>JAOTRH010000013.1:12094373-12282897 GCA_034768845.1 Heliamphora exappendiculata | reverse complement strand
AAAAGTAACTTTATTATACACATATACAAACATACAAATCTCTACAACAATATTAATATTTTAATTAAAAGTATGCAATTCAATAAAATAGTATGATTTAATACCAACTTATATGTTAATTTAAAAAGAGACTTAATACAAAATATAATAAATTAAATAGTGATAAAAATAATTTGAGGATATGAAATTGAGTTTTGAAAACTTAAATTTATCAAATTAAATTAAAACTAATATAAAGATAATTAAAAATATATATCAAGTTACGAAATTGTACAAAAATTAAAATTTAACCCAACCACTACAACTAAATAATGCTATAATTAAATTAAAACGTGAAAATTAAGTACAACACATAAAATTATTGTATTAATTTAAATATTTAATATTCATAGTTAAAAATATACATTAAGTTAATTTTTAAATACAATTCTTGAACAATATAGTACATATATATCATTAAATATATAATAAAGTAATATAATATAACAAAATTCAAAATTGGAACCTAAAAACCCCCCATGGCCAGCCACTTTTACTCCCCAAGCACTCAATCTCAATTTTATATATATTGTTATACATGCAGAGGTTTCTAGTGTTCTTAGCCTCCCATATGTTTTACACATGCATCATAAGTCTATTTTTAATTACAAAATTTATTTTAAAGACCAAACACACCCCCTCCCCCTCCATTTTCGTCCATCCCTCTCTCCCCCTCATTGTGTTTTTTTTTTTAGTTTTAGAGAGAAAGTGAGAAAAATTAGTGTTCTTCAAGATTTTTGAGTTCTTCTTTAAGGTGCTCTTAAATCCATCATCCATCAAGCTATACCAAGGTAGAAACAATATCTTTATACATTTATTTTTCATTTACAAGTCTCATCTCATCTCCTAATCTCACAAAAACTCAAGATTTAAGTTCAAACTCATGAGATGTGTTCTTGAGGCTTATTTTTGGTTCTTTCTCTCTCTCTCTCTCTTCACCATCCACCACCTTCTTTTGATTTTCATCTATGTACATGGTATATAACTCATGTATAAATCATATACATCAGAGATATAGCCATGCATGCAAAGGATATGGGCTTAGGAGCACAAAAGCATATGTTTTCTTCATACTCAAATCTGTCAAGAAAGGGTTTTTGTTAAAAATCTAATTTTTGCTATTTTTTTTGAATGATCTAGACTCATCAAAAGCTTCTACAATTTTTACTGTAATTTCATGAATATATTATTTGCATGCACAAATTTTCTTGAGATCTAAATGTTTTTTCTGATTTTTCTAAAAATAGAAAAGTAAATCAGGTTAAAATGACTGTTTGGACAGACCAATTTGAATCCATGCCATTTATTGTAGTAGTGAGCTCTCAGTGTGATTCTTATGTGGTTGGATAGATAAACGTCTTATCTTTCTAACCACACTGTAATGAACCCGTTTGCATACGTATAGAGAAAATAAAAACGATTCCCCCAAAGTGTGTCGAATGTGGACACTGTTTGGTAGAATATTCATAATAAATTCAAAGAAATAAAAAAAATACAAGGTCAAGTTCTAGAGCTTCTAAACTCATAGATTTAACACTGTAAAAATTTTAAAAATGAATTTTTATGTCTATGTTCTTATTTCTATTTTTGAATCCACTAAGTTTTCACACCACTGTTCTAAAAATTTTTCTCTACACTGTAACATAAATTTGTTTTGTTAAAACCAAGACCTTAAAGGCCAAATTTGAAAAATTGTAAAACATAAAAACTATTCAGAACATCCCAAATAGGGTGCCAAGCAAATTGCAAGTTTTAATCCCGAGTCTAAGTAATCTAAAAATCCTAAAACCAGTAACTAAAATCTAAAAATCCTGAATATGATTAAATGTGATTTTACTTTATTGTTATTGTTTGGGGTTTTCCTATGTTGTGCTATGCATGATTAAATAATTAGAATATTTGTTATTGTCTTGATGTATATTTACATGATTTTAGTGGTTGAATTACTTACATGTAATTTTGGTTAAATTCCATACATGTATGTGATATGTCATTGGCCTAACTTATTTGTGTAAAATTGTGTTTAAATTATTGTTGATAAAATTTGTGCATATTATTCACATACCATATAATCCATGCCATGCGTAGGTAAATTTTAAATTGTATGTTTAGTCTAAATTATTATGACATATTATCATTGGGTAGGTTTTAAAGGGTTCACCGTTTTATTTTAAGAAAAGAATGAAAATTGAACCTTAGGGTTGGTACTGTGATTGATGGAATTGAAATTCTTAAAAATTTGGATACTTGGAAATATTGTAATATTGGCTATATGTCCTGATTTATTTTGGGAGGTTTTTGCCTATAGTGCTAAATGCACATTGTTGTGATATTTGTATTTTGGTGAAAGCGGTTTGGGCGGCGTAATAATTGGAGTTAGATTTCACGATCTCGAGCTGGACCTTGACCTGAGATCCGAGGGCCAGACCATCGCTGACACCTTGCCGTCAGTGATGACCCAGCTGGGTACTTAGTCCGCCACATAGTCATCCCACGGCTGAAGGAACGCTATTTGTCAGTCGGTAGACTTGGTCAGCGTAATTGGGATCTTGGGATTTAGGATGGTTTCCCCGGGGTGGGAATACCTAGAATAAGTTAAGTTTAAATTGGATTAGAAAATTAAATTGGTTGCATCATTTCTCATCATAATCACTATCATGATTAACCTGCTATTTTATCTGTTATGTTTTGACCTGTAACATGAGAAATATTTGTATGTTGGTGTGAGTTTCTCTGGCATTCTATGCCATGTTTCGAAGAGCTTATTGACGAGTACGTTGATGCGGAAATAGAGCCTTGATTAAGAGTTTCACGCTTTCATCCCATACCTTCTTCGACCATGTAGTACCAATTATGCGGTTTGACCATGTTTCTTGTATTGTTCGATGTGTTTCGAAAACATTTTTATTTGGGTTTGTACTATAACTCTATGTATTTTGCTTTTTGGCATATATGGGTATTATCAGTACTAAATTTTTGCAACCTTATTAGTTAATTGTCGCTCTAGATGCTTCCGAGATTTGGGGCGTCACAGTATGGTATCAGAGCTTAGGTTTAACCCTTACCTACGCAACCGTTGACCTAGGCTTAGACTTTTAGACTTGGACTTTTAGACTGGTTAGGCCCTTACCCATGCAAAAGTTGTACGAACTGTAGCCTTTTGACCCATGTACCCCACCAAAAAGTCTTGAACTCTAGTCTATGATGGACTGACAAAGTTCTCTGTTCTTTGACCCAACAGCGTCTTCACTGTTGAACTTTAACTCGTAAAAGTGATCGTATCCTCCAGTCTTCTGTGACACTTTTTTTCATTTGAATCGCGTAACCTCATAATCATTCACACTGACTCGTCTACACCCGATAAAATTCATTCTTAGCCTGATAGATCATTTTCTTGTAAGCTTTTGATGATTTACTTTATCGTGAAAGTAATTTTGTGGATCTTTTCTAAACCTTTGAAAATCCTATACAGGAGAGTAGATTTGGATGCTTGAATTGAAATACGTTAGGCCGACGTAACTTTAGGGCAAGTATCTAGTTGGCTACCCATCACTTTGCATTGATTTCTTGAGTTCTATGAATTTATCGTCCTTCTTGAATCCCTTGCGTGTTTCCTTGTAAACCCAAATATATCCTTGTTTCGCCTTAGAATCATGTTCTATAGACCAGTAGTAATATTCGTTTAAGAATAGAATGTTGCGAGAAACGTTGGACTACGGCACACTTTTAGAACGTTCGAACCACGAAGCAGATCTATCCCTTTCATTATAGTTTAGGGCTTCTTTTGGTAGCCGCACGTAACAAGTCTTGAAAGTCAATCTATTTTCAAAGTCGACTTACGACCTACCACGAGTTGGGGAGCAAAATAAGACGGCATTCTACGATACTCTATGAGCTTCATCAACAGAAATCCCAGTGGATAGAACTAGCCTACCTATGACCTAGAAGCTAGTAACCTCAATTTAACCTCTGACCGATGATAGGATACAAAATCAGATAACTACAACCAACAAAGCCTCTTTGTCACGTTTATTCACCCTATGGAGGTTAATTACCTGAGAAATGACCCCGTCTTTGAGGAAACACTCAACCCTTGTGCATCAACAGGTCAAAGTCTAATGCTAGAAGTCAAAAGGAATGCTACAACCCTTAGAAAATGGAAGCGGACTTCATCACCAGACGACCGAGATTACCTCAAGAACCAGACGACATCTTTATTATAGTAGACTATCTCACCAAGACCTCTCGCTTTCTACTAGATAGACCTCCTTACGCATTGAAGACCTTAAGTCGAAAGCATGTCTGCAAGATTGTACGCCTACGTGAGTTATCAACCTCTATTGCATCTGACCGAGAACCATGTCTCACCCTCACATTGACTGACAATCCAAATGCACCATTCAGACCGTTGAAGATATGCTGAGAGCTTACGTAATGGAACTTTATTAAAAGAAGTTGGGAGAAACACTTACCGCTCGTCGAGTTTGCCTACAACGCCCGTTGTCAAGCTAGTATTGGTATGCTACCGTACGAAACGCTCTACAGAAGATTGTACAGATCAACCGTATGTTAGGAAGAAACCAGGGAGACCAACTTGCTAGGACCGGACATCGTACTCAAGACGACCAAAAAGGTCAAGTTAGTTCGACAATGCCTTGGCACCCCACAGAGCCGACAGAAGAGTTATGCTGACTAACGCCGAAAACTCCTAGAACTCAAAGTAGAAAACCATGTATTTCTCAAGATTCGGCCACGCCAAGGAAATTTTTGCTATTTGAAAAGAAAGGAAAGATGTCACCTAGATATAGTGGTTCGTTCGAAATCCGAGCTGGAGTTTGGAACAGTTGCCTACCGTTTAGCTCTGCCACCTCATATTGTAGATGTTCACAACGTATTCCACGTCTCGATGTTGCAAAAGTAGGAACAGACTCGACCCACACCCTTAATTGGGAAGAGCTCCACATTGATGAAGTCGCGACCTTCGAATAAGTACTGGTGAAGATTTACCTTTTTATGAGAATTTTTTATTTTTAATTTAATATTTTCTGATAATTACTTATTTTAGGATGTTTGGAAGTTCTTCGGGTGTTAGGGTTTTATCTTTTGAGTTTTGGACCTTTTTAGTATTTTCGGAGCAAATTAGGGTTTTAAATCGAGTTAGGGTTTCGAAACTTTTTAGTGACCTATGATCTTGTGGGCTAACCATCACTAATACTAGAGTTTTGAACTGGGTCATTACACCTCCACCAACAGCACCACCATCTAAGGCACCACCCCATTAACTTCCCATCATGCCTGAACGTCCTAAGCCTCCACCACCCGAAACACTACCATGCTCTCCGACATGATCGCCCATGCCACCACTAACCACCATCATGTACAGGAAAGCAATGAATAAAAAGGTATACATTACCAAATCCAGTGAGAAAACCGAGAGAGAGTCAAGAGGAAGTCAAAGGAAAGATAGAAAGAGATTCAAGAGAGAAAGAGCGAGTTTTTTGGTTCGCAATAATAAAGTTTTTGAAAAGCCTTGAATATGTTAAATTGACTGTAACCTCACGACCGCGAGGTTCGCCTGCTTAAAATGTCATGGCCATTGCATCCGAGGCATGATCACGACCATTTTTTGTAACGGTCGTAACATCTATAGCCTGACGGTCGTAATGTTGTTGCTGACCACCTTTGAGGCTTTGACCCATGCACTCCCCATATTTCAAAAGAGCTTTTGTTTCGGCCTCCTTAGCCAAAATAAAAAATATTTTCATGTTTCAAAATTAAAGAAAGGTAAACCTTCCTCAATTCCTTTTCATGATTTAAAACTGGTTCTTAGTAACCCGGTCGTACTTGTGACCTTAAACTGACCATTATTAGTAAGCTGGCCCTCTTTATGATCATAAATTGACTCATTGGTTCTTTTCATTATCTAAAATTGATTCTAAGTAATTTTGTCCTCCTTGAGGCTTTAAACCTAGTCTCAATTCTCCTATGATCTTAAATTGATTCCCCAGTTCTTTTCATGACCTAAAATTGATTCCTAGTAACCTTGTCCTTCTCAAGATCTTAAATTGACTCCCCAGTTGTTTCATGAACTAAAACTGATTCTCTGTAATTCGGTCCTTCTCAAGACCTTAAACTAGTCCTTTTCAATACCTTAAACTGATTTCTTGATCCTTTTCATGATCTAAAACTAATTCTCCGTAACCTAGTCCTCCTTAGGACCTTAAATTGGCTCCCCAGTCCTATTCAGGACCTAAAGTGATTTTTGATCTTCCTCGGTCCATATTGTGACCCTATTTTTTATTCTTAGTAGTATTCATCATTAACCTATTTGTTTGCATCATGAAGTTATCTTACATGGATCATGATCTATTTATCTATATCATATGATTGCCCCATGAATTACATTTCAGCTCGATAGATGTTCGAGTACGGCCATACTTTTTTTTGTATATTTTTGTTAGCCTAAGATCTACGACTTAGTTAAAAGGGATTGTCTCTCGAACTTTAACAATCACATGCATCATGAATTGCTGCAAGTGCTGTCAAAGTGAGACAATTGTAGACACCCCAATTTAACCAAGCCTTATCATAGGCTTCCCCACAAGTGTTCTTCGATGATGAAGATATGTGCAACAACACTAAATGATGACTTTGAGTGACTACAAAATCAAAAACTCGACTCAATACCCTAAAGCAACTCATGCCTTAATAAATATCACGACCACAACCTTTAAACCTCATAGACATTTATGTGCTTTGATCTTTCAACCGGACGTTACCTTTGATTCTAGCAGACATTATGGTTCTTTGAACCTACAAACGACTATAACCTTTGATCTTTATGGTTGTGGCCGTACTCCAGTCCTACAAACGACCATGACCTTTGAATCTCACGGCTGTGATGATTAGTAATTATTCTTAGCAACCGTAATGTTCAATATTTACAGTAATGTCCTTCTCATATAACCTTCGATTCTTGACTCATAGCAGCGTATCATAGGACGTCGTCAGCGTCTTTGGGCCTATAAATAATGCATTTTTTGTCCTTTTTAGAAAGGAGGAGAACTTTGAATATAGTATTGTTAGTATGCCAAAACAAAAACCCAGCTTCAATTCTGTTGATATACTCTCGATATACCATTCCCTATACACATTTTGACCTATCCTGAGACCATCTTCTTCATTCAAGTTGAGTTTGAGGTATTGTCGTCACATGGAGGATCCCCAACGTATTGCCACCTATTCGGCCTAACGTTGTAGATTGAGGATACACTTGATGGTAGGCATTCGTTTCAGGTACCCGTAGGCCTCCATAACATTTC
The DNA here is from genome assembly GCA_034768845.1 of Heliamphora exappendiculata. Classification (NCBI taxonomy): domain Eukaryota; kingdom Viridiplantae; phylum Streptophyta; class Magnoliopsida; order Ericales; family Sarraceniaceae; genus Heliamphora; species Heliamphora exappendiculata. The sequence goes on along the minus strand of JAOTRH010000013.1, from coordinate 12,275,536 downwards.
TAAATCCTATTCTTCTTCCCCTCAAGATTGTTACGACTAAGATTCCCTATTTTAATTGTTATTTTGTTATTTTATTATTATTATTATTATTATTATTATTATTATTAGTAGTAATAGTAGTAGTAGTCAAAATGTTCATCTCGTAATTCAAATCCCATCTCAAAAGGTTCAAATCTATGCTGTAGTAAAAAATAGCATGCTAGAAATACTAAGTTGATTTCATGATAGCATATTCTCTGTATATCAAACACAATTACACATTAAAAACTGTAAAAATCATTCTATATACCTCAGACATAACGGTCGTAACCTCTAGTTGCTATGGCCATGAGCTTGTTTTACTCTTTTGTGACAGCTGCAACATTTAATTGTCACGGCTGAGATTTTTTGTTCTTATTTTATGGCGGCTACGACCTCTGTTTGTCACGACCACGTTTTTTCTATCAGTCTAATAGCCAAAATCATGCATTAGATGTCATTTTCTTTCTGTTAGCCAAGAAATGAAATATGTTAGATATAACAAATAATTCAGCATGAATCTTAGTTTTTTGTTCTTTTTAAAAGCATGTTAGGTAAGATTGTTTTGATTTTCTTGCTTATTTTTGTATGGACTCTTTTTAACCTCTTTTATGTATTTGTTATTTTTGAAACATTTAAAATAAGAACCGAATGTGATTAAGTAGATACCAACCTACGATTGGGAAAAAAAGGTTGCCTAACACCTTCCCATTTCTTATCTTAGCTCTCCGTACCTTTTTCAATGGTAACACAGATCAGTAGCTCACTTTTTTTTTCTTAGTTTTTTTAAAATCAAGTTGCAACTCCATTTTTTATGTGTTTGGATATGTTGGTATTTTTAAAAAAGAAAATTATTTTTTTCAAAGAAAAAGAAAGAAAATATCCAAACACGATCGTCCTTTCTTATTTTTAAAAGAAAAAGGTAGAAAATGAGAGAGACATGCACCCTATTTTTAATAACCCCACACTTACCACCTTGAAGGACTTCTTGCCTGAAGAGTACTTCAATGATGAGGTAGTCAAGACGGCTTACTTGGTTTTATCCAGTGAAGAAGTAAAAAGTGACCAAAGTTCTAATTTCAAATCTCGAGTTTCAATGTCTAATCTCTTTGAAGCTCGAGCACCTTACACTTTAGTCTTTTATAGATTTTGAGAATTTCTAAACAAAAAGAGGAAGGAACAACCCCCCAGTTCCAACTATGAAGTTCAGTCTTTTCTCGATTTCAAAGAATAAGTGTAAAATCGAAGAAAGAAAGGAAAGAACTAAAGGCAGAGAAAGTCACGACTAATTTAAGTAAAGAATATGAAGAGCCAAAGCTTAGTTCCTTTTTGTATGAAGTGTGTCATGTAAGTTGAAACTAGTATTGATGATGTGCTTAAAGCCAAAAGGCATTCCATTACATGAAGACTACATGAAGAATGAAGTAATGGAGGAAAGCAACTGTGTCCAATGTTAAAGGTAACAGTCTTGACAAACTCTTTGACACAAGTCTAAACTGTCTTTTAAACAAACAAAAAAACTTCTTGACACAAGTCTAAACTATCTTTTAAAAAAGCACTCATTGACACGAGTCCAAACTATCTTATAAGAAAATGCTCCTTGATACGATTCTAAACCATCTATAAATAAAGTATTTTATTGAATAATGTTTTGACTTGGTCCTTTTCAACAGTACGTAGATAACTTTAAATTTATCCTAAGCTTAATCAGCCAAGAAAAAAAAACACAGCAATAAAAGCAACAAGTTTGAGATGATGAGATGTGGCGTCAAGTTTTCACCATTGATTGACGACGAGATGTTATGTTAAGTCTCGATTGGAAAATGGCTTGGACAAAAGAATTCTTCTACATATTTAGCAAGTGTAGTCTAAGGAATTGCCTCTTCAAAGGCTGCCCACTCACCCAACAATCCTCCCAAAACCAGATTTCTATTCCATACCCTAAGCCGAGGTAGCTGTTATTCTTGAAACTTCATATAGCAACCCCTCCGGGGACCCCTCCTTTAGTATGTCTTTCCATACGGCAGACCCCTTTAGAATTTTCTTCTTAACTAGGAACCAATCCAATTGGTGTCCTTTATATTTGTTACAAATAACCTTTCTCAACAACCTACTCGTCTCTCTCCCAAACCTCCACCACCATTTCAGCAAATGAGCAGCAATCTTCGCACGTATGTCTGTCACACTTAAGCCTTTAGATTCTTTGCTCTCATTTATTCTCTCCCATCCTACCAAATGAGTCTTTCTTTGGGATTCCTCATCACCCTAGAGGAACCTCTTCTAGATTTTCTCTATCTAGGATATCACCCCTCTAGGCATCCTGTACAAGGATAGGTAATAAATTGGGAGATTGGATAGAGTTGCTTTGATAACAGCCCTAGACAAGTATTTCCTCTTTTAAGGGACTAACCTCTTCTTATATTTGCCAATCAGGGGGTCCAAATTCCTAGCAAGTCTAAGATTATTACTCACAGGGAGACCATGGTACTTCATGGATAAGCTACCCACCATACATCTGTGAAGGGCTATAAGAAAGTTTAGGGTAGTATCAGGGACACCAATTCCATAGAAATTTTTTTTTGAGAAATTAACTTTCAATCCAGAAGCTAGCTCAAATCCTATAAGAACCCTTTTGATGTTGTTCACCTCTTGGGCCATTGGTTTACAAAAGATGATGGTGTCATCTACAAATTGCAGATGACTCAGCCTTAAACTTTGGCTCCCAACTTTAGTGCCACTCAACCCTCCCAATTTGGAAACCTTTTCTAGCATAGCATTCAAACCTTTCACTACTAGGTTCAAATAACTCACTGATCAGATTGCTCTAAGAGAGGAATACCTACAGGTTTACATAAATGAAGCCCCATAGTAGAATTTTTTCCCACAAACAAAGCTAAAGAAATATTAAATTTTCATGTGAATTTGTTACTTTTCGATAATCATTTCAAAGTGAATTTATTTTTTTCTCTTTTTATTTTTGCAATTTCAAAGTAGCCCCAACAAGGGGCAGCCCCATAAAACCCAATTCAGATAAATCACTAGTAAAACACAATAAAATTGAAGTGAATTCGAATAAATAAATTTTTTCCATAAAACATTTTCAGGGTCATGATCCCCACCATTCCCACAAGCTTCCATGAGTACGACCTCCAACTGCTTTCCATTAGCTTTTGTCACCTGCTCATATGATTTTGCAAGTAAAGTTTATAGTGATGATGATGACGAGAATGATGGTGATAGTGATGGCTGCTTTTGTACAATACCTCTATATTTTTGACAAGTAGCGTTTTGTAGTTGCGGGGTACTTTACTCTTTTTAACTTGTGTTCTTGTCCAACAAGGTAACTCTTTTTTGTGCTTTCTTTGTTTTTTTCGAGCCAGGGTTCGAGGAGTATTGCAAAAGCACCTTAAAAACAATATGAAGGTCTATGTAGTTTTGTGTATACCATCACTGGTGAAGTTCGAGATCACATCTCATCGTTGGTAAAGGCTTAGAAAAATAATGTGAGGGTCTCTACACTTTTGTGCATATATATGATTAGTAGTGAAATTTTGGGTTACAACTCGTCGACAACAAAGACTTGAAAAATGATGTGAGGGTTTCTGAACTTCTGTGCATGCCATCATCGATGAAGTTTCAAGTCACATCTCATCATAAGCGAAGACTTAGAAAATAACGATGTGAGTGTCTCTACACTTTTGTGAATACTGTCACTGGTGAAGCCTAATGCCGCATCCATCCTTTAGTAATGACTTAGAAAACAGCATAGACCCTGCTTCGCATCTTTTCATCTTGTCTAGCAAGATAAAGGAGTATTGCAGAAGCACCCTAAAAATGATGTAATTGTCTATGCAATTTTGTGCATATCGTCACTGGTGAAGTCTCGGGTCACATCTCATCATCGGTAAAGACTAAGAAAATAATGTGATGGTCTCTGCACTTTTGTGCATACAGTCACTGGTGAACATTGGGTCACAACCCATCGTTGGCAAAGACTTGAAAAAGGATGTGGGGGTTTCTAGACTTTTATGCATACCGTCATTGGTGAAGCTTCGTATGATATCTTATCACCAGCAAAGACGTAGAAAAAATAATATGAGAGCCTCTACACTTTTGTGAATACCATCATTGGTCAAGCCTTATGTCGCATCTATCCATCAGCAATGACTTAGAAAACAATGTGGACCTTACATCTCATCTCTTCAGTAGTAGTGACTTAGAAAAATGCACGAGCCTCTCATCACATCATTATTGGTGATTACTTAAAAATATCATGAGTCTCGCATCACATCGTTATTGGAAAAATAATAAATAAATCCTAAATTAGATTTCATTGTGCATTTCCAACGTCTAATTCAAGCTAACTATGTTTTTTTACGTAGGAACCAAAGAGCCACATGTAAGCAATTCTGATACGATGAGAGGGAGTGCGCTTTTATGCATGTCATCGTTAATGAAGCCTCACGTCACATCTTGTCACTTGGTGAGAATGGAAGGCACTTTTGTCAATTGTGTTCATGACGAAGAATTGATAACGCATCTCACCATTGATCAAGGCGTGGAGGTAATGGGGAAACCGTTACACTTTTATCTATGTTGTCTAAGGAATCTGCTGCCATTACCTTGGCATCTGTTATTTAGGAGGGATCTATTTGCATGGGAAAAAAGTAGTCTTGAGCAACTCGAGATTATGTTAAACCTCATCTAGCCTCGTTTGGATAGAAGTGATATGCTAAGATGGAACGGTGAGGGCAGTTGTTGCTTCTTTATCATATCCTTTTGTCAAGGCTTAGAGCTTAAGATGGGTAAATCTAAATCTTACCTTAGTGAGGTGTGGGTAAAGCTCGTCCCTCCTAAAGTTCAGCTATTCACTTGGATGGCTCTGATCAACAGAATCGCCTCTAAGGAGTTGCTTGCCAAATGGATGATCCTTCCCATCAACAGCCCTCTGTCCTGTGCCTCGTGTGGGGCTAGGATTGAATCCTCCTCCAATCTATTGATAGAGTGTTTATGGGCTAGGAGGGTGTGGTCTGCCATTGTATGTTGGTGGGGACTTAACGAGGTGTTTAGGACTTAACGAGGTGTTTTCTAGCAATCTTGGAAGTCTTTTGGCATGGTGGAAGTGTCGGGATTTGAGCACCAATTTTTGAACAAGAATGGAAGCAAAAACATGCACACGCGAAAAAAAAAATGACACAACGATATACGTAGTTCGGCACAACCTGCCTACGCCCATGGATAAAAGAAATAATCAACAATAATCATAAAGTGTACAATTTTGAGATAAAAAACACCCCAAAAGCTAACACCCATAACTCTAACCTTAAAACAAACCCTGTTTTCTGCTCAAAAGTTACTCTCGTCCCCTCAATATTTTTTCATCTCTCCCTACATCTCTATCTCCTTTTGATTCAACCCTCTTCGCTAATGACTAGAGTTTTAAGTCCTATTTATAGGTAAACCTTAAAATCCCATTATCATATAATTACAAAGCCCTCCACATATTAGACTCTTTGCGGATTCATGACTCAAGCCCAAGCTAAATACATGCAAATAAAATACTAATTATATGGATCCACAGAATACAAGATATATACCCAACAAAACATGGGAGTAACCTTTGAGCAAAAAAACATAGTTTGTTTCAAGACTCAGGTTATGGGTATTAGGTTTTGGTCAGGATTGTACACTCTACAGTTATAGTTGATTATTTCTCTTACCCGTGGACGTAAGCAGATTGTGCTGAATCATGTATATCGTTGCATGATTTTTCTTTCGCGTGTGCATGTTTTTTCTTCTGTTCATATTCGGAAATTTGTGCTAAAATCCAAACAAGTGGTATTAAAGCCAACGGTGGACGATTCGAAGCCGTGGTGGGTGTTTAGAGCAAAGTTTGATTTTTTGATTCCGTATCGTACAAAATAAATTTTTTTTAAATCGCACAAAGAAAAAAAAGGAGTTGCAGAATCTGGGATTTGAGAAGCCGACAGCGCTGTTAACAGTCTCGACGTAGCAAAATTTGTTCACACTGTGTTGATATAGTTGATCAATGTACTCATCTTGATTTTTTCGTTTATATGGCGATGGTGTTGTTTTTCTGATAAGTAAAGATTTATTTTTCCTAAACAAAGTAGTAGGTTTTTGGAACGGGATTTTTGGTTTGGGTAGGATTTGTTTCTTGCACGAAAATCAATAACATTTTGAGAACAAGCACCGATTCCCATATTTAGTTTTGAAAATCAATAAAGGATATTCTTAACGTATTCACTTTTGGGACATTTGATTGAAGGGGTTTAATCTAGTGTCGTTATAAGCTTCTAGTGTGGTTATAAACTTGAAATCGATGGCTCAAACTTATTTTGTTATATCGGCTCGTATATATAACAAAATAATAAAAGAATAATGCATTCTTTAAGATTTTTTGGCGCTGCGGATTCATCGGTATGGTCAGATTTTTTGATTTTTTCACTGTTTAATTGGATTGGATAAATCAGTATAGATTAAGATTGATCGGGTGTAATCGGGTATAATATAGAGCGATCGGGTACAATCATAGTAGATTTGGGCTGCAGAGGACAAGGATTACACATATATGGTATTGCAACGTGTTCATATTGTGGGGAATTGTTAGAAACAAAGCTAACGGCTTTAAAAGTTTAAGTTTCGTGATTAAACCTTTTAACGGCTATGACGACTTCACCTTATGGCAACAAATGGTGAAGAAAATATTGACGCGCGAAGGACTAATGAAAGTTCTCATGAAGAATTCAGAAAAATCGAAAATGATGAAGTTTGTCGAGTGGGAAGAGATGCGGGACTTGGCGAATAGTACGATTCAATTGTATCTTGGTAATTGTATTCTTCGAAAAGTCATCAACGAAAGCGATTTGATGGAACTCTGGGCTAAATTGGAGAGCAGTACAAGTCCAAGACATTGATGACTCGGTTGTCTTTAAAGAAACAGTTACATGCACTTCAGATGACAGAAGAAACAAAGTTTATAGAACATTTGGATGAGTTCAATAGGATACTGATAGAATTGGATTCTATCGGTGCAAAATTTAAGGACGAGGATAAAGAAATTCTCCTGTTGATTTTCTTACCTTCATTATATGAACATCTGAGGACTACACTAATATTTGAAAAAGATGCATTTGGTTTAGATGAGGTTATTGCTTTTCTCATATCTCATGAGATGTTGAAGAAGTGAGAGATCACATGGAGAAGGCATCATGATTGCATAAGGCAACGGGAAAATATAGTTTGTTTCAGGGCTCGGATTATGGGTGTTGGGTTTTGGGGTATTTTTGATTTCAGAATTGTATATTCTACAGTTATAGTTAATTATTTCTCGCACCTTTGGCTGTAGGCAGGTTGTGCTGAACCACGTAAATTCTTGTATAATTTTTTTCTTTGGTGTGTGTATAAATGTGCTTCCGTTTATATTCGGGGATTGGCATTCAAATCCCAACAAGGGACTGTTTTTGATATCGGGATTGTACTTTCTATGGTTATAGTGGATTATCTCTTACCTGTGGACGCATGCTGATGTGGGGCGAACCATGTAAATCCTTGGTGTTGATTATTTTTTGCTTTTTGTGTATGATTTTTTACTTCAATTTGAATTCGGAGATTGGTATTCAAAACTCAACAAGTGATATTAGGGGATAGAAGGTGGTGGGCTAATCAAGCAAATCTGGGTTAATGTAGCCTATGCTTCCATTTTGGGTAATCTGGGTGGCTAGGAACAAGAAGGTGTTCCTTTAGGAGTAAGTGGAGTGGTGCTCAACTACTGAGGGGGCCAAAGTAAAAGCTTGCCTTGTGGTCTAAAGCTAATCTTGATCCCTCGGCCTTCTCTGTCCATGATCTCCTGAATAATATTGAAGCAGTGAAGTGCCTGAAGTTAAAGGAAGTAAAGAGAACCCAGGGTTTGGTGTAGGGGCCTGTAGGTGTGAGTTTTCTTGCTTTAGTTTCCCTTGTAGTTCTTGCTTTTGTTCTTGTAGTAGGCTGCTGGCATGCTTGCTGTGCTTATCCTTCATCCCCAATCGTGTCTGGATTGTTGCTTTCTAGGGTTTTCACTTCCCTTCCTTGTGTAAGGTGGGTGAAACTATTCTTGCTTTGGTGATGAATACAGTTCTCCATTTTTCTGATTAAAAAAGGTATGGAAGTGGCATAATGAGTAAAAAAGGATTGAACAATAAGAAAACCACAAAAGAAAACAAGTCAAAGATGTTTCTTTCTTAAGAAAAAAAACGAAAAAAAACGAAAAAAGGAAAATCTTTGTCTTGATTCCCCGACCAAAAAGCAGATTCCTGATATGAATCACCAAAAAGAGAAATGGTAGTGGCGAACACGTTTTATTTGAAAAAAAAAAAAAACTTTCAAGAATTGCTTGGATTTCCTATCACAGAAATGCAACGCCAATCCATGCTTTGTGACTTCAAGAATTCATATACATGTTAAAAAAAAGCTACTTATAGGAAAAAAAAAATGTGGCTTGCGTTTTTTTATTTCCGAACACATTTCTAATACAAATGAGACCAGTCTACCAAGGGACTTTAAGTTTTGCCTTTGACGCTTGCAAGCAAGCAAGCATTCTTTTTAAGTCTTGAAATGAGAGCAATTTGTAAATATTAAAATTTTAACACGATTTGGCCCAAACCCATTTCAAGACGTAGGTTATACCTCAAAAAAAGAGGAGAAGATTAATTCATTTTGTTCGTCTAATCACATAGGCCCTTCAGTGACATGTATTAAAATTAAATTCAAATTATGATTGATTTTCTCTCTCTAAAAAGAATGATTATTTCCTATTATTTCCTCTCATATAGGAAATTAAATCAAATAAAAAGTTCAAATTAAGAGAGTTTTCAAATTTAACATCCTTTTTTGAGCCTATAAATAGAGGCCTTTACTGATAGAGAGAGAAATTTTGGCTAAGAAAATCCTCAAGCATTCTCTCAATATTTTTTATTTGAAGTCATGTTTAAAATTCTTTTCAAAATTTTTATAGAGGATCAATAAACACATCAACAACGTGCCCATGCATCTACAAGTTATCACGTCAAGCACATTTTACGAGTTAAATCTCACAAAGTCATCGCTTCTAATCTTTTTTATGATGAACCATTAAAGCCCTCGATCAAAGCTTATTCATTCAATTTTCTCAATTTGAAGATTTGATGAAATTTTCAACCGGTTCAATTTGACAATAAGCTAAAGCCGTTGTTGAATTATAACACTTTTAGATACTAAATAACAAGTTCACCCTTTTCGGTGTAAATTTCAAAAAAAATGTACCTTAATAGCAAGTATTATTTTGGGTATATTTTAGTGTTCTTTATTGCTGAACTTAAAATTTGTGTAACAATAGGTTTCAAGTATTAAAAAAATTCAATAATGCTATCAGATTTGTTTTATTCATATTTTTTGTAAGTAAATATATATCGATATTATTTATTATGTCTTAGTTTAGTGTAAATTATTTTTCCCTTGTGCTCTAGTTGGACTAGGATAATTCATGTCCATAATTTGTATCAAACTTAGAAGGCAAAAAAATTTATACATATTGACCTTCTTTTATTTAATAGGCAAAAAACAAAAATAAACCCAATTAATTTGTATCAAACTTCACATTTGCTAAAGTAAATAACAGGTGATAGGCCGAAAATAAATAATAATTCTTAGGTGGGCCATGGACTCCCAACACATTATGGTGCCCTTTGAACATCTCTTTCATGATATGCTAGATATGAGTGTACAAATAATTTGTTAATTTGTTTTAATTCGTCAACCCAATTTAATGAGTGAGTGAATTGAATGAGTTGAGGGAAATAAAAAATAAGAAGAGTGAAGTTGTTGTGGGTTATATATTTTTAATCTGCATTAATACAATCCAATCCGTCTATAGTATATATATTAGTTATTATATTCTTATATACAACGAATTTCAACATCATATACATATTTACATTTATATAATTTTTGTAGAAAACAAATTAAAACATTTATAATTTTAATTACTACTTTATGTTGTGAATATTTTTCTTCAATAAGTATAAATATAAATATTATTATTAAAAATATTTAATTATATAATTTTTTTAGAAAAAAATGTAATAGATTCTTTTATGAAAATTTTTTAAAAAAATAATATCAAAATTTTATAACTTTTCAGCCTACTAAACTGCTTAACTAGTTTAAATGGCCAAAAAATATTACTCAGACCCATTAATTTGATGATCAATGAATTGTGGCAATGAATTAAAATAATGATCTCTTATAAAAATAAATTAATTTAAAATAAAATCTCAACCCACATACACCCCTAATTGCAATTATTTTTCCCAAATTTATTGCTCGGTTACTCATAGGCCATAAGGTGAATGGCCTCTGCGTGTCAACCACGATTAAGTCATGGGAAAATTATAAGGTCCACACAAAGTAAGTGCATTATTTCGTGATAGTTTTGATAAATAAAAATACGTGTTATTTCATTTGATTGTGAAATTACAGCTTAAAATTAGATTATTTTATTAATAATTTCATATATAGATGTATTCGATAACTATTTAGGAGTCAAGAAATTATCCCTTCAGCTAACTTAATACTCCTTATAGGGAACTATCCTAAACCAATTGAGGCGGATTAGTTATTCTTAAGGCTATTTTGATCATTTTTGTACATGAAAAAATTTAATTTTATTAAAATTATGTCAAATTAAACAACGTATTATTTGTTCGTAGGTTATTCAACTCTCAATTAAACATCATTTAGTACAAAAAAACATTATATTAATAATTCAAGTACTGATATTCAACACACTAATAATCCAAATACACTAATTATCCTATAAAAATAGTTCTTCAATCAAACAAACTTTAAGTGAATAACTCTTATTTCTCACTTACTCAATAAATGTAGGTTAATATACTTAACGCAAAATATTTTTCACTATTAAATGGAAGTACCACGTATGCAATAACATATGATACTCTTGGTTACCAAATAATTACTCGTAAAGAAAACATTATTAGGTACTATCAGAGTACCATATAATATTACTTACGTATAATACTCTCGATAAAAATATATGATGCGTATTAAGTGAGTCATCATTATCTTCTACTTATCAAAAAAAAAAACTAATATTTTTTATGCAAAATATTTTTATTCCATAATTAAATTAAAAGAATCACATAAATAATAACACATAATGCCTGAAAACTATCAAATAATTGCTGTAACTGAAGACCCACATCAACAAATTTGCTAATTATGGCATCCACATTCTCTGATAAACAGCTCCAAGTGGATGTATAAGAGCTCTGTCGGTCCACGTCAGATACCATACCACAATAACCCACTCTGGGCTAAATTCCTTTAATTTTGTTTAATTTTGTTTTTTTTTAATTTAATTTAATTTTTTTATTTAAAATTTTTTACTTTTTCGAACCGCCTCGATGAGATGATTCGAAAAAGTAAAAAATTTTGACCAAAAAATAAAAGATCACTTAAGACAAAAAATAAGCAATATGAAATTTGGCTTATTTTGACTTATTTAATTTTATCTTTTCAAATCTTTTTTTACATTTGAATTATAACTTTTTATTTTTTCAGTTCATCTCGATGAGATGAGTTAAAAAAATATAAAAATTTGATTTAACGATGACAAAATTTACTAAAGAGAAAAAAATAAAATATATAAAATAAATAAATAAATAATTATTCCAAATGGGGCCAATGTTGGCCAATAATGCAGTTGTACATGCATATAGAGATTATTCGCAATTCAAATTTCTTTATTTTATTTTATAATTTTTTGAATTTTTTCACTACAAAGTTGAAAAGAAAAATAAGTTAGGTAATCAGCTGTTAACACCTTTAGTTGCCACTTTCAATAATTATTTTCTAAATATTTATGCGTCAAACATATTTTTATTTTTATTTTTTTATTAATATAAACAAAAACCTATTTTTTATTTATTATGAACAAAAAATAAAAAAATATAAATGTTACCAACGAGGGCTCTAGTAAATCACTTTTCACATTCTAAATCTTAAATACGAAAATTGGTGAATAGTCTAATTTATAGGTCTTTTACTGTTTTTCATTCAGTATAAGATTTTTTAACGAGTAAGATTCATCATCATAAAAGTTTTAACCCGCAAGATCTTTTTGTGATCAAAATATCCCAAATAGATAAGTTTATTTGTGTTTTTTCAAAATATATATAAAGAACACAGATAAATTTATCTGTCTTTTATTGAAAGTACGCATAAAAATACAGATAAATTTATCTGTCTTATTAAAAGCACGTATAATGAATATAGAAAAATTTATATGTACATTTTCAAAACATATATAAAGAATACATATAAATTTATCTATTTGCATTATCTGTGTTGATATGCAAACAGATAAATTTATCTGTTTGCAAAGTATTTTTGGGAGAAATCACGCAATTGAACTTTACGCGTTAAATTTTTTGTTGATGAATCTTATGCGTTAAAACTTATTTTTAGGTTTTTGGCTGAAATTTTCTCTTAAATAAAGCATTTGTATTTAAAAAGAAAGAAAGACTTGACATATTAAAATATACTAATCACTATGCACATGCATAGCATGTGCAAAATGCATTTTTTAATAATCAAATTAGTTATTAAAAGTTATTAATTATTTTGATATATTTTTAAATCGAATGACATTATGAAAATATAAAAATTCACACAGTTTCATTATGAAAGAAATACCAAGTGGGTGCTCTCCATTTATTGAATAGCATAGATGAATAGAGGTGACAATCTAGCACTTTCATAACCGCATTGGGTGCAGAAGTAGAAAGTTAAAAAAATAATTTGTTTTAAAAATTTCACCACCAGAAAATTAGATTTTGCGTCGGTTCTTTACCGTCGCAAAAAAACTGTTTGTGTTGGCATTCGACAGAAAGGGGTCATCAAGTGTCCACATCCCAAATACCTTTTAGCGACGGAAATGCGTCGCAAATACTTTTTAGCGACGGAAATACGTGGCAAAATAGTTTTTAGCGACGGTGGTATTGCTGATGCATAAAAGCGTGAAAAAATATATCTTTTACTATGGCAACTATGCTGTCTTAAGGACATTAATGACGTACCTTGCCGTCACAAAATTCAATCTTTTTGTTACTATTATTGCGGTGGCGAATATAATTATACTTTTAGTGACAGAAATATTGCCGACGCACAATAATATTTCTAAAAATAATTTATATTTATCAATTATTCACATCCACATATCAACAAAAACATATTTATTTATTACTATAACAAAAGAGTCATTCATTTCATTTCCTATATCACTATTATCCATTCATTCACATTTATTCTTGTAGCAAAACAAGCATTCATTGCTTGTAACAAAATATTCATACTATTTATTCACACCTAAAAGTTTTGAAAATATAGTATTAGCAAGTACACAAAGATAAATAAGAGTATAATAAATGAACTAAAAATCACAAACTTAATTCTACTATACTTATAAGAACATTAATCCATCAGTTCAACCGTTCTGTTAACACCTAAAAAATAATTAAAATTAATTTGAATTATAATAATTATATAAGCGGAAAATAGACATATACATATACAAGAACCAGTAACGGGTTTGGCCAATTCAGTCCGAATTATAATTATTTTATAATTTATGTAGTTAATAGCATTTCCATAAGACTAATTTTCATTCACTACAATTATTATCTTTTTTGTTCTAACAAAATGCTAGCTGTAAGATAGATAATGCAAACTTGCAAATTCTGTCAAATTCAATGTATTTTAAGTTTAGAATTTGAAGAGAATTAAAATGACGATCGAGAATTTGAAAAGTTTCCTTCTTCAGAGCATGCATGAGATACTCTATTCTATTGATTGTCTCATTGACAATATTGTTTTCAAAATTCCTTTTAATCTTGTTGATCCAGTTTTTTCCATCAATTTAGCGAAAGGAATTTTTGCTGCAGTCCAATTGGAAATGCAATTTTTTCTTCAAATGCTTATAAAAAGCCTAATTAATTACAAAAAAAAATGCAAAATCTCACCTTTCATAAATGAGAGCAATGAGGCAGGCCAGCCATGAAATAGCATGATTGGGATCAGATGCATCTTGCAATTTATCACTCCATCTAGAGTTTTTTACAGAAAAAAATAACAACATGGATCCCTATTGGAACATAGATTATGAAAAACGGTTTGGCCTTTTGAGATTACAAAAATCTTTTGAGTCTGATTTGCACGTATAGAATAAATGAAATATGAACAAAAAATAAACCACAATAATCACACACAAGACAGACGATTTTTACGTAAAAATTCTCAATAGGGTAAAAATCACAGGACTTATCCAAATTCAAGAAACAAGTACTATAAATAGTATTTGTTACAAGAAAACCTTTACAATACCCAGTTGAATCCTCAACTTATTACTGCCAGTCTTTTGCCCGAATTTTCGTTCACCAAATCCATGCTTGCTTGTCATCAGAATCTTCCTAGATACTTCTTCACATGAGAATCCTCTCAAGTATCGGATGAGTTGTTGATCTTGATGACTTGAACGATCATCTTTGATGCTTCAGAGTTGCATAAGTTCGTTTAGTTCACAGTTCTCTCAATTAACTCTCTAAACTCTCAGCCTCACAAAGTAGCCTCAAAGCCTAATGAAAATAAGGTTGCCTAAAAGCTAATATACCCTAAAAGGCTGCCAACCCTAACTGAAACATAAAGATTGCCCGAGATAGACCGCTCGAGCGATCATGCCTAAATTACGAGAAAAACTAAATTTTGTCACAAAATAAATGTGTTAGTAATGAAATTGATATTTTCTCACTAAAATATCATTTTTAGTGAAGAAAATAAAATTCGTCATTAGATTTTGTCGCAAAGACTTTTTTTCTTGTAGTGTCCTCCTGCATGTAGAGACCAACACTTTCCAAGAGCAATATGCATTATATTATAGAAATATAAACATAAATGTTATGTGATTGTTTCTGTCACAGATTTGCTAAACGAGAATATAAACAAACATTAGGAGAAATTCTTAGCAATCTCCCCCTTTAACAATTCTGTGACAAACTTCAATCATAGAGACTTAATATCAACATCAACATGCAATATATCAAGCACACTCAAAACATCACTATCCAAAAGAATATAACATAAATCAAACAGTCTAAACATTAAATATCCAATGAAACATATGCAGATCAAAAGAGTTTACATCCAATATCCATATAGCCAATCACATGAGACATTAACCAATATGACCAACATGTCAACCACAAAAAACTACATCTCCAGCGTCCACAAAAGAACTATATCTCCACCAGCATCCATAAAAAGGATTATATCTCCACAAACGATGTTACTCCCTCTTTTGGCACTAAATTGGTAAACCCAAGAAAAGCCAACAAAAACTAGTATCTAAATAGCAAACGTCAAAGAATGGAACCAAAAGAAAGATACAGTAGATCACTGAGAAGGGGAAAGACAGGAACACACAAATGCCATAAATTCTTACTGTTCCTTCCACACGTCATGCTCGTGATGAATGAGATCTCTGACATCCGCTTGAAGGAGGTTGACATTTTCCTGAATCATGCTAACATCTTCCTCTAGACGCTCCAAATGGCCAAGAACCTCTGGCCTATGAGGGAGATCTACACTGGGGTCAAGACCTAGCTCCTCGTCAATAGCAACATCGGCACCTGAAGAACCGATTGCAGAAGGGGGTTTAGGGATGTGGGAAGTACTTTGCTTAAGGGTAGTTTTAGAGATGGGCTTAGGCAGAAAGGTCAACTCATCTGGGTGATCACTAGAATGATATTCAGAAACTTGAATAGACCGAAGATATTGAGTAATTAGAAAACCAAATGGTAACCCCAAGGTGGATTTTTCGCCGACAATACGTATGATGGTAAGGAAAAGCATGAAACCGATATAGACAGGTTGGCAATTTGCAATCGCCCACATGAGAAAGCCTTGCGGCTAGGAAACCTCAGAAGTATGACCCTTAGGATCAATGTTGGCACAGATGATGAGATTTAGAAGCCTATAGTTAGCGGTCAGACCACGTTGGGGAATCAAAACCCCGAGAAACCAAGTACAAAAATTCCATAGGGGGCAAAAGTAGCCGAGCCATAGTCAAATGATTGTTCTCGAAAAAAGGACGAGCGAGGGAAGACATGATCAAGGGGTTGAGACTCAAGACCAAGCCAGGAGGCTATAAGGTCTCGAGTGAGTGAAATCGATGCCGCAAACATGGCGTATAAACGTGTCATCTTCAGACGACACAACGACGAGAGAGTTATAGAACTCTCGCATAAGATTCAGATTGATCGATATGGACAAATTGAAGGTCAAGAGAGAATCCCACTTAAGAGCGACAAAAGAGTCGATTATGGCATTATCGGGGAAATCTCTAAGAACCACACTGTGCTCTAATTTAACCGGACGCTTGCAAAAAGATTCAAGATATTATTTTAGGGATGCATTTGTCTTAAATCGATGTCGGAGTTTGGAGATATTCCCGGGGGCGGTGGACTTGGCTCTATACATAGGAGGCATGATCCTAGGTCAAGGGAGCCAAAACCAAGGGAGAAGCAAAGGCACAACCCAAGAGTGAAGAAAGAAAGAAGAGAGAAAAAACGACACAAGCAACAAACCAAAATAAATGGAGAAAGAGAAAAATAAGAAAGAGAACCAACCGATATCCAAATATACACATATATACATATAAATGAATCAACGCGTATATACATATTCCCAGAAAAAGAGAACAAGATCTTCTCAACATAAGTGTGTGTATATATATATATATATATATCAACACAAACTAAAAGAAGAAGAAGACAAGCACGAAGAAAGAAAGGAACTTACAAGAGAGAAGATGAAGACCCACGAAGAAATTGCACCAAAAAGCTTCGAGCTTTGATGAAAAACTGCAGAGAAGAGAGAGAGAGAGAATAGAATGAACCAACAAATCCTTAAAGGGTATTTGAAAAGACCAAAGGACGCGATGACTGCTCGATCGGTCATTAGCCTGCTCGAGCGGTGAACCCCCTATGAATGAGAAACAGAAGACAGACGAGAGAAATCAAGAGGTTGAAAAGATTGCTCGATGGACCACTCGAGTAGTCTATCGAGCGGTGAAAACCAAGGCTCTGTTGTGTGTACAGAGAACAGAGATACCAAGAGGACATAAAAACCTCTCGATGGACTGCTCGAGCGGTCTATCGAGCGTGCAAACCAACTCTCGGTTCTTTTGCAGAGAAGCAGAGAGGCTAAGAAGACCACTCGAATGACCACTCGAGCGGTGGGGCACATGAGCTTGAACACTTAGTAAAAGAATTTCAAAGACAAAAAAAACACTACTAGACCCGAAAAATGACTCAAAAGAGGACTCAACCAGCACTAAAAAAAAAAAAAATTCTAGAGAAAGAGGAAACACACTAGTTAAGTAAGAAGTATCCAGACGTAGCCCAACACCTACGTATGCTATTTGAACTTGCAAACTCAGAGACTTAACTTCCAACCATATTGAGTTACAGCACCCTCATATAAGCAACGAAATACATTTAGAATGAATTCTATGTAAGCATGTGAGTGTGTGACATAAATTGAAGAAGAATTCCAGGTTTTATCACATTCAAAGGCAAACAATTCGAGTTACTTAAACATGTCAGACAACAAAGAGTCACACAATTTGAAAATGTTTTCGACCCAAACATGCTTGTCAAATTAACTCCCCCTTAATCCTGACCAAAATATGAAGAATAGGGTTGATAGCAAATCCTTTGGCAGCTGCCACACTGAGACGAACGAGAAAGCGAGGCCCGCTTAGGTAGCCATTTCCAGAACCAACCATATCAAAGGGGTTTTACATGCAAAGGCGGCTTTCACGCTAATACGAACAAAAAAGATAAGGTTCGCATAGGTAGCCATTTTCTCAAATAGAAAAAAATTGGCTCAAATTTCTAAGCGGTTGCACACTAGTACGTATGAAAAGGCAGGTTCTGCATAGATAACCATTTCCTCTAACCAATCAACGAAACACATAGATAACCATTTCCTCTAACCAATCAACGAAACACAATGCCCAAATCAGAGGAGAGGTAACCTTTAAAGAACATTGGGGTCGTCAACAAAGGTCATTTCATGCAATCAAGGTAAACTGATACCGAGTAAGAACTCACAAACCATTTGATTCTAAGATACGACAAACCTGACTTCCTTAGTCAAAGAAAGCGTGCACAGAATAGAATAGGGTTGGAATGCATTTCAGAAGCTATATGATTGGACCATTAGCAAAATAGTAAATCACTAAATCTCAAAGAATGAAGGCAGAACACAAACACGAAGATGCACCAGCTTATAGGCAAATACTAGAAAATTAAAACAAGTTTCCCATACCCTTTTTTTATATATGAAAGAAAAGAAAGAAATCACTCAATAAGGCAAACTCCAAGAGTCTTCCTCAGAAACTCGAACCGAAGATGACTAGGGGTTTGGTCAGAATGTCGGCTCTTTGGAATTCAGTGTCGATGTGCTCAAGCACAATCGTACCTTTCTCAAATAAGGTCCTAAAAAAAATGATGATGAATATCGATATGCTTGATTCGGGAATGTTAAACAGGGTTCTTAGAGATATTAATCGCACTGGTGTGGTCACAATACAACACAATCAGACCCTGTTCAAAGTTATAGTCAGACAACATCAACTTCATCTATAGAAGCTTAGTGCAACCACTCCCAGCTGCTATGTACTCGACTATAGTAGTAGAAAGGGAGATAGCATTCTATTTTTTCTGTGCGAGGAGACAAGATTGTTTCTTATGTAAAAACACCCACCCGATGTTCTTTTTCTATCATCGACACTCCCAGTCCAGTTGGCATCAGAAAAACCTACAATGTTAGCAGTCGTATCATAGGTGAACCAAATCCCATACCCAAAAGTCACATTCACATATTCGATGACACATTTGACAACCTGAAGGTGAGACTCCTTCGGACAAGCCTAATATCTAGCACAAACTCTAACACTAAACGCAATGTCAGGATGACTCGCTATCAAATACAATAGACTACCAATTATGCTATGGTACATGGTCTGGACAATTAGTTTGCCAGACTCGTCTTTTGACAGCTTAGTGGTGACACTCATAGGGG
The DNA here is from genome assembly GCA_034768845.1 of Heliamphora exappendiculata. Lineage (NCBI taxonomy): Eukaryota > Viridiplantae > Streptophyta > Magnoliopsida > Ericales > Sarraceniaceae > Heliamphora > Heliamphora exappendiculata. The sequence continues at coordinate 12,256,318 of JAOTRH010000013.1, read as the reverse complement.
TCCTAACATACTTTGAATTTTCTAAACCAAACTTCTTGACAAGGTTCCTAGCATACTTAGACTGAGAGATGAATATACCAGATGAAGTTTGTTTGATCAGAAGACCTAAAAAGTAGTTCAATTCGCCCATTAAGCTCATCTAAAATTCATTGTTCATTTCAATGGAAAACTCTTTCACCAAAAAGTCGTCAGTAGGCCCAAACACTATGTCATCGACATAAATTTGAGCTACAAGAATGTCATGATTATGCGTGAAAATGAATAGAATTTTGTCGATGCCACCCCTAGAAAAACCTTTTTTCTAACAAAAACAAGGTTAGCCTCTCGTACCAAGCTTTGGGAGCCTGTTTCAGCCCATAGAGAGCTTTCCTAGGCTTTAAAACATTGTTAGGCAAGGAAGGGACGACAAACCCTTTGGGCTGTTCAACATAGACCTCTTCTTTATGGTTACCATTCGAAAACGCGCTCTTGACATGCATTTAAAACAATTTGATGTCAAGCTTATAAGCGATGGAAAAGAGGATTCTAATGGATTCAAGATGGGCAACAGGGCAAACGTCTCATCAAAATCAATTCTTTCAGCCTGAGTATAACCCTGTGCTACAAGTCTATCCTTATTTATGACAACTTCACCAAATTCATTTGTTTGATTCTTGAATATCCATTTAGTCCCTATTACATTTTTGTCAGAGAGTCGAGGGACTAGTTCCCACACATTGTTCCTAGCAAATTGTTCTAGTTTTTCATGCATGGCATTAGTCCAACATTCATCAAGTAAGGCATCATTTATATTTTTTAGTTCAATCAAGACACATAGCACATAAAAGTTACGTCATCCCGTATTTATCATCGAGTTCACATCCTATTCGCGACTTCACCAAGGACTTGACTGACAGGATGGTTGAGCCTCACTCGGGCTGAAGGTTGTAAACCTTTTTGCTATGAACCTTTGGATTCAGGATCTTGTAGCTAAGAACCTTGTTTCACATTGGTGGGGGTCTTTTCAATCGTTACTTCACCTCCTTCTTGCTTAGGTTGTCTTTTAGGTTCTTTGCCTTCTTGTTCACCATTGAGCTCACCTAAATCAAGAATGTCATTATCAGAATGCAAAATAGATGGTTTATCATCAATGACAACATTTATGGATTCCATAACAATGTATGTTCTTTTATTAAACACACGATAAGCTCTGCTGTTTATGGAATAGCCTAAGAAGATTTCCTCTTCACTTTGGGAGTCAAATTTTCCCAATTGTTTTCTATCCCGAAAAATGTAGCATTTACTCTTAGAAGTTCGAAAGTACTTGACATACGATTTTGTACATTTTCATAGTTCATAAGGAGTGTGAAGAGTTCCCAGTCTCAAGTAGACATGGTTAATGGTATAACAAGCGGTGTTCACAACTTTTATCCAAAAGTGTTGGGGCAGATTCTTATCATGCAACATAACACGTGTCATTTCTTAAATAACACAGTTTTTCCTTTTAGCTACCCCATTTTGTTGCAGAGTTTTAGGGGCAGAGAATTCATAATAGATACCCAAATAGTCGCACAGAGATGCAAAAATAGAATTTTTAAATTCTTTTCCATGATCAGACCTAATGCAAATAACTGAGTTGGAGAACTTAGATTTTTCTTTCTGAAGCTTAAGGACAATATTTTTGAAAATATAAAAGGTTTCAAACTTCTCTCTTAAAAAATTTACCCATGTGAAACGGGAGAAATCATCAACAGCCACAAAAAAATGTATTTTTTCTTTCCTAATCTCTCTATCCTAGTTGGTCCTATCAGGTCCATGTGAATTAGCTCCAGGGGAGCTTTGGTGCCTAAGGTGTCGGCCTTCTTATAAAGAACTCTGGCTTGTTTACCTATTTGACACGCATCACAAATACAGTTCAAAGGACTACCCAGCTTAGGCACCCGTCTGATCAACTCCTTATTGGAAAGTTTAGATAAGTCCTTGAAATTGACATGGCCAAGTCTACGATGCCACAGGTCAGCAACATTAATCTTGGTAGAATGACAAGATTTAATAGTTAAATACACTACACTATAGCAGTTATCAGATGTTTTAACCCCATGTATAATTTTTTTATCCTTTTTATCCAAAATAATGCAGTCATTTTTTGCAGTCATGTTTTGAAAAATGTATCTCATGATGAGTGTCACACATCTAACTTATTCTTAAGAGATTTTCCTTCAAGCTGTCAACCAAAAGGACATTCTCTAACTGGGGAAGTCCTGGGGCATAATAAAACCCTTACCAATGATTTTGGTAAAGTTACCATCACCAATTGTCACCATCCCACCATTATAAGTCTCAAGAGAAGCAAATAAGGATATGTCACCTGACATGTGACGAGAGCATCCGCTATCTAAATATCACATGTGTAAGCTTTGGGCTCTCATAGCAGTTTGTATTACATAAGCTTTTAAGTCTCTAGACCGAACCCAGACTTTCCTAGTTCTCACAGGAGCAGACTCTATAGGATGTATTCTAGGTCTCTTAGGTTGTAAAGGTCTATCAGACTTGACCGGATAGCTGAAATAAGGCATGCTATGCAATCTAAAATAATGTGGTCTAATGTGACATCTCGTACCATAGTAATGACAAATGGGCATAAAATTCTTATTTGATATGGAGGTATGATGCAACAACTTACAATGAGGACGAAAGTGACCCATTATGCCCTAATAATGATAGGTAGGAGAAGAGTTAGTTTTTTTTACCTCACCACATTGTATGATGGCCTAACCTATCATGCTTTTCCCTCTTGACTTCACTTTTGTAAAGTCATCACCTTCCTTGCCTTTTGAACTTACCATTTCAACCTGCTTGGCTTTTACAAATATTGGGGCTACAGGTGTCTGAATCGCTTGGACTACTTTTAGCTTTCTTGTGGATTGTTTATTTGTTGAAGTTCCAGCAAACCCCAATCCTACTCTGTCACTGTAAACACCCCAATTTGACCCTGCCTAATCTCAGGTTGATCCAGGTGAATCCGATGATGAGAACAAGTGGAATGGTGCTTTAGTATGATCCTTAGAAAATTATTCAAGCTCAATATTTGAACCTAATGAGTAATACCTTCAAACCAATGCAACCATTTTGAGCCGCAAACTTCAAAATCTTGAACCGCCATGTTGGAACTTTGGGGTCGCCATGTTCATTGTGGCTACCTACACAAGAAACTCTTAGAAACCCTAGCCAAAGATAGTGACCGCCACATTGAACCATAGGGCTGCCACCTTCATTGTGGCGACTGCCAAAAGAAACCCTTGGAAGCTTGGTTTTTTTGTGGCGATCGCCCACTCTGACCCCAACGATCGCCAACTTCAAATGGCCTAAAGTGTCCCAAAATGTGTCAACATCTCATTGGTTGAAGAGTTCTATAAATATCGTACCCCTTGGTACATTTTCAGAACATAATTTTTAGTGAGAGATATCCTGCCGAAGTATCGAGAGAGTACGAGCCCCGACGCCAAAATCCTGCCGAATCATTGAAGAATTGAACACTAAATACCGAAACTCTACTGGATTCTCAACCTACCCTTGCATTGGATTGGAGCACATTCTGAGGATTAGATCAGTGAAGCACATCTCCCCAACTTGAAGATTCACTTGTGATCCAGGTATTCTGTTTGGATCTCCGGTATTTCTCTCTCTATTTCCCATCTCTTTGAAGTGACCGGGTCAATTTGGTTTTCTTATCTTGCATATGCTCTTCATATTACTTATATAGTTGTTTTAATTATCAGATTTCATTTGGTTTATAATTAATGTGTTTAGTTTGATAAATTGGCTAAATTTATGTTATAACTCAAATTTTAGCTTGTTTGCTTTACCCGCATTGCACACTTGCACTAAATTCGTTAAATCATTAAATAGTGCTAATATAATTGACGATTACGACTCACGAATCATTATTGTCATAATCAATGCACTGACAACCATATAGTTGTAATTATCAATATTACACCCATATTTTATATTTCTTAGTTAAATATTTGTTATATTGCTATGTAATAATCGTTATTTACATTTATTATTTTTCTTTTAATGTTAATTTAATTTTCTTTTAATTGCATTTCTTTTATTTTTCTTTCTTTTTATTTTGTTTAATTCAAAAATTTACAAAAATCTATTAATGTTAGCTTAGTTGCTCCTCTTATAGCATTTATTTTATCTTTCTTTATTTTGTCTTATTTTTATATGAAACCCGCGAAATTCCCAATAGATTTCTTTCTTTTTCTTTTGATTATAATTCTTCTTTAGTTTTATTTTAGTAGTATTTTTTTTTAATGTTTCTTAAAGCCTTTTTAATTTTAGTTTAATCTTCTTTTGTAAATTTTCTTTTAGTTTACTTTGATTAAATATTTGAACATTCATTTATATGGATAAAAGCACACAAAATTCTTCTAACTAGTTTTAATAACATTTTCTTTTAAAATCTCTTAATTTTAGTTTAATTTTCTTTTGTAAATTTGTTTTTAGTTTCTTTTTCTTTTAATTTTGCATTTTCTTTTAGAAGTTAATCATGTTAATATAGTTTTAAGATATTTGATAATATGCATGTTTAGTATGGTAAATTTAAATGATGTTTCGTTTAGTTTATTGGAAAGCATGCTTAGATTAGTTTGGGTTATTTTAGTTATTTGACGATATTGTTAGTAAAATTCATGTTCATTTTTAACATAATTTGATTTTAATGACTTTTAGCATTTTTTTATTCTTTTTATTTGAATCATATCATGCGGGTTTACTCCATGTGCCCTTTAACTAGAAATTGCATAGCATAGAACTTAGGATTTCCTTTTCTTATCTGCTTAGTTTTGCCATTCTATATACATATGCTATGTATTTTCTGTCTTTGATTTTGGATGTTTTCTTCTCAGCTCCATTTTATGTATTTGCATGCATTTGAGAAATCTAATTAAGAATCAATGATGATTAGTAGAGACTAATCTTATGGTTGGGTGAATGAAGTGCCTAACACCTTTTTCGACTCGTACCAAAGCCCCTGAACATTTTTTTCTCTGGTTAACGTTTTAAAGATCAGTAACTTTTTTTGTTTTCCTTGATTTTTTTCTCAAAATCAAGTGGCGACTTCATTTTCAACACAAAGGGATTTTCAAATTTTGGCTTTGAAGATGTTAAAATATTTTCTAAACATCTTTTGAATTTCCTTATTTTTGAACACGAAACCCCAAAATCCCAGTGCCACGGTATTTTCTGGCGACTCTGCTGGGGACTGGTTTACAAAATCAATTAAGAAGGCTAGACTTGAAAATATTATTAGTTCTTAATAAGAATTTCTCATTTGCATTCTCGCATGCATGTGCATTGTTCTTCACCCCCTACTTGGTCGACTCGATATTTTAAAGATCAATATCTATGTTTTAAAGAGACTAATCTTTTGGTTGGGCGAATGGGATGCCTAACACCTTTCCCGATTCGTACCTTAACCCCTTAACCTTTTTTCTCTTGTTAACGTTTTAAAGATCAGTAGCTATTTTTATTTTTCTTAATTTTTTCTCAAAAATCAAGTGACGACTTCATTTTTTACACAAAGGGGTTTTCAAAATTTAGCTTTCAAGATGTTAAAATATTTTCTAAATATCTTTTGAATTCCCTTATTTTTTAACACAAAACTCTAAAATTTCGGCGCCACAGTCACTTGTTGCTTTTTGGTCCCAGAGTAATCCATCCAATGCAAATAAACCTGCATTCCAACGCTTGAGAGTAGCATTATCAATGCTTAGATCATTCTCAAGAACAGTTGTACTACTTTCTAACTCAGACATTCTAGCAGACTTATCATCATTTAACAGCATGAATCTTTCTTTATCTTTTTTTATAATTTTCCAAATTAATGCACATGATACTCATTTCATTTTTCAAGTCTTCTTCTTTTTCTTGAGCCGTCAGTAGCTCTTGCATGAGAGTTTGTTTCTCCTTTTCACTTGTTTTAAGTTGAAACACAAGCTTTGCACATTTCTTAGTCAATACATAATTCTCCTTATAGAGCTTATCATATGCCACTTAGAGAGTGTCATTATCTTCCCTTTCAACAACTTTCTCATTCGACTCTTCCTTATCAGCTTCAGCCATAGTCTCATCTATGTCAATTTTAGTAAACTTCTCGTGGAAAGATGCAACAAAAGCTATAACATTACAATCATCATACTGGTCATCATTCTCGTCACTCAACTCAGGTTCACTTTCATCATCCCAAGTTGCAGTGAACACTTTTTGCTTCTTTTGCAGTAACTTTGGTTGAAAGTGTTCGGGAAGAGATCTCAAAATTTTACAAATAATTTTAGAGTTAGGAATCTTTTTATCAAGATTAAAAGAAGCGTTAACAATATCACTTAACTTAGCATAAAAATCGTCAAACTTCTCGTCTTTTTTCATGCGTAGGGTTTCAAAACTAGTTGTAAGACGTTAAAGTTTAGAGATTTTTGTGGTTTGAGTTCCTTCATGAGTGACTTGAAGGATATCCTACACTTTTTTAGATAAGTCACAAGTGCTTATTCTATTAAATCCTTTCTGTGTGACTCTGCTAAAGATAGCATTCATAGCTTTAGTATTCCATATGACATTCTCAAAATTTGTCCTTTCCCATTTAGCCGATGGCTTAGGGACTGTTTTACCATCAACAACAGTAGTGTTGGTCTAAACAAGGTATCAACATCTATTTTGATGATAACAAACAAAAGGTTTTAATTGTGCAATTAAGTGAGTTTATAGGAGTTGAATGTTAAGCACAATTGAGAACGCAAAATGAAAGTCATGAAGCATGAAGATAATATTCAAGCGGCTAAGATTCATGGAGCACAAGAAAACCAAGAAAAAAAGAAAAGGACTCGAAGAATTTCAAGTGCATTGAATCTAGAACCCTATGTAAGTTCACAACCAATGATTATATTTGTGAAAGCTCATAAGATACTTTAGATTGACCAAAGGATTCTTAATAACTTATGCAAAATATTTTCTCAAAATTTAAATTGAGTTAAAGAACCCTAAAAAGATGAAAAACAATTTTCAAAAGAAGTTTGGCAAAAAATATGCAGAAAGTGTGAAGAAAATGGACATACCTTCACTATTTTGGTCATAACTTTTTGTACAAATTAAATTTTGATATGAAACTTGAACCATTGGAAAGTAGACTTCTGGGGCTTCAATTTGAACATAAGAATGACTCTATTCAGGGTCCGAATGAAGAACCAAGTTAGTCGACTGAATCATCAACTTTAGTCAACTAAAATGCTACTGAAATGTCAAATTCATGGTTCATTGAGGCTTAGGCGACTGAATCTCTTAGGTTAGTTGACTGAACAAGCCAGAAATTTAAATTCTACGTTATAACAGCTAGTTTAACTTTGGGATTAAATATTAAAAAACTCTCAACGGCTAGTTCTCAAATTTTTGGCTATAAATAGCCATCTAAACCTCAAATTCAATCATCCCTCATCTATCCAACTTTTATACTCTTTTGGTACTTAAATCATTGATCCAAATTATCATATTTTTCATAATTTTATTGAAATAGAGTATAATTTATTAAAATTCTTCATTGAGCTTTCATATCTATATTCTTTGGGAGTGAATTAGTGTGTATATTTATTGTGTGCTCCTCTACTCTTTAAGAGAGTGATTTTCTTATACATCTCTTGTTTATATAATTCTTTGTATAGTAAGATTCAAGTTTGATTTTTGTGCTTGAGATGGGGATTTCTCAAAAAAGGGTTCTCCACCTATTGAAGGGGTGGACATCTCTGCTAACTGGAGGAGAAAGGTATCTCCGCCTATAAGGAGGGATTGTAACTTGAGAAGGAAATATTCTCAAAAGAGGCTTCTCCGCCTATTTGAAGGAGAGAGGCATTTTCGCCTATTAACTGAGGGACTAGTAGAATTCTTAAAGCGGTGTTACTTGAGGCAAGGACGTAGGTCGGAGTTTCGAACCTTGTAAATCTCAGTGTCGTATTTCTCTAATTCTATCTCTTTATTTTCTACACTTTAATTTCATATATGCTTGAAATTGTATGTTAGAGATTAGTTGAGATTATTTGTAGACGTTTGGGATTGCACGCGTTTTAATTGGGTCAATCTTGGCATAAATTTTTAAATACCGAATTCACCCTCTCCCTTAAGATTGCACCTACACTAACAAGTAGGAGGGTATTGATATCCCCCAATAACATCCAACCAAACTCTCTCATCAATAAACTTAAGAAAAGCCTACATCTTGACTTTTCAAAAAAGATTGTTAGACCCGTCAAGAAGAGGGAGTCGACCGGTCGAGCCACCTTCTTTCAAGAAATCCATAGGTGTAAATCAACCTGGAGAAAAAATAGGATCAACAAGAATCCTATTTTGATATCAATTGAAAAATGATTTAGCCTTTTGAAATCACAGAAACTTTTTGAGTCTGATTTGCACCTATGCATTCCCATCTGACTAATTTCCATTCACTACGCTTATTATCTTTTTTTGTTTTAACAAAATGCTAGTTGCAAGATAGATAATGCAAACTTGCAAATTCTGCTAAATTCAATGTATTCTAAGTTTAGAATTTGAAGAGAACTAAAACGACGAGAATTTGAAAAGTTTCCTTCTCCAGAGCATGCGTGATATACTCCATTCTATTGATTGTCTCTTTGACAGGATTGTTTTCAAATTTTACTTTTAATCTTGTTGATCCAATATTTTCCATCAATTTAGCGAAAGGAATTTTTACTATGGTCGAATTGGAAGTGCAATTTTTTCTTCAAATGCCTATAAAAGCCTAATTAATTACGAAAAAACTACAAAATCTCACCTTTCATAAATGAGAACGATGAGGTAGGTGATGAAACGGCATGATTGGGATTAGAGGCATCTTGCAATTTATCACTCCATCTAGAGTTTTTTACAAAAAAAATAGCAACTTGGATCCCTATTGAAACATAGATTATGAAAAACAATTTAACCTTTTGAAATCACAAAAACCTTTTGGGTCTGATTTGCATGAATGGATTAAATGAAATATGAACCAAGAATAAACTACAACAATCACACGCAAGACAAGCAATTTTTACGTGGAAGACCCTAATATGGTAAAAACCACTTGACTTATCCATGTTCGAGAAACAAACACTATAAATAGTATTGGTTACAAGAAAACCTTACAATACCTAATTAAATCCTCAACCTATTAGTACCAGTCTTCTTATTGAATTCTCATTCACCAAATCTGTGCTTGCCTGTCGTCGAAATCCTCATAGGAACTTCTTCACTTGAGAATCCTCTTAAGTATCAGATGAGTTATTAATTTTGATGACTTGAACAATTGTCTTTGACGCTTTAGAGTTACATAAGTTTGTTCAATTCTACAGTTCTCTCAATTAACTCTCAGCCTCACAAAATAGCCTCAAAGCCTAATGAAAACAAGGTTACCTAAAAGCTAATATACCTCAAAAGGCTGCCAACCCTAACTAAAACATAAAGATTGCCTGAGATAAACCGCTCAAGCGGTCATGCCTGCTGTTAGCTTACCAACTTTGATCACATACTCCTCTTGAATGAAGAGACCAACACTTTCCCAGAGCAATATGCATTATATCATAGAAATATAAGCATAGATGTTACGTGAATATTTCTGTTACAGATTTGCCAAATGAGAATACAAACAAACGTTAGGAGAAATTCCTAACATATTATAACTGTAAATTAATGGAGAAGAAATAGAATAGCAGAATTCAATAATTTTGGCTTTTCTTCAAAGAGGTATAACTATCTATTTGTAATGATAAAGAAATACTATAAAAAAAAGAAGAAAATAACTTGTAAATCAAATTATAATCAATAAAATCATAACTTTCTAATATGTTGACTCTAATAATCAAACCATAATTAGCGAGATCTTAATTTCTTAAAATATATTATTTTCAATAGAAAAATAACTTCAATAAGACTAGTTCATAAAAAATGATAGGCAGCACTAATATACCAACCCATTATGGTTCTAAGGTGCTTTTAGTCAGGAACATACCTAACACAAAAAATGTAAGCCATGAGGTTGATTGCAAAATGTAATCACCAATAAACTTCCAATCTAAGCAATTAATCAGTGAGCATTATATCCCATGAAGGAGTTGCTGGGAATGTGAGTTTGATAAGTACCGTTAAAATAGATATAAAAGACACCAAAGCGTACGGCGTTTTATCACATAATAAATTGTGACTTGTGTAAATCTTCCAATCATTCCATTTATTATTGAAGCATAGTTGTGTCTTCCCAATTAAAATACCATCATAACAAATGCAAATAGCCTTGAAGATAGGCAAAAAACTGAATTCAACTATCTAAGACAAGATATAGCAAATAATTTGGGTTTTCGCACTACTTCCACAATCAAATGAAGCCCCCAAGAAAAGCAATACAAAAAAGAATCTTAACAAACTAGTTATACTAAAATAAGAAAGCAACAACAACTATACAAATTAGGGATGCACCACTTCTTGTTGTGATGCACCACCATTTCCTACTTCTTCAGCCATTGTTCGACTGCCAACACCATTCGCTATGTAACTAATTTGGTGTTGGCGGTCGGACAACAGCAGAAGAGATAGGGAACGGTGGTGCATCACGACGAACGACAGCAGCGCTTGCTGCGGTGCTGCGATGTACAACGGCGACAGGGTTTGGTTTGTAAAGTTGCTAAGTTGGGGAAAGTGAATAGTTTCTTGCTGTTTAAAATGATTTCGTTTTGATTTTTAAATCAATAAAACAACATATTTTCATTTACAAGTTTTTGAGACAGAAATATCCTGATGCAAATGAATTCTTTTTGTGACCAAAGTTTTTGCGATCGCCAATTTGTCGTCGTAAATAATCAATTTTGTAGTTATTTGCATCTGCCACATTTGCCGTCTCAAAAAAATTCTTTTTGTGTCGACAAATGAACCAATGCAAAAATGCTCGAGGCAAAAAGTACTTTTTGTATCGGCAAATAAGGCAACGCAAAAAAAAACTCGATTCAAAGGTACATTTTTTAGTAGTATTTTTTAATTAGGAAAACAAACTTTTTTTTTTCTTTTTTAAACCAAAAAATCAAAAGCTATATCTACTAATCACGGAATAAAAGTGAACTGAACTGTCCTAAAGATGATGGGCGAGACATGGCAATGGAAACCAATTTTTAGCACGAGGTGTCTTTTGTGAAGAAACTCTAGATCTATCTACGATCTGTCATATCCATAGATCGAATGAAGTCAAGATTCATAAAAATTGTAATATTTTGTACAAGTGACAATAATTTTAAAATAGTTGAACTCACAACTTCTATATTTTTAAGAACATATATACATGTATATCTCCAGTCCATTATCGGATTAGATCGGTTGAGATTAGTCTATTTTGAATCCAAAATGAACCTATTTTGATGATTCCAAAAGTTTTTAAATTTTGTTTTCTAACATACAGATCATTTCATTCATAAATAAAAAAAAATAAAAAATTAGTGAACAGTCCAACTTATAGGCCGTTTATTATTTTTCATCCAACATAAAAAAATTTGACGAGCAAGATTCTGAGACTCTGACCCGTTTCTTTTTTGAAATTTTTTGACGCGTGTTTTCCGTTTTCAAAAAGATCGGGGTTAGATATGCATGCGGGGTAGATTCCCGAGGCCGTGGGATGTTACCGTGCGAATTTCAAAAAAATTTAACAAAAAGATATTTTGGAGGCCTATAAATATCTGAAATTAGATATTTTCAAAAGATACTTCTCAAAATTTCTCCAGTCAGTTTTCTCCTTTTTCTTTCTGCCTTCTCTCTAAGTTCTCGGGGGCTTGGGGCTCGATTTTCAATAATCCAACAGCGGATCCTTACTTTTGGCACGGTGAGCTACGCGTTCATCGAGATAGAATTTTATTCCGGCGAGGCTCGATTTTGCACGTGGTTTGAGGAATCAAAATTTTAACTCACCGAGGTAGAATTCTAGACCCTACTGCTGTATAAGGGTGCTACGTGTAATCGTGTGCGTTTTTAATGGTTAGACATCTGTAGATCAGATTTTATATCAAGTTGGGTTTTTGGGCTAAAAATCATGTTTCGGCGATTTCGGTGGATGGAATCGGATAGCGGGGGTTTCTTTCGTGGTTTTGTGGTTATGCTTGGGCATGTGTATGTCCGAGGGTGTTGGATGGGAGTTTGGAGGCTTCGATTTGAGGCTTGGGGGTTGAAATCGTAGCTTAAAAACGATTTCTGGGCTTGGTCAGCCGACTAAACTCATACGTTCAGTCAACTGGATCATAGTTCTTGAGGTTCAGTCGACTGGACCTTAAGGGTCAGTCGACTGAACCGTGTATTTTGGGCGTTCTGGGCTTTTCCAGTGTGTTTTTCAGTCGACTAGCGGTTGGGTTTAATCAACTGAAGTTCTGGGCTGTTGGTTTTGTGGTTTTAGTTAGGTCCTTGGGTTTCTAATTGGTTTTCAATGGTATTTGGTTGATTAATTATGGGATTAGTCAATTGAAATACTGTTGGATGCCTTTTGGGGTTCGGTTGGTCGAGTTGTGGCTTTGGGAGTTGTGTTATGGCTTCGAGCGGTTGTTTAGGTGTCGTCCTCGGGGATGACGGGCATGGTTAGATGCGGGTTATCGGGGGACGGTTGTGTGCGTGTTGGTTATGTACGGAACGTGTGGGTCCGTGGTTTGGTTTAAAGGTGGGTTTGATAGGAACCGTTATGTGGGAGGTTCGGGTGTTGGCCTCTAGGTTAGATGTTGGTTGTCCCGGTGTGTAGACGGGTCGTTCGGATGAGTGGATATCGATTTATTTTGATGGGTGGCGTCGTGTTATACTGCTATACATGGTTATGTGTATTTATAACTGTTTATTTATGTAAGTGGATTGCATGATTTTGGTATCGTTACGTGTACCATGGTTGCATGCTTTAAAACTCAAAAAAATTTTAGGCATGGTTATGTGGAATATGAGAAATCGATGCATGTGATGCATGTTGCATGAGTTGCAAGTGTTGTACGAGTCGCGTGTGTAGCATGTGACGTGGTTTGTGTAACGTAGTGATAGTACGTGGCTTTATGTATTTAAACCCTGGTTTAGTATGCATGTGGTGATTCGGTGTTATCATGTAGTTTTTGGTGTTATCCCGTAGTTTTCTGTGTTATCCCGCAATGTTCAATTTTATCTTGTGATATGCAGTCTTATCTTGTGGTATGCGATTTTATCCCGTGGTAAAAATTTTGGCTGGCGGTTTCATCCTGTGACTTACGATAAATTATGTGGTTTTACTCCGTGGTTTAGTCTATGATTTTACCCCATAGTATACGATTTTATCCCGTGGTTTAGGCATGTGTAGAGATGCCTATTAATAAGTAGATTTGCATCTGTATTGCACACGTGGGGCAAATTTTGGTCACTCGGTGAAGGTCCATAAAGATATGCATATAAGGGCAGATGATGGTCCTATGGTGAAAGTCCGTGAAGATCTGTGTTGCACGAATTACGTGCGTTGTGTGTTGCACGGGTTATGTGCGTTGCATAGACGAGGACTGTGGTCCTTCGGTGGAAGTTCGAGAAGTTACATGGATTGCATGAACTGCATTGTGGGACGAATAGACCAGTTTTCAAATTATTTTTAAGAGTTGTGTGAATCGCAATCTAAAAATTCTTTTTCAACTGTTTTCAAGTTTCCTGTGAGTGAGTCAAAAGATGGTTTGTATCCTCGATTTTTCATTTGCATGTGAAAATTGTTTTGAAGGCTTGAAAGAAAGTCTAAAACTGTACCTCATTTTCCTAGCATGTTTAGCTTATACTTTATGCTTGTCTAGTTTCTGCTGAGCTTTGGCTCACGACGTGGGATTTGATTTTCTTCAGGTACCGGTCACGCAGATTGATCTGAGGTGCTAGGGAGATGGAAGATCTGTAGTCTTTTTTTTTTTTGTTTTTTCTGTTACATGTATGTTGTAACATGTTTTTCCGGTATTGAAACCATGTAATGTATGTCGTTTGGCGAATATATACAATGCATGTATGGTTTTATATTGAGAGTGTATTCTCGAGTTGGTTGTTTGTGGGTGTTTCACGTGACCCGGAGTTTGGGGCTTGACAAAGATCTATCCTTATAAACAGTTTTAACGCACAAGGTTCTTTTGGAACAAAAATACACTAGAATAGATAAATTTATCTGTACTTTTTTAAAATATGTATAAAGAATACAGATAAATTTATCTATCTTTTATTGAAAGTACGTATAAAGAACACAGTTAGATTTATCTGTCTTATTGAAAGCACGTATAAAGAACACAGATAAATCTATCCGTTTGTATTATCTGTGTTGATATGCGAACATATAAGTTTATTTGTTTATAGGATATTTTCAGAAGAAATCACGTAATTGGACTTTGTGCGTTAAAACTTATTTTTTTGAACCTTTGACTGAAATCCTCAATAAATATTAGTTAGTTTAATATCGTTAAGTTACTTAACAAGTCACATTTGTATTACCGTTCATGTTTCTAATACAAACGTGATTTGCTAAGATACTTAATCATTTGTATTTTTCCTAATGTACAGATAATTCATACAAAAAAATTAAATTAATCAAATATCGTTAAATGGCCTAACAAATCAAATTGCATGTGTCGAAAAAATAAAACGATAGATAAACGTTGCTGTTCATTTTTTCTATACATATGTGATTTGTTAAGATTCTTAACTATTTCCTATCAACTTGGATTTTTGCATGAATGATATATACAATAAGAACAACAAAATGAATCACTTAGATCATCGAAATGGATTTATTTGGAATCAAAAAAGGTCCCCGCTGAACCAACCCAATCCCAAAAAAGATTGAAGAGAAGCTCAATCCATATTTAAAATGTGATGATTAGGGTGTTTGACAAAACTACTGCTAATAATTTTTAGTTTTCTACTACTAATATTAATTATAAGTTACAAGTTTTTTTAATACCCACAATTTTTGCTACAACTTATAATTACTTTTTATTCTATTTCAGTAATAAGTTGCAATCTTTAACAAACACTCACAACTTCTGCAACAAGTTACAATCTATAAACTACTAGTTTCAACAATGTCAAACACCACCGGTGTGCTATCAACATATTTATATTTTGAGATTTTATTGAAACATGTAAGCACTGTGCAGTAAAAAAAAAAAGACCATAGGAATGGCGCATAATGAAAAGGTGATCAATCTGTAGAGCATAATCAATGTCACAACCTTTTAAAAAGACTCCAATTAGATAAAGGTAGGCTGATATAAAGTATATTCACGTTTTCAATAATTGAAAAGCAAAGTAAGAATTACAAAAGCATAGAAAAAAGTGCTTATGATCATTTGTCTATTGTTTGCGTACAAGTTAATTAATGGAGCCATTTTTCCAAGAATAAAGGAATTCCAATTTGATTCTTGTAAAGAGAAAAATGGATTATTGGGTACTAGTAACTCGACACACGCAATGAGTGTGTAAGTTAAGTATGTAAAAATTAAAATAATTAAAGAAAATAAAATAATGGAATGGTATTATGAGGTAATGGACAGAAAATTTTAGAGTATTTTTAGTCCAACAAAAAAATCCAAATATCTTCACAAAAAAAGGGGGGGAATACTAAGTAGGCACTTTCCTTAACAGTAATGTTATAAACCCATAAACAAAATCCAAAAATTTACTCAGAAAGTGATTTGGATGGTTAAGATTCACTTGAACTGTGTTCCATATCCTATTAAATATGAATCTTAACTATTCAAATTACTTTCTGGATAAGTTTCTGGATTTTATTTCTGGGTTCATAGCATTATTGCTTTCCTTAATACAAAGTATAGATTTTTGTTCCGTATCTTTAGAAGTGTTACGTAAAAAAAGGTGTTTTCACAATAAAATATTTGCTGTCTCGGAATAGCTACTAACGCGAGAAGTGGACAAACAATTTAGATACCTCAAAATTCAAGTAGTGTAAAATTTCAATGTATATATAAATAACTAAATTAATTAAAATAATAATTAAACTGGTATAAATTGTTAAGAATTTCTATCTCTTCCGTATTATGTTCTCATCTTGGAAGTTAAGTTTATATGCTTTAATTTTTGCTATGGTTAGGGCAGTCATAATTCACACAGAGTATAGAGTTCAGGATTTTAGATTGTCAAAGTGCGTGCTTTTAGAGAGCATCTTTGAACTACTTCATGATGATTCTTTATACATTCAAGAGCCTCACGAAGATCATCAAGGCCAGAAAATGTTTCTCTCTCATTTAGAGCTTGAGTGGATTCTTAAGCGGTGAAGAACGATATTGGTGGATTCCGTTAGTGTTCAAGCACAGATTGATGTACGTGAATTCAGTACGAGTAATTTATGGTGGTAAGTTGTGGATTCAACTTTATGTTGTAAGAAGTCTTGTAGCGAATATTGTTCATAGTGCTTGATCTCTTTTGGACCTAGACTAGTCCTGTGGTTTTTACATGAGTTGGGGTTTTTCTGGTAAAAATCGTGTGCCTCGTTTGTTTGTATTTATTTTCTTGTGTGCTTGTTTGTGATATATTAATTAGTGCAAATAAAATCAATCTTAAAAAAGAATTTTTCAATTGATATCAGAGTGGGTTACTTCAAAGTTTTATAAATTCTTTTTATATAAGTAATGATCTGGTTGGTTGATTTGCAATAATAGATATGATCAAAGAAGGCACCTCGACCGATAGACCTCTCCTTCTTGACGAATCAAATTATCTATTTTGAAAAGTTAGTGAAAACACCAATTTTTATATGCAACAATGAAGTAAAAATCACATCAACACATAAATCATCCACCACACTATGAAACAAGAGATTTTTACGTGAAAAACCCCAATAAGGGTAAAAATCACAGGACTAATTCTAGTCCGCGAAAACAAGCATTATATAAGAGTTTGGTTACAAGAAATGTCTTACTACAATAGTTGAATCCTCAACCTAAGGTTACCCGTCTTCCTACCGAATCCTCGTGAGCCAATTCTGTGCTTGCTTACCGTTGGAATCCTCCTTCGGACTTTGTCACTTGAGACTCCTCTCAAGTATTGGATGTGATGATCAAGATGATAAATTGATGATGATTGTTGAGAACATTAAAATAGTCTTGGAATCATCAATACTTGTGCAAAAGTACTCCCCCTCAATGTATACGGCAACAGCCTCTCAAAACACAATGAAAACGCACCCCCTCAACAATTGCCTAAACTGAATACCTATCCACCAAGGCTGCTAACCCTACATAAAATATAATTATGTCTCGAGATAGACCGCTCGACCGGTCTTTAGACCGATCGAGCGGTCATGCCAGATACTGAGCACACAAACTGGGTAACCATTGATTTCATCATTCTTGTCAAATCTACAAAAGAAACTTCCACCACCAAAAGAGCATCATATCGAGGGATAATGTAAAGATTATTAATTTTAATATGTGTCATAGACTTACCAACACTAGGAGAAAGATCATTAAACAAAGTTCTAACAATCCCCCCCTTTGGCAATTCTGTGAAAATCACAAATTAAGCCACTAAAAACAACAATTTCCAGACATATGAGGCGTAGATTAAACATTTGCATTATCCATAACATATATATCCAAATGAATGAAAGAATGTAACCAAGAAAACCACATGCCAAAACCAAAAATACCTCAAAAAAAAAAACAATGTATCTCCATGTGACACCCAGAAACAAAGAAACGAGAGTATATATTCAAAAAAAATCAAATCTCAATGTATCCAAAAGCCATGTTACATCAAGGTATATCCAAATGTTAAATCAAAAACTAAGTACCACTCTCCCCCTTTGGCACGAAATTGCCACGGGAAGTCACTGAGAGGGGGGAAGGCAAGCACAGACAAACGCCATAAATTCCTGTCGCTCCTGCCACACGGTATATTCACGCTGAATCAGGCTCTGAACATCTGCTCTGAGCAGATTGACGTCATCACGGATTAACCTGACCTTAGCCTCCAGTCGAGCCAATACCCATCTCCTCTGGATCGGTAGCTCTAGATCCTGAGGTACTTACAGAGGGGGAAACCCGGGGAATATGGGAAGAACTTTGTTTAAGGGTAGTTTTTGAAATAGTCTTAGGCAGAAACACGAGTTCATCAGGGTGAGCGCCAAAATGATATTCAGGGACACAAATGGACTGCAAAAATTGAGTGATAAAGAAATCGAAAGGAAGACCAAGAGACGATTTTCCACCAATCACTCGCACCAGAGCATAGAACATAACGAGAGTGATATCAACAGTTTTGCGATTGGCAATAGCCCACATCCGATAACCGTAAGGCTGGGAAATCTCTGACGTGTGGCCTTTAGGTGCAATGTTGGCACAAATGATGAGATTGAGAAGGCAATAATCGGGGGTGAGATCCCGTTGAGGGATCAGAACACCCGCAACCCACGAACGAGAAGACCCACAAATGGCCGAAGCGGTCGGGCCATAATCAAAGGAATCCTCATGAAAGAATGAGGAGCGAGGAAAGATAGGGTCAAGAGGTCGAGACTCGAGGCCGACCCACGAGGCAATAGTGTCCGGAGTGAGTGTGAAAGTAATATCATGGACATGACCAGAAAACATATCAACTTCAGAGGATTGTTCTACGAGAGAGTTATAGAACTCGTAGACTAAGAACAAATTGACAAAAAGAGATGACGAGAAAGTTAACAAAGCCTCCCACTTAAGGGCAAGGAAGGAGGCAATGATAGGATTATCAGGGAAATCCCATAGCATAATGCTCTGTTCCAGAAGAACTGACCGCTTGGCATACAATTCTAGGTAGGTCTTGAGAGAAGACTTAGAGTGAAATCTACGGCAGAGCTTGAAGACAATGCCAGGGGCAGTGGATTTGGCTCTGTATTTTGGGGGCATGATTCTAAGGTACTAAACAAAGACCGAATGATAGAAAGAGCAAACATCCCCAGACAAAAGAAAAGGAAAAAAAAAACAAATCGAACCAAAAACAACACTCATCAAGACACATGAGGACAGAGCATGAAATAAGGAGAGAAAAAACAAAAAAAAAAACAAAACAAAACACAAACAAACAAAATTAAAGGAGAAGGGAAGAACCAACTCATAACCACAGATGATATAGATCACTACTAACATATCACATCCTATGGAAACCACTCAAAAACACAACTCATCCTAAGCTTAAAAAAAAAACTTAACCCTAAAACAAGAGAAAGAGAAGAAGAGAAGATGACTTACCCGAAGAAAGTGCAAAGCACACGAAGATCTTGGAAAGCTTGGAGCTTGAGAGAAAACCACCGGAAAGAGGAGTCGGTGCAGAGAGGAGATAGAGAGACTCTAAACAAATGAGGAGAAAACACCTTCGAAGGCAATTTGAAAAAACCTGTAGGCGCGAAGACGGCTCGATCGGTCTAAAGACTGCTCGAGCGGTATCCCTTCTGGGATGATGAAAAAATGAGCTACACATGAGAAACCGAGAGAGTAGAAAGACTGCTCGAGTGACCGCTCGAGCAGTCTAACGGGAGGTGAAAAACTAACTTCGATTTAATGAATAGAGAACTGAAGAACCGAGAAAGTCAAAAGACCGCTCGAGACATCGTTCAAGCGGTGTAGCACGCAAAGACATCACAGAAGACTAACCTCAAGACACTTCAGGAGAAAGAAAAAAGAAAAATATATCACACAAAAACTTTTGGGAGGAAAGACACACAAGAGAAGTAATAGGTACTAGGACTAAAACCAATCTATATGGAAGCAATGTGAGGTTACATTCCCAAAAGTGAAGAAAATAATCTAAGTGCCTGGACTCCTTTATAGAAAAACATGAAAAACATTTAGACTGAAATCTATGATATCATATGTGTGAGTGAATTGACTTGAACATGGATACTCAGTTTTCTCACATATCGAGACCGACGATGCGAGATTCTTAAAAAGATCAGATTGCCAAAAATACACATAATGATCCTATTTCAACTTAAATATGCTCGATAGACAAACTCCCCCTTAATCTAGGCAAGGAAAAAAAAACTTTGTTCCTCTGGCAGCTGCCACACTACGACAAGCGAGAAAACAAGGCACGCTTAGGTATCCATTTCCATAAACAACCTTTTTAAGAAACCACGAATGCAAAGGTGGCTTTCACACTAATACGAATGAAAAAGCAAGGTTTGCATAGGTAGCCATTTCCTTAGATACAAACGCATATTGGCTCTCAAACAGAGGCAGCTACACACTAGTACATACGAAAATATATGGTTCGCATAGGTAGCCATTTCCTCAAACAACCAAACAATATAATGCCCAGATCGAAGAGAAATTCATCTTTAAAGAATGTAAGTGTTAATCACAGTTCATTTCATGTGATCAAGGGGAACTGATAGATCTCAATCACTAGTGGATTCTAATACATGAAAAAACTGAACTACCCTAGATAACCAGAAGTATACATAATAGATTTAGGTCTAAATGTATTCCAAGAGCTATATGAAAGAACCAAAACAACCACAGAAAATAGCGATCCTCTAGATGAAAGAGCACACAAAGCAAACATACAGATTTAGATTTACAAAAAGTACTTAGAACTTCATGCCGGGTGACCAGACCCCACCCCCACCCCCCTTTTTTTGAAACAAAAAAAAACTTACTCAACAAAATAGACTCCGAGAGTCTTCCTAAGAAACTCAAACCGAGGATGATCAAGAGGTTTAGTGAGAATATCGGCTCATTATAACACAGTATCGATATGCTCAAGAACAATTGTGCCATCTTCTACAAGATCCCGGATGAAGTGGTGATGAATATCAATGTGCTTAGTCCGAGAATGTTGAATAGGGTTCTTAGAGATGTTTATAGTACTAGTGTTGTCACAATACAACATGGTAGAACCCTGTTCAAACCCGTAGTCAGACAACATGTGCTTCATCCGTAGAAGCTGAGTGCAACCACTCCCAGCTGCTATGTATTCTGCTTCAGCTGTAGACAGAGATATGGCATTTTTCTTTTTGCTATGCCAGGAGACAAGATTGTTTCGTACGTAAAAACACCCACCTGAGGTTCTTTTTTTATCATCGACACTCTCGGCCCAATCAGCGTAAAGAAAACCAACTATATCAGCAATAGTATCATATGTAAACCAAATCCCCTACCCAAAAGTCCCATTCACATATTTAATGACACGTTTCACAGCCTGCACATGAGACTCTTTGCGACTCGCCTGATATCTAGCACATACCCCAACACTGAAGGCAATGTTAGGGCAACTCGCAGTCAATTGAAAAAACTTGCAGTCAACTCACAGTCAAGCCTGCTCTGATACCAATTAAAAAAATCAATTTTTGATATGCAACAATGAAGTAAAAATCACATCAACACATAAACCATCCACCACACTATGAGACAATAGATTTTTACGTGAAAAACCCCAATAAGGGTAAAAACCACGGGACTAATCCTAGTCTGGAAAAACAAGCATTATATAAGAGTTTGGTTACAAAAAATATCTTACTACAACAGTTGAATCCTCAACCTAAAGCTACATGTCTTCTTGCCGAATCCTCGTGAGCCAATTCTTCGCTCGCTTCTTGTTGGAATCCTCCTTCGGACTTTATCACTTGAGACTCCTCTCAAGTATTGGATGTGATGATCAAGATGATAAATTGATTATGATCGTTGAGAACATTAAAATAGTCTTGGAATCATCAATACTTGTGCAAAAGTACTCCCCTCAATGTATACGGCAACAGCCTCTCAAAACACAATGAAAACGCACCCCATCAACAATGGCCTAAACTGAATACCTATCCACCAAAGCTGCTAACCCTACATAAAATATAATTATGTCTCAAGATAGACCGCTCGAGCGGTCTTTAGACCGATCGAGCAATCATGCCAAATACTGAGCACACACACTGGGCAACCATTGATTTCATACTTCTTGTCAAATCTACAAAAGAAACTTCAACCACCAAAAGAGCATCATATTGAGGGATAATGTAAAGATTAATAACTTTAATATGTGTCACAGACTTACCAACACTAGGAGGAAGATCATTAAACAAAATCTTAACAGTTCGAATGAAGACTTTTCTAAAATCGATTGACGAAAGAGTATGGTTATCAATTGTCGATGGCTATACATATCCTACCAAAGTTGTTGAAAGAGAGACTATCCTTAAACCCTCAACCAAATGGGACAAAACAGGCTTTGAAAAAGCTAGATAGAATAGTAAGGTTATAAACGCTATCATTAGCGAAGTCACTCAATAAGAGTTTCATATAATTAGCACTTATGACTTGACTAAAAAAACTTGGAATATTCTTCAAGCCATTGATGAAGGAACTCAAACCATAAAAATATCAAGACTTTAATGTCTCACAAAAATTTTTGAAACTTTAGGTATGGAAGACGAAGAAAAATTTGTCGATTTTTACGCAAAATTGAGTAACATTGTGAGTGCTTCTTTTAATTTAGGTGAGAAAATTTCAAACTCCCAAGTTATTCAAGAAATTCTAAGATATTTACATGAACGGTTCCAACCAAAGATCATTGTAATGGAAGAGAGCAAAGACATAAATTCTTTTACTATTGAAAGATTGGCTAAAAACTTACAAACTTATGAGGTAAATTTTTAAAACAATAAGATTTCAAAAACTGTGGCTTTTACTTTTGCTCAAGGTGCTACAAGTGACTCTAATGACTAACTTGATCCCAAGATATTGGCAATATTTGTGAAAAAATTCAAAAAAAAATTGAAAAAATAAAAATGCTAATCAAGAGGATAAATATCAAAAGAGAATAGATAATGACAAATTCAGAAATATGTCCAAAGTTGGTAAGAAAGGGTCGAAGGGTCAACCATTTGGTGTTCAATGCTATAAATGCAAATGGCATAGACATAGTTCTTAAAAATGTCTAAATAATCTTAAAAGAAAACAAAGAAGATTCATTATCACATGGGATAATGAGAGTGAACATGACATGAGTGATGAGAATGATTCCAATGATGGAGATGGCAATGCTATTGCTTTTATTGCTTCTATCCAAGATAGTGATATTGAGTCTAATGACGAAAACATTGTCAACGACTCTAGTGAAGAGATGGGGAAGAGCTACCAATTATGAAGAAAGTGAAGCTCTTTAATAAGCTTATGACAAGCTATACAATGAGAGTTACATTTTGATCAAACAGATTGTCAAACTAGTCAATAAATTCAAGTTGTATGAAAAAGAAAAGGAAAAAGTTAAGCATAGAATATTCAAGTCAATAATTTGGGATCAGCTTCAATCCAGCAAATCCACCTAGAATCAAAGCAAAAAATTCGCCCAAAATCGAAGTAATAAAGAATAGACTAGTTCACCCTTAGGATTCCCCCCAAATCAGATTGTTCAATAAAAGACCCACACCAACGAACCAAAAAAAAACCCAAAATCCCATATCAATCATTCCAATATACACAAAATCAAATTTGGAATCAAATATTGAGCTGCCATTTACTTTGATTTGGAATCGTTATCGAGCCCTCCCCAAAGATCAAAACATTATCTCCCTTGCGCTATCTGATGAAACCCTAGATTTTCCCCCCATTTTGATTTTCCCCCACATTAATGAAGCATGAGGAAGTTACTGTACTCGATTTTCTGTTCGCATTCGAACCTCCAACTCTAGGTTATGTTGATGCAATGGGACAGCTTTATTATTATCTTTGATATTGAACGAGAACAATGCCAGCCGAGTGAGCTTTTGTGTTCTTTTTTATCCTCTTAGTATCTCAGGCTCTTAGAGCCTTTTTTTTTTGCTAGGGTGTGTTTTTAATCCTCAATATAAAATCTCTTTTTTGGTATAATATTAATTGCTTACTTACCCAAAAACATCATGTTGTTTCATCACCTGCCTCGTCGTTCTCATTTATAAAAAGTGAGACTTCGCAGTTTTTTGTAATTAACTAGATGAGATTTTGCAATTTTTTTGTAATTAAATAGGCTTTTGTTGAGATTTGAATACAAATTTTCAAACGCAAATGGAAGCACGCATCCATACATACACCAAAGAAGAAATCACACAGATATTTACGTGGTTCGACAGAACCTGCCTACGTCCACTGGTGCAAGAAATAATCCAATATAACCATAAAATGTATAATCCCGAGATCAAAAATATCCTAAAATCTGGCACTCAAAACCTGAGCGCTGAAACAAATCCCATTTTTCCGCTCAAAGATTATTTCTGTGCCCTCAATATTTTTCCATCTCTCTCTAAATCTCTATCCCTTTTGATTCAACTCTCCACACAATAACTAAAAATTTAAGGTTCCATTTATAGGAAAAGCCTAAAAATCCTAACATCATATAATTACAAAGCCCTACACATATTAGACTCCGTATGGATTTATGACTCTAGTTCAGCCCAAATATATTTAAATAAAATACTAATTATATGAGTCCACAGAATATAAGACATACACCTAACAATCTCCACCTTGGCTTGAATTCTGTAAATCATCCTGAAAATAACCGGTGCCGATGTCGATTCTACCGTCGCTGTTAATCAGCCATACTCAAACTAGTATAGCCTGCACCTCCTTCCATATACCCACAACCCAAAGAATCTAGAGCCCCCAAGGAAATCAAATTTTTCTTAAGCTCAGGAATATGTCTGACATTTTCCAAAATCCTTACCACGTCGTCAAACATTTTAATTTTGATAGTACATATTCCAATAGCCTTATAAGCTGCATTGTTGCCCATTAAAATAGTACTACCACAACAAGATTTATAAGTGTCAAATCAACCCTTGTTTGGGCACATATGGTAAGAACACCCCGAATCTAAAATCTATGATTCAGATAGAAAATTACTAGAAGAATAAATAAAAAGAAAGTCTGTATCTATCTCACTGTCTAAATTATTGTCTGCATTTACCTTTCTGTAGTAGTCATCAATGAAACCCACGAAATACTGGGCACCACTATGAAAGGGGACGGTGACTGGTTGTATGACTCGAATTTTAGGGGTTATTTTGAAAATGGTCAAAAATATGGGGATTCAAAGATGTTTTTAAAAAAATATTTCAACATATTGAAAACTAAATTTTGAAAACTCATTTTTTGTTGAAAATAGAGTCGTCACTTAGTTTTTGAGAAAAACTAAGAAAAACAAAAAAATGGCTACTGATTTTAAAAATGCTAACCAAAAAAAGTGGGTCCGGGGACTAAGGTACGAATCGGAAAATGTGTTAGGCACCCCGTTCGCCCAATCATAAGGTTGGCTTCTACTAATCATCATTAATTTTTTAATAGAATTTCTCAAATGCCTGCAAATAAAGAAAATAGAGACAAAGAGAGAACACTCAAAATCAAATATGAAAAATACATAACATATGTACATAGCATTTCAAATTAGAACGAATAAGAAAACAAGATCATAAGTCTTATGTCATGTAATTTCTAACTAAAGGATACATGAAACACTTCCACATGCAATATTCACAAAATAAACAAAACTATCATGGTTTAGGCAAAAGAATACAAACATGCTAAAAATTGTTAAAATCACCTAAACATGATTTGTTACGAAAAATAAACTAAACTATTATAAACATGCTTTCAAGTGAAAAGACTAAAACATGCATTAACATTAACAAGATAAATAAAGAAAAAGAAACAAGAAATGTAAAATGAGAAATGCATAAAAGAGAAAATTCTTTATTAAAAGAAAGCTTACTAAACAAAGAAATTCAGAATAGAAAGATTTGTAAATAGAATTTAAAGATTTAAAAGAAAAGAAAAAATTTCAAAAGAAAAGTTATGATAAGAAAAATCGGTTAGAAAATGTTATTAAACTATTGAAAAAGAAAACTTAACTATTTACACTTTGTACGTTAAAAGAAGCAAAAGAAAATAAAAATAAAAGGAAGGAAAAGAGAGAAATTTTGCTATAATAAAAGAAAATTTATGTTAACATTTAAATATGAGGATTAACTTAAGAGTTTTTTAGGTTCAACAAAAGAAAAGAAAAAATAATGAACAAATAAAGAAAAGAAAAAATAAAGACTAATAAAGGAATATTAAACTAATATTTAAAAGAAAGAAAGGAAAAAAAAGAAAATAGATACTTGAAAATTAAACTAATACTAATAAATGAAATTAAGCTACATTAAAAGAAAAAGAAAACTACGGAAAAAAAATCAAGCAAGTATTAAAAAACAAAAGGAACCAAAATATAATTAATTATCAAATATGAATATAGTATTGGCAACTATATCCATATGTATGTAAATGCATTATTATAACAATTAACAATATCAATTAGTTGTAATTGTCAAAACATATTCGCACTACTTTAATGAGTTAATGAATGAAAGAAAGATAATGTGCTTAATGTGGATGTGTAAACAAAGCAATTAATTAAGACATTAAACTAAATGAAGCAATTTAAATAATAAACAAAGTTGATTGCGTAAACAAAAGAAATGCACAAATTGAAATTGAATGTTAACCCAATCACTCCAAGAGAGAGGAAATGGAGTTTAGAAGGATCGGAGATCCAAACGAGGTACCTAGATTGGCGGAAAATTCTCAAGTCGGGAATGCGCTTCAATGGTCCAATCCTTGAGTAGTGATTCAAGCAAAACTTCAACGTCAGCCAAAGGTTTGGCAGGGTTTCGGCGTCGGAGCTCGGGATCGCTCGATAAATCGCTGGAGTCTCTCTCACTCAAAATTCGTACTGAAAACGTACGCTGGGGTACGGTATTTATAGAAAACGTACGCTAGGGCACGTCAGGCCATTTGGAGTTGGCAGTCGCCACAATGCAAGTTGGCGATCGCTATGTTTTTTAAAGTTTCCACAAAGTTATATGACGGTCGCCATGATGAGAGTTGGCGGTCACCATGATGAAAGGTGACAGTTGCCATATTTGGCTAGGGTTTCTACAAAGTTCTATGGCGGTCGCCACAATGTAAGTTGGCGATCGCCTTACTTGTGCAACAAGTTTCGATATTTCGTCAAAATTTCATTGGTTTGAAGGTTTTAGGTTCGAATACCGAACTTAGATCACTTTTTGATGATCGAATTGAGGCACTATTTCACATGTTTTCATCATCGGATTCACATAAGATTAGGCAGGGTCAAATTTGGGTGTCTACAGTTGCCCCTCTTTGATATAACTTGTGTAGCAACGCGTGGAGTAAGTTATATCAAAGATCTAGAGACAACATTCATTTGACCGAGCAGTCAATCTTAGGCCACAAACAAACAGGCATGCATATGATGTTGGTCATACTCAAATTTTCATCGAGCTGCCTACGTACCCCTTTGGCTAGGGATCAAACCATAACGTAGTTCATGGGGCAAAAATGCAAAGATGATGCATGACAAGTATAATGCAATGCTTGCAAAGATGATACAAGCAATGCGTGGCGTATCTTGCTGGAGGGCCCATTTGGGCGGGAGTACTATCTGGGGAAGCGAGTCGTTCGCCAGTCGCTCGGCCTGGATCACTTCCGAATACCATTGGTTCCCCCGGCCTGTATGCGTCGGACTGAGGATCTGAGTCGAGTTGACCTTCTGCTGGAGACAGTAGGAACCCCAGCTATGGAGCTGCTTGTAGCAGAGGGAGATTATATGGCCTGGGCTCGGGATCATCTGATGGGACCACTAGGACCCGACTCGGCTGGTGGCAGGAGGAGGCAAGTACCGAAGGATGAGGGAGATGGTGTCGGTGCAGCTACCGGTGCCGAAGCGGGAGCTGCTGCTGCTGGAGCTGCAGTTGTAGATGCCGCTGCTGCTGGAGGTGCAGGGGGGATGAGGGGTCCAGAGATCCCGTGGGATGTCCAGACCGTGGTATACGGCTTCCCAATCCCTCTGTCGGTTCCTATTCCACCATCATCGGAGTTCAGGACTGACATCGGCCAGGTTTTTCTTTTACCTTTCCTTCAGGTACTTATTCTTTTATTTGCTCATTTCACTTGAACTGCTCTCTTCTTTGCAGATCGATCAGGCTTGGCTAGACCGTACCATGCTGATGATTACTGGTTTGAGAGCTTTGGTCCGACAGATGGATGCCTCGATGCGAGCTGTCGGTGTTGCTTTCATACCTGTGGCTATTGTAAGTAGTTTGCATGTCCTTTTTGGTTTCTTCCGCACTCTTTATTATTATTCTGTTCTGAGTTGTACTCCTCTTCCTGGAAGCCTCCAGTTCCAGCTACAGTCATTGTACCGCCGCAGGCTCCGGTTAGGCCTCATACTTTGGCCCCAGCTCCCGCTCGAGGCCGTGGATCCCGGGTATCTTCTCGGGCTTGTTCCAGAGGGTCGGTGTCATCTGCTCGGAGCCGATCTAGAGTTGTTTCTTCCTCTGGCAGTGACGACGGTGACGACTTCGACAGACTCTACGAGGAGGCCAGCCCTTCCTGTCGAGTCTGCCCAAGGCATCTATGAGAGAGAGAGAGAGAGAGAGAGAGAGCCCCCCCTTCCCTCCTTTTTTTTGTTATTTCTACTCTGATACATTCACTCTTATAGGTCCTTGGTTTAACGTATTTTTATTTATCTGCTTCATGGGCCTGTGTGCCCCAGATTGGCGTATTGACATACACTTACTTGATCCATGGGTCTGTGTACCCTAGTTTACTGTTTTATTGGGGTTTGGAGGGGCCCAGTTATACTTTGATACTTTCTACTACTTTTTAATTTATTTTGGGGCCTTCGTGCCATTTATTACCTTATATTCATCTTCTTGTATGGTTCTCATTTACTTTACTGCTCAAACTGTCATGGGTGCATAGTTCAAATGCCACAACTAATACAGATCACACAAATTGCAAATTGTCCCATACCTTCCATGTTCGAACATGGCGGTCGCCATTTTCCCAAAATGTGTGCTTGGGGGTCGCCCATTTCAACATGGCGGCCACCTGGTCAAAGGAATGATGTCACTGTACTATGCTTTTTAGAGTTGGTGGTCGCCAGTTCCAAGACGGAGGTCACCACCTTGAATGGGCTTTCTGCCAAAATTTCAATTTCTCACCTTTTTTAACCTTATAAGTATAGCCCTAGAGGCCCCATTTTCTATTACTCCGACTCAGATGGCTTCTCCTCTTTCTTTATGCATTGAAGCATTTTCCCACATCAAACGTTTGAACTTCTCCCCATTTGGCTTGAATGCCCTTTTCTCACCGAGGGCTGTGGAGATTAACAGTCCCTTATTATCGGCTACTACTCAACTGTGGGATCTGCAGTCTCACGTCTTTTGGTTTGGCCTTGAAGAACTCTGCCCCACTGTAGAGGAATTTGCTGCCATGTTGGACCTGACTCTGCGGAATTCCGTTATCGTCCCCACCCCTTTTCTCTCGGCTTGGCAGCAGGTGATATAACTCCGCAGACTGTCTAAGATGGAGGCTTCTCGTCTGACCTTGGGTGACTGTCTTGATATTCCCTGGATTATTGATAGGTTTCGCCCTATCGGTGACCTCAGTGACCTTGGTTTTCAGTCGCGGCGACGCTATGCGCTTTGCTTCTGTCTTCTTGCTCAGCATCTACTTATTCCTTCTAACGGGTGAGTTAGCTGTGCCCTAGTTGACATTGCTAGTCAGATGTGGATGGGGAAGGACTTTGTGCCCCTGGTTTTGGCCGATACATTGCTGGGCTTGGACACTGTTCATTGTGGCGAAATCACCACCTTTGCTGGTAGCCCTTTACTTCTCTAGGTGAGCTTAACATCTTCCTCTGTATCAAGTTCTCTTCCATACTGCAAAGTCCTTTTCTTACTGTTTTAACTCTTGCTATAGATCTGGCTGGATGCCTTTGGTGTTACCCTGCCAATCACGTTGATGCCCCATACTGAGAATGGCCATGGCGACGTCAGGTTGTACAACTGAGACGAGGGAATGTGCATGAGATTTGTGTGAATCTAGCACTTATGGCACCTCCATACGAACTGTATATAATCTGTCTCCATCATCATCCAAAAATACCCTTGTCGTAGGATCTTTTTGGATAACATGTTACTACTCATGTGTGGCCCACAGACTCCGGCGTGTATCTCTTTCATCAGCTCTTGGCCCCCTTCAATGTTTACACACAGCTTGTTGACCCCAGAATGTCCTCGTTTGTACAGTCTACCACCACAAATGACAAACTGTGCAGATAGTCGTCGTATTGCTCTTTTGTCCTTTTTACTGAAAAACTTGGGATATTCTCCTTTCTCTACGAAGTTCTGAATGTCAAAGTACCATGGAAGGCCGTCAATGCTTTCTTCAATGGCGGTTGTTATCTCATAATTCGGCTTCCTCTTTTGCTCAATTATCAAGGGCCTCATTTGGGCTCTGGGCGGTATGTCAATCATAGATGCTACGGTGGCCAGTGCATCGGCGAACTTGTTCTTCAGTCTTAGTACATGTGTGAAGATCACCAGTTCAAAGCACGGTATCAACTTCTCTAGCTTCTGATGGTAGAGAATCAATGTTACGTCCCTAACCTTCCATTCTCCTCTAGCTTGTGAAACCACTAGTGCTGAATCTCCGATGACTTCCAGTTTCTTTGCCCCTAGTTCCAGGGCTGCCTCCAATCCAGCTAAACAGGTTTCATACTCAGCCTGATTGTTAGTGACTTCAAAATTGAGTTTCAATGATAAGGGGACATGCGATTCGTCGGGGTGACAAGGAGGACTCCTATTCCGTAGCCATATTGATTGGATGCGCCATCAAAATATAGAGTCCATTTGTCATCCCCAACTCTCATAAGCTGTTTGTCAGGAAACTGAAACTTCGTGTCTTCACCTCCTTCAATTGGTTGATCGGCCAAGAATTCTGCCACTGCCCTGCCTTTGACTGACTTCCGAGTGACGTACTTTATATCGAGCTGTAATAATAGCAGTAACCATCGAGCCAGCCTTCCTGTCAGTGCAGGCTTTTCGAACAGATACTTCAATGGATCCATCCAGGAGATGATGTTCACTGTGAAAGACAACATATAATGCCTTAATTTTCGAAAAGCCCAAACCAAGGCCTAGCATGTCTTCTCTAGCTGCGTGTATCGTACTTTCGACCCGGTCATCATCTTGCTTAGGTAGTAGACGACCTTTTCAATCCCAGTTTCCCCTTCTTATGCCAGCATACATCCCATAGCCGAGTCAGTCACTGACAAGTAAAGAATTAGTGGCCTATCAGGTTTGGGAGGAGCTAGAACAAGTGACTTTTGTAGGTACTGTCGTACGGCATTAAAGGTGTCTTGGAATTTTTTATCACACTCAAACTTGACTCCCTTCTTCAACAGGCAGAAGAGCGGCTCACAAGTAGTTGTTAGCTTTGCGATGAACCGACTGATAAACTGGATTCTTCCCAGAAAGCCCCTAACTTCCCGCTCGGTCTTCGGAGGAGGCATTTTCAAAATTGCTTTGATCTTCGAAGGGTCGACTTCAATGCCTCGTTGAGTGATCATGAATTCGAGCATTTTTTCGGCAGTAACTCCAAATGCACACTTCTGCGGGTTGAGCCGCATCTTGTACTTTCAGATACTTTCAAAGAATTTTCGTAGAGCTATGATGTGGCCTTCCCGATCCTTGGATTTGACTATCATATCATCAACGTACACTTTGACCTCCTTATGTATCATGTCATGCAATAAGGTAGTGGCAGCCATTTGATAGGTTGTCCTTGCATTTTTCAAACCAAACGGCATCACATAATAACAATAGGTACCCCAAGGCGTGGTGAATGTCGTACCCAAAAAAGCCATCCATGAATGATAACAAGGCATACCCCCACAGTATTGTCGACGAAGACATCAATGTGTGGTAGTGGAAAATTGTCCTTCGGGCTATCCTTAATGAGGTCCCAAAAATCCACGCAGACTCGGATACGACCATCTTTCTTTAGTACCGAAACAATGTTGGCTACCCATTTTGGATACTCGGTTACCATCAGGAACCCAGCGTTGATTTGTTTGGCAACCTCTTTCTTGATCTTCAAAGCCCATTCTGGCCGAATTCGTCTTAATTTTTTTTTGACCGGTTTGGTATCAGGGTATAAGGGGATGTGGTGTTGGACAATATCATGATCAATTTTATACATATCTTCGTAAGACCATGCAAACACATTTTTGAATTCTTTTAATAAAATTATTAATTGTTCTTGTTCAACTAAGGATAAAGAAGAACTAATTTGAACATTTTGCGGGTTAGTTTCATTACCCAGATTTATTGACAAAATTTCTTGAATTATTGGTTGGGCACGTATTTCTTCTTCTCTTTTTATTAAAAATTTTATTTCTTCGGGGATATCCCGTCGAATTTAAAATCATCAAAAAGCGTATAAAATAAATCAAACAAAGCAGAGTAACTGAAAACTTCGTTCGTTTCATTAAGAACAGTGGGAATTACAAATTCGATGGAAAAAGCAGAGAGAGGAGCACCAGCAGATGTGCCCTCAACTATAGACTCCAACTCAAATTCGGACTCGGGATAGACGACCTTCTCATTACAAAACTCGATGGTCCAATTCTTCATTTCTTTTGCAGCGGCATCAACGATATGCTTAGTGCAGTCGGCTGGCGCGCTGAAACCCATCATGAAGCAGTCCGATTGTTACGCCCCAAACTCTGGGCCACGTGAAATACCCATAAATAACCGAACATGATACCCAACCCGAGAATACACTCTCAATTTAAACCATACATGTATTGTATATAAACGCCAAACGGCAACATTACACGACTCCAGCGCCCAAAAAACATGTTATAAGCATACATGTAACAGAGAGACAAAAAGAAAGACTATAACTCTTCTGCTCCCAACTAGCAACCCCAAATCAGCGCGCGTGATCGGTACCTGAAAACATTCATCCCACACTGTGAGCCAAAGCTCAGCAGAAACTAGACAAGCATGCAATATAAACAAAATATGCTAAGAAATCGAAGTGCAATTTTAGACTCTCCTTCAAGCCTTAAAAATAGTTTTCACATGCAAGGGAATCGATGATACAAACCATCATTAGACTCACTCACAGGAGCCTTAAAAAAATCGTTTGAAAATGGTTTTTAGATCGCGATATACACGACTCTTAAAACAATTTGAAAATTGGTCTATCCGTCCCAATGCAACTCATGCAATCTATGTATCTTCTCGGACTCTCACCAATGGACCATAGCCCCCGTCAATGCATCTTTATGGACTTTAACCGAGGGACCATAGTCCTAACAAATACCTCTTTACGGACTTGCACCGAGGGACCGTAACCCTATCAAATGCTTCTTTACGGGCTTTAACCGAAGGTTCGTAACCCAAACGTAATCTTCTCGAACTTTAACCGAAGGACCGTAACCCTAACGTAATCACCGTTAGCCAGAGCTAACATAACCATCTATCTCATTCCATACAACTATGCATAACCTAATAAGGATTTAACCGCATAAAACCACGTACTATCATTACGTATCACAAACCATGCCTATAAAACTCAGGGTCTTAAAGCATAAACCACAATACACATAAAGCCATCGAAAGTCATGTAAATCACATTACATAATCCATGCAGGAATAAGCTACCGTTATAACATGCATAAGCCCTATATAAAAGCACATAGCCACGTATAACAACCAAACCTAGCCCGAAGGCCAACTAAAAACCCAAAAGCCTCCCGATTCACAACCCAAGACCCATTTTTGAAAGAAACCACAGGCCCAAGCACTCAACACATAACAAACACCCACATCTCACTAACTCATCATCCCCAAGGATGGCATCAACACAAACACACGAGGCTACCACACGACCCCCGAAACCACGACACAACCAACCGAATCCCAAAAAGAATCCACAGGTATTTAAATCAAGTAATTCTCATAAATTAATCAATTGAATACCATAGGACACCAATCAGAAACCAAGGAACCAACCCAAAATCACAAACCACCAGCCCACAATTTCAGTCGACGGAACCCATAGGTTCGGTCTACCGAACCCCAAAACCAGACTTTAGTCGACCGAACCCCATGGTTCAGTAGACCGAACCTCGGCGGAAAATGATTCCGTGCTACGGGTTCAACCCTCCAGGCCTCGAATTGACACTTTCGAACACCGATTCAACAACCGTGAACACTCACACATCAAGGCCTAATACCAAGACCTCAAAAGAAACTCCCAACACCCGATTCCATCCACAGAAATCGCCAAAAAAGAGTTTTATACCCCAAAAACCCATTTTCATACAAAGTCAGATCTATAGAGATCTAACTGATAAAAAGACACCTGATTACCCATAGCACCCTTATACTACATACAGGTCTAGAATCCTACCTTGGTGAGTTAAAAACTCGATATCTCGATCCACGTACAAAATCAAGCTTCACCAGAATAAAATTCTGATGAGATGGTTGCATAGCCCACAACGCCAAAAGAAAGGATCCGTTATTGAATCGCTGAAAATCGAGCCCCGGGCCCCCAAAAACTTAGAGAGAAGGCAGAGAGAAAACATGAAGCTTACTGGAGAAGTTTTGAAAAAATATCATTATGAAAATATCTAACTCCAAATATTCATAGGTCTCAAAAATATATTTTTTTGAAATTTTTTTAGATTTGCACCTCAACGGCCCACGGCCCCAGGAACCTACCCTGCAGGCATATCAAAGCCCGATCATGCATCAAAAATGCCGAAAAAGAAAATGGGTCAGGGTCTCACACCGATTCAGTTATACGCAACTGAGCCATATTCTCATTGAACGGCACTCCCATGTCAGTACCATCGAGCTTGTAAGCCCAATTTTCCTCCTGGTCCTTCTTTCCATCTTCTTTCCCTTCCAATGCCTCTTCCTCCTCTGTGTTAGACAACGTATGGCTGAAAAAGATCTCCAACCCTGACAACTTTTGATTGGTCATTTCGTCGATCCACGGCTCCAAAGAGCCACAATACAAAAAATCTTCCCCCTCCTTGACAAAGTATCCATTGAGCGTCCTAAAATAATTGGCCTTTCATCCCTTTCTAGGCCCTTCTAGATCTTCTTTCGTTGGTTTATACCAAACACCAAAACAGTGTGAAGTTGGCAATACCTGAATGGGTTCCGAGATTTCCTGCTGCTTGTGCCCTAATCCCATGCCAGGGAAGAAGGACATTCTTCTCATCATTGTTATAGCCCACGGGTTGACATACCTTTCTTCTTCATTCATCAGCGTTTGAACAGCCTGTGCTTCATCAAACTGAAAACCACTGAGCAATACATCATCTTCGCTATGAAAAACTTCTAACAAAGTTGTGCTCTCTCCTCCTTTCGGAGGGTGAATACTGTCCTCTCTATGAATGAATATTGTCCTCTGCATGAATCCTCAGAACTGTCCCATTCTTTATCAATTTCAATTTTTGGTGAAGGGTAGACGGTACCGCTTGGACTTCGGGTCATGCAGCCACGGCCTGCCCAGCAGCAGATTGAAGGAGGCCGGTACATCTAGCACGTGAAACTCAACTGACGTCTCCAGAGGTCCAACTGAAATGGTGAATGACACCAGTCCTAGTATATCCCTTCTTGTGTTATCATAGGCTCGCACCCCTTGATTGCAGGGAGTGAACTGATCTGGCCTCATCCATAGGCAGACAGCCGTTCTTAATGGGCAAACGTTCAAGGCAGACCCATTATCAATAAGGGTCACTGGAATCCATGTTTTTTAGGTATTTGACTGTGATATGTAGCGGCTTTTTGTGAATTTTTCCTTTAGCATGCAAATTCTTATCAGCAAAGGAAATGACTTTTTGTTCAGCGCCTGGCAGAATAAGTCCAATAAGCTGCTCGAGGGTTGCATCTATCGGGACACTGGCCTTGTTCAACACCTTCAAAATAGCTTGTCTATGCTTATGTGATGCCATCAACAAGCCCCAGATACTGATGTTGGCCTACGTCTTTTTCAATTGTCTCAGTACAGCATCATCCTCCCCGTCTTGCTCTATCTCTTTCCCTTTCCCACTTAGCTCTCCTCTTTCTAACTGAGCTGCTTTAAAATGTCGTCCACTTTTAGTTAGGTGTTCCATGCCGTCTTCGGGATCCCATAATCCCGGCATCACATTATCAATCTGTCTCATTTCGTCCACGTGCAGAGAGCTTTCGAACGCTCACAAATCATTTAGGTCACTAACGGCTGCCTTTTTCCTTCTTCTCTCGTTGTCTTCGATAGCCCATGTATTATCAATTTCTTTTCAGATATCTTCCTCAATAAAATTCACTTGCTGCTCCTGAGCAGCCCAAAAATTAGTCCACTCTGCCCCGCCTGATTTTAACACGATTCTTACCAGCCAGTAGGACTGCATCTCGTCGACGTACACTTCCTGCTCAAAAAGTTAGGGAAGAGTGATCCATTAAGTGTATAACCATACCCATAAGGTCGAATCGGGTAATCCAATGGCCAATCATCTTTTTTATTGCGCTCCTCCTCTTGCTGGTAGGCTTGGATTATCGGTTGATACCATTCCCATGAATTATTATTCCATTCTTCCATCCTGTCTCGACTGCCTCTAATCATCATGAATGAGCATGTCGTCTGATCCTCAGTTATTGAAACATAAGGGCATGGTAGGTGTGCTGAACAGATGTGCTGACTCGGGTCCTCCGATTCTCCCAGAGACATGTAATTTATCCCAGCTTGGCTGGCATGACTCGGCAGTGGGTTAGTAGTGACATTCGGCTTTGGGGTAGCTGATGGAGGAGGGATCACTTTGTTGTCAATGAGATTCTAAATCTCATGACAGAGCCTCATACATTTGTCAGTTAAATTCCCGTGGCCTTGGTGGAAGGCATAGTATTGAGAGGCATTGTATCTCGGGGGAAGCGGTTCGGGCACTGACATGGGATCTAGTACCTTGATGAGTCCTTTTTCTACAAGACGACTTAAGGCAGTGGATAATGGGATGTTGAGAGAGGTAAAAGTTCTTCACAGCCATTGTTGCGTTTACTGACCATCGCCTGACTGCTGAAGGTTACTTGTTTGATGGGTGAAAGAAGAAGGGTTCAAAAGATTCATCTCGCCCGAACAGGACACGAGGTTAGTTGTAGCGGATTGATTCTGGTTGGTTGTGGGGAAAATCCTTCTTGGTAGTTTCTGACTGAATTCTATTTTCTCGATATTACCGGATTGGATAGCATCCTCAATTTGCATCCCAGCGTCGAATAACTGTTCAAATGTGGAAAGTGGTTGCGTGATGAGGTAGCGCTTTAACGGTGACTGCAAATTCTTAACCACAATCCTCACCCATTCTTTCTCAGTGGGCTTGTTTGTCATTTTGGTGGCCTTACCCCTCCATCGGGTCAGGAAGTCAACAAAGGATTCCCTGTTCTCCTGTCGGGTCATCTCGAGCTCTCGGGTAGTTACATCCAATTGGACATTGTAACTATACTGGCTGAAAAAAAAACCATTGCAATGTCTTCCCAAATCCTGGTTTTAGCTACATCAAGGGAAAGAAATTATTTCTGGGCTGTCCCAGAAAGAGATCGGTGAAAGACCTGAGCCTTCAACTGGTCATCAATCCCCATCGGCGATAGGGTACCAACATACATTCAGAGATGAATTTTGGGATCTCCGGTTCCATAAAACTTTTCCATGTTCGACATTTTAAATTTTTTTGGTAATTTAGCATCTGGGAACAAACATAGTCCCCCTACATCTAATATGTATTCCTTGACTCCCTTGGCTTTCCTGAGGACCTTCTCCATCCGGTTAAGCTTCTCAATCAGTGCAGACTCTCTAGACTGCGCAGCGTTTTCCTCCTCGATTATCACTTGACGAGGGTTCCGTGGTGGTGGTGGAACAACTTGCGGTCCATTAGGTACCTGGTTGTCATCCAAAAAGTCCTCTCCATTTTCATTCGTGTCATTCGGTTGTCCATTCGCAACCGGGATACTGGCCTGAATTCCCGAATCTGTGCCTGACATTGCACTTGAGCCTGGGTCTGTTGCTATATGGCTCCCTGTATATCAGTATTTCCCTCATTAGAGCTGCCAGATTCATCTCACTTTTTTCCATTTCAGCTGACTTAGTCGACTGTTCAGATACCTTACAAAGTCTTTCTGTCACTGATCTTTTCCAGACACGTGTTGACTGTACTTTTCTCAGTCCAATGGTAATCCCACAGAGAAACTTAGATCCCAAAAGCAAAATAACCAGTATCAGACACTTTTTGGGCAAATATTCTGATAGCATATAGCAGATATCTCAGATTTCCAAAATAACAGATCATGAGTAGAAAACCATGGAAGCTATAACAATGCTCCTGTCGGGCTCATATTGGCAGCATAACAACAGGATGACTCAAAAACCACTATGATGGCTGAAAAGGGGATCAACTAAATTCTAAGGGAAAGATTTGCCTAAAACGGACAGCACTCTGGCAAGAAAACAAAGCTATGCTAGCCGGATGGGTTCGGCCTAAAAATTCTAAGGAAAAATGGGCAGCATGACGGTAGGAAAATAATTCTCACAGGTATTACAAGGGTTTGAAAAAAACGAGCTTATGTCGAGGATTTAGAGGAAACGAGCCTATGTCAAGAGGGAGAGAACCAACGACTCGAGAAGATCTCGGAGGAGAGAGAAACTACCCTAGAAGTTAAGACAAAACACGGTCATGATGACGGTAAGAAAAATCAAAAGTGGTGAGAAACAAAAACTCGGGTAAGAACCCGAAGGAAAAGCTAGCCTGAGCAAAGGATAACAAAAAACTCGGGTCGAACCCAGAGAAAGAACTAGCCTAAACCTGATCAAAACAACCTTAACAGTATGCAAACAAAACATACAATGAAGAAAAATACATAATCCTACTACGGTTAGCAACACCTAATTGGGAGGTTTTAAGTTCACTACATACAAAAGGCCAGTTTTGGTCAATCGAACGGGGTACCTTCTGAATAGAGCCAGGTATATACTTTTCATGCCTGGAGCGGTGCAGGACATGGTCAAACAGTACGTCTGAACTCTTTTACTGCACCTATGGTAGCGTGCAGTCAATAAGGGTTGCCCGTCTTCCCAATAGTCCCCTAAACAGATTAACGTTCAAGGCATCAGTTCAACCAGGCAGGGAGATTTGAAGAACAATGCATATACATGCAAAAATGCAAATGAGAAATACATATTAAGAACCAATGATGTTTTCGAGTCTAACTCTTTTATTTGATTTTGGAAACCAATTCCTAGCAGAGTGGCCAAAAAATACTGTATGACTCGAATTTTAGGGGTTATTTCGAAAATGGTTAAAAATATATGAAATTCAAAGATGTTTTAAAATATATATATTTTAACACCTTAAAAACTAAATTTTAAAAATTTCTTTTTTGTTGAAAATAGAGTCGCCACTTAGTTTTTGAGAAAAATTAAGAAAAAAAAAAATAGCTACTGATCTTAAAAATGTTAACCAAAGAAAGAGGGTTCGGGGGCTAAAGTACGAATCAAAAAAAGTGTTAGGCACCCCGTTCGACCAACCATAAGGTTGGCCTCTACTAATCATCATTGATTCTTTAATAGAATTTCTCAAATGCATGCAAATAAAGAAAATAGAGACAAAAAGAGAACACCCAAAATCAAATATAAAGAATACATAACATATGTACATAGCATTTCAAATTAGAACGAATAATAAAAGAATATCCTAAGTCATATGGCATGCAATTTCTAACTAAATGATATATGGAACACTCCCACATGCAATATTCACAAAATAAACTGAACTATCATGGTTTAGGCAAAAGAATACAAACATGCTAGAAATAGTTAAAATCACCTAAATATGATTTGTTACGAAAGATAAACTAAATTATTCTAAACATGCTTTCAAGTGAAAAGACTAAAACATGCATTAACATTAACATGATAAATAAAGAAAAAGAAACAAGAAATGTAAAATGAAAAATGCATAAAAGAGAAAATTCATTATTAAAAGAAAGCTTACTAAACAAAAAAATTTATAATAGAAGGATTTGTAAAGAGAATTTAAAGATTTAAAAGAAAAGAAAAATTTTACAAAAGAAAAGTTATGCTAAGACAAATCGGTTAGAAAATGTTATTAAACTATTGAAAAAGAAAACTTAACTATTTACACTTTGTACCTTAAAAGAAGCAAAATAAAATAAAAATAAAAGGAAAGAAAAGAGAGAAAATTTGTTATAATAAGAAAAAATTTATGTTAACATTTAAATATGAGGATTAACTTATGAGTTTTTTAGGTTCAACAAAAGAAAAGAAAAGATGAATAAGGTAAGCATTATAAAGAGAAAAGAAAGAAAAAAGAAAGAAAATGAAAAATAAACACTAATAAAGGAATATTAAGTTAATATTTAAAAGAAAGAAACGAAAAAAAAGAAAATAGATGCTTTAAAATTAAACTAATACTAACAAATAAAATTAAGCTATATTAAAAGAAAAAAAAAGCTATGGAAAAGAAATCAAACAAATAATAAAAAAATAAAATGAACCAAAATATAATTAATTATCAAATATGAATATAGTATTGGCAACTATATCCATAAGTATGTAAGTGTATTATTATAACAATTAACAATATCAATTAGTTGTAATTGTCAAAACATATTCGCACTACTTTAATGAGTTAATGAAGGAAAGAAAGATAATATGCTTAATGTAGATGTGTAAACAAAGCAATTAATTCAGAACATTAAACTAAATGAAGCAATTTAAACAATAAACAAAGTTGATTACATAAACAAAAGAAATGCACAAATTGAAATTGAATGTTAACCCGATCACTCTAAGAAAGAGAAAATAGAGTTTAGAAGGATCGGGGATCCATACGAGGTACCTAGATTGGCGAGGAATCCTCAAGTCGGGAATGTGCTTCAATAGTTCAATCCTTGAGTAATGATCCAAGCAAGACTTCAACGTCGGCCGAAGGTTCGGCAGGATTTTGGCGTCGGAGCTCGGGATCGCTCGATATATCGGCAGGGTCTCTCTCACTCAAAATTCGTACTGAAAACGTATGCTGGGGTACGGTATTTATAGAATTCTTCAACCAATGAAATGTTGCCATGTTTTGGGGCACGTCAGGCCATTTAGAGTTGGCGGTCGCCACAATACAAGTTGGCGGTTGCCATGTTTTTGAAAGTTTTCACAAAGTTCTATGACGGTTGCCATGATGAGAGTTGGCGGTCGCCATGATGAAAGGTGGCGGTCGCCATATTTGGATAGGATTTCTACAAAGTTTTATGGCGGTCACCACAATGCAAGTTGGCGGTCGCCTTACTTGGGCAACAAGTTTTGATGGTTCGTCAAAATTTCATTGGTTTGAAGGTTTCGGGTTCTAATACCAAGCTTGGATCACTTTTCAAGAATCGAACTGATGCACTATTCTACCTGTTTTCATCATCGAATTCACCTAAGATTAGGCAATATCAAATTGGGGTGTCTACACTAGTCCCCATACATTTGAATGGATATAATCTAGTATACCCTTGCTGATATGAGAACTCGTCTTGAAACTAACCCTATGCTATTTTTCGTACACACATTACTTACAGAAGTTAATACTGCGCGTCTTCACTCCCTTAAAAAGGTTCTTCTTGTGAAGTTCTAACATACTACGCTTGCCAATATGACTGAGCCGGATATGCCAGAGTTTAGTGTCATCTGTGCTGGACTCTCTATTGGTGTAGATAGTGCAACTCCACCTACTACAGTGTTCCCAATCAGTTTATACAAATTGTTAATCTTCTGCCATTTCGTGATAAGAGTTTCTTTCTCATGCATATAGCCGTGCGATATCACAGGATTCGGGAGTGGTTACTTTCAACTGACATTTCCTTATCAAAAATTCATACCGATGAGAATGCGTCTGATATGCTGATTAAACCGGTACTGAGGATCAAGTTTGAGCATTGTCTAGACTTGGTTCAAGTCTATTCCTATTGATGATCAGAGAAGGTGGAGCACTTATACCCAAAAAAGGAGTGCAGGTTGAGACAGACGGCATGTCTTCATAGTTGGTTCAAAAATTTGAGTCAATGTGGAGATTGTTGGGTTTTGACCCAAATTTTGAGTAGTGGTCTCAGGACACTGACCGCTCGAGCGGCCAGATGGTCCACTCAAGTGGCTACTACGACGTTTTGTCTTTTGCTCTCAGGACACTGACGGCTCGAGCGATCAGGAGGGTTCGCTTGAGTTGAAGCTGCGGCAAATTAGTTTCTGAACACTGACCGCTCGAACAGCCAGGGGATCGCTCGAACAAACTGCCACGGAACAAAAATTCTGTTGCAGCACTAGGGCTAGGTTTTTTAACCTAGAGGCCTCATATATATTGTTTTTATGTTCTATAGTCATAGTAGGACGACGGAAACACTGAAAGTTGTAATCCTTATTGTTGAATAGATGATTGATCTCCCCTCATGTGGACGTAGGCAATTCTTGCCAAATCACGTATATCGTGTGTGTGTGTTTAGTTCTTGTTCTTGCATGTTCTCTATCTGTTTCCATGGATTGAAGATTCGATATTGTGTGTGTTCCACTACACAACACTTTTTATGGGCATTTGAAGAAAAAATCGCATTTCCAACTGGACAACAACAAAAATTCCTTTCGCTAAATTGATGGAGAGAGTTGGATCAACATGATTAAAAGAAATTCTGAAAACAATCCTGTAGATAAGATAGCCAACAGAATAGAGTATATCATGTGCTCTAGAGAAGGAAACTTTTTGAATTCTTGTGGTTCTAGTTTTCTTCAAATTCTACACTTAAAATACATTGAATTTGAGAGCATTTGCAAGTATGTATTTTCTCTCTTACAGCTAACATTTTATTAAAACAAAAAAGATGATAATCATAGTGAATAGAAATTAGTCAGATGGGACTGCCATTGACTATAGAAATTATAAAACAATGATAATCCAGACCGAATTGATCGAATCTGTTATGTTGGTTATATGTATATGTATATTCTATGTATATATAGTTAATTTTAACAATAGCTTTATAACTTAATTAGTTTGTTGAACCAGCGCAAATTACTATTTTATTTTATTATCGCTTGTTGCCATAAGTTGTACATCATATATCCTTATATCCAGAGACGAAGCTAGAATTTTTGCTTTAGGGTAGAAAAAAATCATATTTAAAAAAATTATAGTTAATAATAAAAATTATATTTAGTATATCAAAATAAAAAAAATAACATCCATACAGTTATAATTAAGATATTTGATGATAAAAAACTATAAAAATAACATTCATATAATTTTATATAGTTTTGTTTGTTTTAAATTGAAGCAGTTGGGATGGAGGGTGGCCATGGCCACCCAACCCCCCTCCCTTCATCCTACTTATATCCGATATTTCTGTTGTCACTTTTGACTCACTTTTCGTGCCATGATTTGTATATTCAGCATGTGTTAGAGAACTTATTTTTGATT
Source organism: Heliamphora exappendiculata (assembly GCA_034768845.1). Lineage (NCBI taxonomy): Eukaryota > Viridiplantae > Streptophyta > Magnoliopsida > Ericales > Sarraceniaceae > Heliamphora > Heliamphora exappendiculata. Next base: position 12,212,926 of record JAOTRH010000013.1, on the reverse strand, counting down.
TTCTATTTACTGGCCTTGTAGCTCACGGCATTTTAAGCCACGTTTCAATGAACTAGAGGAGCCTTTAGATAACTATGTTGAAGAAGACATGGAGCCATGGCTAACGTACATGCTCTTTTTAAGTGTTATTTGATCTCTTTTATTGTTACTTTTGATCATATATTAAAAATATTTTATTTCAATTGCACTTATTAATCTTTATTTAGGCTGTAATAATTTAAACAGTTAATGTTTTTGTATGTATTTATGTAGTAGATGAGTATTTTTCTTTAAATATTTTGCAAATCATAGTTAATTGTTGCTTTAGATATTATTAAAACTCAGGGCATCACTCTGGGCATCACTCTGGTGGCGTTGGGATGATATCAATCCCATGTTACACTATTTTAGGATTGCTTCTTAACATATACATACTTTGTAGGTTCTATGGAATAATATAATGGCATGCGTATATATTATCCCTTTGTTGTTTTGATGACATGTTGATGTTAATAGCTTATTATTGGGATTTGAACACTCAAATCTCCAAAAAATAAGGACTGGTTGGGTGACAGATACCCACATAGGTTTCGATCCACACAAAGTAAATAGAAAATGCAACAATCACACGAATTAAGAATACACGTGATTTGGCTAATTGCCTACGTCCACAGAAGAGAAAAAATAGTCCACTATACGCAAATAAGGATTACAAGTCTCACTCTCAGTCTCACAATATCTGTAACCTCAAACTAAACATCTCTCAATCTCTCTACATCACTCGTTTTTTCCTTAACCCTAAATAAAATCTAAGGTCCATATATATATGCTTTAACCAAAACAAATCCTAAAAAACATTCAAAATGCCCCAGCGGAGCCCAAGCACTCAATGAGCATGTACTAGCGTCATACACTAGCACTCTCTAACCTCCTGATGCTTGAGCGCCTTGCTAGAGCACAATTATGTCCTTCTGGCTATCAAGCGCCTAGCTAGCGCATGGTTCTGTGCTATTAGAGCTCGTGCGCATAGCTGGCGCTCTGCTAGCACCGATTTCTGGTGTCCTAGTGCTCAAGCTGCAAATGTTTGGGTCTCGTGATGTCCCTACTAGACTCTGCTTGTGTAGTGATGCTAACTCCACCTACCACTATGTTCCCTACCAATCTGTAGAGATTTTTGATTTTTTTCCATTTCATGATAAGTGTAGAACCTTTGTTAACTTTCATCACTACACCATTTGTTTTGTACCCATAACCCAAAGTATCCAATGTTCCTAAAGAAATTAGATATTTCTTTAATCATGAAACATGTCTGACATTTCCTAAGACCCTCACAACTCCATCAAACATCTTGATCTTCACTTTACTCGTTCAAGTGGCTTTACAGGCTGCATTGTTTCCCATTAGAACTGTACCACCATTACAAGGTTTATACGTGTCAAATTATTCTTTTGTTGATATATATGGTATGAGCATCCCGAATTCAGTATCCATGACTTTGACAGAAAATTAAAATTTAAAGAGACTAAAAATACATATCTGTATACCTCATTGTCTGATGACTCTCAACAAAACTAACAGACTCTATAGGCGCATTTCCTTTCTTCTTCTCTTCCATATACTTCTTTAGTCCTTGGCACTGGTTCTTGTAATGACCAATTTTGTGGCAGTAGAAACACTCCACATCCTTCTTTACACGTGACTTGGATTGAGATTTTCCTTTGTTGGAACCCTGCTCAGTAGATCTACTCATTTCCTGCTTAACTCAGACTTAGCCACAAGCATCCTCTCTGCATCTGATTCATCATCTCTCTTCATCTTTTAATGTGATAAAAGAGCATCGATAACCTCTTCAAGTTCTAGAGTGTCCTTCCCGTATAGCATTGTCACCAGATGATCATAGGATGTCGAAAGTGATGCCAGTAGGAATATCGTCATATCCTCATCATTTACCTTTACTCTAAACCTGGATAACTGTGTGATAAGCATATTATACATGTTGAGATGTTCCAAAAGGTTTGTACATTACCTCATCTGCAGTACACATAGTTGCTTGTTCACATACAACGCGTTAGCCAAATTCTTCTTTAAGTTTAGACCTCTCATCTTCAGCCAAATCTCATGTGATGTCTCCACATCAATCACATTGTGAATAACTTTGTCTCCCAGATTCAACCAAATCAAACTCGCGGTCCTAACATCAAGTTCCTCCTAATCATCGCCATTCATCGTCCTTGGCTTCTTTGCCTTATCGAGTAACACCTTGAAGACCCTTTGCTGGATCAATAGATCCTTCATACGTCTCTACCACAAGGAAAAGTTATTCTTACCGGTGAACTTCTCGACTTCATACATGATGTTCGGCATCTCTCTTGCAATTGAGTGATTAAGCCTTTAACCAGAAGCTCTAATACCACTTATTGAGATTTGAACAAATGAATCCCAAAAAAAGGAATTGGTTGGGCAGATACCCACGTAGGCTACATCCACGAGAGAAAAGAAACAATCCAATAAACACAAATAAACATTACAAGTCTCACTCCTAATCTCACAATATCTATTGCCTCAAATTGAGCCTCTCTTCATCTCTCTACATTCTTTTGGGCCTCCAAATCTGAGCCTCTACAGTGTATCACACATTTTTTTGTCTTAACCCTAAATGAAATATAGGGTCCATATATATAGGCTTTCACCAAAAAAATCCTAGAAAACACTTCAAAACGTCGCGACAGCGCTTGAGCGCTCAACGAGCGCGTACTAGTGCCATATACTGCCACTCCCTAACCTTCTGATGCTCAAGCACCTTGATAGCACCCTGCTAGCACACGATTCTATCCTCCCACCGCTCAAGCACCTAGCTAGCACACAGCTTTGTCCTACTGGCGCTCGAGCGCCTAGTTAGCACGCTGCTAGCGCCAATTTCTAGTGTCTTGGCACTCTAGCGCCAGCTAGCGCCGGCTTTTGGTTTGGCTAAAAAATTCAAGACACAAGCCCAACTCTTATGTTTATAGTGTGAACATGAAATTTGAGAAAAATAATTTGAATCTTCTATTGTTTATTTTCTAAAATTAATGATCTAAAATTGGTTAAACGTTTGATTAAATAAGGGTAAATACTAATGATTATAATATCTATGCACTAATATGGCTTCCATGCTTACGTTGTTGTTATGTTATACCAAATCCTTCATAGGGATGTACCATTTGAAGTATGTTTTACCTAAAGATGATAGAATACCTCAATGCTACCTTTGATGTTCTTTTCAGCTATAAATTATGTCTCTGGACATGTATATGCTTTTTCTTTTGACCCAGTATAAGGATTACTGTGATGAATATCTATAATTAACTAACTACTTGGGATAAGTTGATTTGGTTATGTTAACTTTAATTTTCACTTTTTATATTAAACTAATTTTTAAGAAAACACAAAGGAAAAGAGGAAAAAACAAGAGAAAAGATTAAGAAAAAATTCCTAAACTAATAGTCTTTAAGACTCGAGCAGAGTCTTAACTCACTGGCCGACTACAATCATTTCTTTTGATTTTTGATCATGACATATTTAGTGTACAATCTATATATAATTAAAATTTTCCCTTGTTCTAGTGTCGAAATCTATCTTCTCATTTTATAAAAATAGATCTTCAAATTTGCCTGGATAAGCTGGAAAAACTTCACTACATAAAAACACTATCCCTGAAATAATTTTAAATTTCTATTTTTGTTCTAAGAGCAAGAAGAGTCGATTGTGTAAGTGCACTAGTCTACTTTTGTGCTAGGAAAGAATGAGACGATGGCTGGTTCACGGCTCTTTCAATCTGGGGACAGTGTGACTTTCATCAACTTACACAGAAAATGAAGATTCGCAGAACATCTTAAAGAGTGCGCCACTTGTTGGAGTTAATTTAGAATTAAATATTTGAGTTAGATACATTGTTAACACATGGTTCATGTATTAGAGTCCTGGAAGTATGAAAGATCATTTCTTAAAGTAAAAAGTCGTGTCAACATATTCAAAGTACTTGTGTTAAGTACTTTGAAATATGTGATGGTAAATTCAATGTATCTTGAAGTGTGTGAGAGACACATGAATAGTGTGGTAGTCCGAGAGTTGTTATATCCTTTATATAAAGAGGATGAAGGTTATTGTAATGGTACCAAGTGAAGTGACAAGAATCGTTAGGAGCTCTATACGGCCCTATGGGTCATTCATCTCCATAATGTTCTTTTTGAATATGTTTTGTTGTTTGTGAGCACCCATCACAGTGTCTTCCATCATTTAGATCTTATTACTTTCTTAACATGGTATCAGAGCTTATATTTTCAACATAATATAAGAGCCAGATCGATTTCAAGTGGGTGTTTTGAGAATTGATAGTTAAAACCAGGTCGATTCCAACTGGGCATTTTTAGAATTGATTATCAAAGCTGGTACGATTCCAACTAAGCGTTCTTAGAATTGATAGTCACATGTGGTTTGCTGATGATTTGAGTTTTTTTCAATTCTCCTGTGTATATTTTAAAAGGTCCAAAGTTACATTGATTTTTGAAGTATTGTGGTGGGAAGATTACATGCTACTCCCATCCTTCATGTCTCCGGGTATTGAAATGTTGTTTACTTGTTGAGCGAATTTCTAGCCCAATGTGTGAAAGTGCTAAACAATCTGAAGCTATGAAATAGCTGATTGTTAAAAGGTTTCCAAGTATTGAAAAGTTGATGACCCATTGAGAGGACTTCTCCAAAAAATTAGAACTCAAGACTAGAGTGTCTTGAAGAGTATGAAGCCTAATGTGAGAAAGGGCTAGACAATTTAAAGCTTTGAGATAGCTGATTGTCAAAAGGTGTGAGTTGATAGTAGTTAAAATGGTGTTTGATAATTCGTGATTTTGCAAGAATCTAATGGAGAGTCAACATATGATTGAAGCATTAATATTATTCAAAGTCGTTCTCAAGGAGATTCTTGAGAAATTGAATCTCCCACCAGCAATTTTTTCGACCAATAAATTTGGACCCGATTGTTAGAAATTTTGATCTTGACCTTATTCGTTTTTAGTTTGGTAAATCTCTGACAAATTGTTATTCAAACTATTTATATTTTATTTTTTGATATTTTGACACTTGTTCTTTTGAAGTTATATTTGGTTATTACAGGGCAGTACAAACGAAGCAGAAAACATCAAAAAGCTGCAAGCGATGTCAGACCGCTCGACAGATCGATCGAGCAGTCCATCGAGCAGTCAAAAGAGCCTCTTGATTTCTACCCCTCTGCACTCTATTTAAGCCTAGGACCAAAAGAGATGAAAAAAATACTATGAGCAGGTTCAGACCGATTGAGCGGTCTAAAGCCAGTAAATTGCTACTGTTAGTTAGGGTTTTGGGTGGCTGTTATAAATAGGCTGCTAGGGTTTTATTATTTGTGTCTCTTCTTGATTTCATAAACCCTAGCCACCAAAAGGTTCCTTCCCAGCTGATTAACAAAGCTCCCAAGCCAATCAATAATTACTTGATGATCATTTAGTTTTTGTACAGTCAAGAACATCATCAAGCTAATCAAATCTTCAACATTCTATTCGAGTTCATAAAGTCTCTTGAGTAGATTCTCAAGGGTTTGAAGTTGGTGGTGGATTCCATCAGTAGTTGAAACTCAGTGGTGGATTCCAACGGCAATCAAGCACAGAATTGGTATACTTGGATTTGGCAGGAGTAAGCTTACATTCGTAGGTTGTGGATTTAACTGTTGTTTATAAGATTCTTTTGTAACCAACGACTTGTTATAGTGCTTGATTTTTCTGGACCTAGATTGGTCCTGTGATTTTTATCTGGTTTGGAAATTTTCAACTAAAAATTGTTGTGTCACGTGTGTGATTGTGATTGTCTGTTTATGTTAGCTTGTGTGTTGATTTATTTGTTTTGCGGCATTTAACTTCTTTAGATAAATTGATTAGTGCAAATGAGTCTAAAAAGGGTTTCTCACTTATCATGATCCGAGTTTCATAGCAAGTGTTGAAATAAATGATGGCAAAGAAACCAAGAGAATTTTTGGAAAGAAAGACTCAACAAAAGAAAGGAGCTGAGCAAGAAGCAGCATTTATCGTAATTACATATCTGAAGATTTAGTACAACATTGTGGTTCCAAACATCAATTGTAGAAAATTAAAAATTGTTGAATTCAATTATTCGAGTTTGTGTGAATCATACCAAAAGATTGCTGCAGAAAATGAAGAACTGCGGTTGTAATTAAAAGATGTGCTCGATTCGAGTGAAGCATCGTCAGGTGAAAATATGGTGAATAAATTCTAAACTAAGGGGGAGTTTTGTTGGTGTTAATTTAAAAGTTAGTATTTTAGTTTGATGCATTGTTAACACATGGTTCATGTATTAGAGTCCTAGAAGTATGAAAGGTTATTTTGTAAAGTGAAAAGTCGTGTCAACATATTCAAAGTACTTGTGTTAAGTATTTTGAATTATGTGATGGTAGATTCAATGTATCTTGAAGTGTATAGGAGACACATGAATAGTGTGGTAGTCTGAAAGTTGTTATGTCCTCTATAAAAGAGAATAGTTATTGTAATTGTACCAAGTGAAGTGAAAAGAATCGATAGGAGCTCTGTACAGCCCTTTGGGTCATACATCTCCATAATGTTCCATTTGAATATGTTTTTTTGTCTGTGAGTGCCGACTATCGTGTCTTTCACCATCTAGAGCTTATTTTTTCAACACGACCTAGTCTACATCTCATCCCACCTTGCAGCCATTTGCTTGTATAATGTTTTTGACTATTTGTTCAAGCAATTGCTGGTAACACATTCTAATATTTCATTCAGATAGTTTTTATAGGGTTCTATAATATCAACATCAAAGGAACAACATGAATAAAACAAAGTTTAAAATTTTAGCACCATTTAAAAATTAAAATCACACCCATTTTGTGGGATAAGATATGTATAACATAAAATCACTTATTACAGAGTTAATGGCCGAGATCAGTTGCTCCATCTTGTAGAGTGTACATGGGACGAGGAGGAGGAAGGGGTGGTCGTCCATTAACAATTACAGAGCAGTAAAACTTGACTGCCAAACCAAAGAAAATGGTGTATGGATTTTTTGTGAAAAACTTTATAAAACAGCGTTCGGTCATCCCGGTGATCACCTTACAACAAGCCGGTCCCAACGAAACACGTTTTTGATTGAAAGAAGTTTGGATCTCCTCTCTACAACCTTTAATCTTCCTGATAACATCCCAACAACGCAATACGAATGGTATCTTGTACGTTCTATCGATTGAAATGCATGTCAGGTTCTGAGAGTTTGCCATGGTAGGCTTGATTTTCCTTGAAGCAAATAGTAAGGCCATGAGTACCAAGACTTGCTCCATACTAGAAACTCTCATTCTTTTCACTGCTTTTGCTTCTTGATTTGTTTAAGTTTCTAAGTGGATAGTGTTTCCTTTATGAAAAGATTAGAGTTTTATAATAAAGAATGTGAACCATGGTTTGGTTTATTAGACTTATCTTCATTAAGTTTCCTGAGGCTTGATTATATGTAATTGGGAAATATGTATTTAATAGAAGTATCCATGTCTTTGTCTTACAAATGGTTGCTCCAAAAGGAAGAGTAATTGTAAACTCATCTACAATTGATGAACTCTAAAAATTTTGTGGTTCTTAATTACTCCATCTTCTCCATATATATTTTCGATGTCGAATAACTCGAAAAATCCTAAGTCTATGTATGCCCCATCACATGCGTAGATCTAATTAATGAAGTCAAGATATGGTAGAGTTAAGATTACTTTGTACATCTGGTCTCAAGAGATTAAAAGTAGCTGAACTCAAAACCTCCACTTTCTTATTTGTGGTCTCTTACTTGCTTACTCCTTAGGTTTATATTTTCCATATTAATTGTTTGCTTAAAATCTAACCTTGTATAATTTCACAACAATTATGTTCAACCAAAAAAAAATTTTGATATTTTTTGTTACTTTATTACTCTTTTTGTCTAGTTTTGTAAAATATTAGAAGGAATAGCTTCATCCTATATTTCGATAAATCTACTTTTTTACTTAAAATTGCATGTAAATATGCAATTCCTTTTCTTTCTTTTTTTTCGTTATTGACCTTATGTTATATTAAAATACATAAACGTCAAGCATATCATTGCACTTGAATTTTGTTTTGGGTTATTAACTAACATGAGAATCCTACATATAAATTATAAAAACATTGTATTCAACCTAAAAAAATAATCTATTAGTAAGGTGGAGAGATCATAAATGTTGGGCTGTGACTTGTATTCTATCGGATTCGTATTTTATTTTTTTGTCTATATATAATTGAATTAGGGTGAAATTAAAAGACTACTAGAATTCTTTACGTATAGGACTTCCATGTGTGTGTTTGCCTATAAATAAAACACTAGTGGGGCCATAAAAAAAATCGTGAGTCAAAAAATTGAGAGGTTAACTGGTATAGAGAAGGTAGACGAGTTTTGTACTTTTTCACATACGACATAGTGAAATTTTTCCTCTCTCGCTCATGGACGTAGGTCGGTGTAGGCCAAACCGCGTAAAACATCGGTGTTATTTATTTTCTTCTTTTTTGTGCGTGGTTTTGCTTATATTCGCGTTCGGCAATTGGTGTTCAAATCCCAACAAGTGGTATCAGAGCCGACGGTGGACGATTCGAGACCGTGGTAGTTGATCAGTGCAAGATATTTTTTTTAATTTCGTATCGTACAAATCAAAAATTTATTTAATTCGCCAAAAAAAAGGTTGAATACGGCAGCGTTAAAAACAGATTGCTGCAAAAAAAAAAAAAAAACGTTTTTCGAATAAGCTGCAACATCGTCCAAACAATACTGTTGCGGCGCCTGGGAACTATTCTTGCGATTTTTTTTAGTTTTGATCCGATGTGGGCAAGTGAATTTGGATTCTCAATCAAGGCACTGTTCCCGTCAAGAAAATCACGGCACTGTTGAGTTATTATTCAGTTTGTTCTAATTGGATTTCATGGTTCCTGAATATTGGTGTTGGGAGAAATTGTTTTTGTTGAGTTTTTATCCAGTGAGGCGTTAGTTTGGGTAAAGCTTGCGTGATTTTATCCAGCAAGGGTTGATACAGATTTGATCTTCAAGGGATTAGGATTGGAGGGAGTAATAATTTGATAAGGATTTGACGTATCAAAAAGGCTCCTGAATGGGTTTGATATTCAAAGGTTCTGATCCAGTGTGGTAGGAGCACGATATTAATTATTTAAATTTATTTTATTATATCGGCTCGTATATATAATAAAATAATTTAAGGGGAGGTGTCTCTTGAGGTTTTTTTGCGCTACGGATTCATCGATACGATCATATTTTTCAATTTTTGCACCGTTTATTTTAATTGGACAGATTGGCTTAGATTGGAATTGATCGGGTCTGATCGAGTACAATTAGGAGCGATCGGGTACAATCTGAATTAATTTGGACTACGTGGGACAAGGATTACACATATCTGCTATTGCGACTTATTCAGATTGTGGGGATTGTCAGATACAAATCTAATGGCGTTGAAGAGTTCGGATTTCGTGATTGAACTTTTAACGGCCACAACGACTTCACCTTATGACAGCAAAAGGTGAAGAATATTTTGACGCGTGAAGGACTGATAAAAGCTCTCAAGAATAAGTCAGAAAAACCAGAAATGATGAAGAATGTAGAGTGGGAATAGATGCGGGACTTGGCGAACAGCTCGATTCAGTTGTATCTCGGTAACAGCACTCTTTGGGAAGTCATCAACGAAAGCGATCCGACAGAACTCTAGGCTAAGTTGGAGAACAGGTACAAGTTCAAGACATTGAAGAATCGATTGTCTTTAAAAAAACAATTATATGCACTTCAGATGACAGAAGAAGCGAACTTTATGAAGCACTTGGACGAGTTCAATAGGATATTGATGGAATTGAATTCTATCGGCACGAAGATCGAAGACGATGATAAAGCAATTCTCCTGTTGGTTTCATTGCCTTCATCATATGAGTATCTGAGGACTACACTGATGTTTGGAAAAGATACCCTTGGGTTAGATGAGGTTGTTGCTGCTCTCATATCTCATGAGATGTTGAAGAAGAGGGAGAGTGACAGATCACAAAAAGAAGGCATCATGGTTGCATCAGGCAGTGGGAAAATCAGAGGCAGGGCGACAGTGAAGCAAGATGGGTCCAAGAAGAAAGGTCATTCCAAGTCGAGAGGTTACAAAGGGAAGTGCTACTATTGTGACGAGGAAGGTCATCTGAAGAGGAATTATCCAAAGTACAAAGCAGACAAGGAAAAAGAACAATCATCAGAAACAGCAGTTACAGAGGGCTCCGACTATGATGAATCAGAGGTGTTCACAGTTACTTCAAGTATGAGCAAAGCAGATTGAATATTACATTCTGGATGTTCGTTCCGCATGTGTGCAGTCATAGAGTACTTTGATACATATTATGCATGTAAGTGGGGTACTGTCAGGATGGCTAACAATACAGTGAGTAGAGTTGTCGATACAGGGACAGTGCGGTTTTGCAGGCTTGATGGGACCGATTTTATCTTGACTGGGGTTAGACATGTGCTAAATCTAAGAAAAAATTTGATTTCTTTGGGGATGTTGGATTCGAGAGGTTGCGGGTTCTTATCTGGAGGTGGAGTTCTTTGGGTTTCAAAAGGAAACAGGGATATGCTGCAGGGACAGATGATTAACAACCTATACAGGCTCGTAGGGAATGTTATGACAGGTGGAGCTACTGCCAGACATCAGATGAGTAATACAGGTAGACGACAAATTCAAAACAAATATAAGGGTGATCAGGGTGAACAACAGTTGCAGAAAAGCACACAGAATAGGCGCAGGGGTACACGAAAGCGACGAGGTAGCACAAGTGCGCAGGTGAGCAAATCAGATTGTGTGTAGAATGTCGGCAAGATGCAAGAGCAACAGTTGTTGGATGTTTACAGGAAAGCTCCGGGCAACGAGACTAGTACAATAGACATGACGGACAGGTGTACACCTCGACAGAAGCGAATCTCATTTTCTCTTGATTTGGTTAGTGGTTGTGATCTCTCTAGTTATGTGCACAAAGGGGGAGGGATGGGGCCACGTTCTTCTACAAAGTAGTGATCTTCGTGGGGCACCCGAGTTGGGGTGCGGGCACCTCGGTATAGAGGTGTGGGCTATGCTGTTTGGGTGTGGCAGGTCAACGACGACGACGACGGCAGAATCGACAGCGATGCTGGTTATCTTCTGGGTAGTTTGAAGAATTCAAGCCAAGGTGGAGATTATTGGGCTATGGCTTGTATTCTACCGGACCCGTATTTTATTTTTTAGTCTATATGTAATTGAGTTGGGGTAGAATTAAAGGCCTACTAAAATTCTTTATGTATAGGGCTTCCACGTGTGTGCCTGCCTATAAATAGGACACTAGTAGAGCCATAAGAAAAAATCGTGAGTCAGAAAATTGAGAGGTTAGCTGATAGAGAGAATGGAGACGGGTTTTGTACTCTCTCACATACAACATAGTAAAAATTTTTCTCTCTCGCTCGTAAACGTAGGCCGGTGTAGGCCGAACCACGTAAATCCTCAGCGTTGTTTATTTTCTATTTTTTTGTGCGTGATTTTGCTTTTGTTCGCGTTCAACGATTGATGTTCAAATTTCAACAACAAATTATATTAATTAACTACCCATACTCCTAACCAATGTAAGATTATATTCTCTAACACCTCCCCTTCTATGCAGCCGCTTTTCAAGGTTTGCCACTTTTGGATTCTTTTTTTGTTTTTGGTCCAATCATCTCTCGGCCTTTTTAATTGTTTTAGCCTTCGTGGGGTGGGAACCTTTTATGTCATTCATTTTTTATTCAAATTAGAGTGTAGTGGGTCGTGCTCTAATACAATTAAAAAATTTCGTATCCAACCGAAAAGCCAAAACTGTTTGGTGGAGAATCCCTACCATTAAATTAAGTTACAACCTATTACGCTCTTAGCCGATGTGGGATTGGATTATGCAAAATAAATAACTACAATCAATTAATGTCATAAAATTCCCCCTTCTCATGGATGTATTAGAGTCAACAAATGATCAACTGTAGCACTATTCACTATATAGGTATGTATAATTTTATCATTGTCTTGTATCCATACATGGTATTAGCGGTTGTGTTGAAAAAAAATAAAGAATATTTTAATAGAGGATAGTGTTAAATGAAATAATAGTTAGCAAAAATAAAGTTGTTAGTTTATGTAGGTATTTACAAAGAAAAAGTTTATAAAGACAAAAATTTATATGAGAAGCATAAAGACGTCACTAAAAGTAAATATTTTGTGACAAGAATATGAGTTGTCACTAAAAAAAATTAAGACATGATTTTTCATGATAATTTATTATTTGTCACATAATTTTTGTAGCTAAATGTGTAGCGAAAAAAATAGTTTTGGCGCCAAAACGATTTAGTGACAATAATTTTAACAACAACGAAGACATTGTAACTAAAACACAATTTTTATTGATGACATTTTTTATTTGTCACTAAATCTCATTAGATCAACTTTTTATGACAATACAATTATTCTAACAAAATGCATTGTTGTATTTTTGTGATAATTTTTTTATTTATCACATAAATTTTGTTGCTAAATGTGTGCCAAAAATTTTATTTAATGCCAAAAAGATTTTACTGACAACTATTTTAGCTACAAAGAAATTGTAAATAAAAAATAGTTGTTAGCGATTATATTTTTGACTTATCACTCAATTTTATTTGGCCAACGTTTTGTGACAATGTAAATTGTTGTCACAAAATGTATAGTTGTGTTTAGTAATAAATATTTTGAAAAATCAATTGAAAAAAAATACTTTTTCGAATTAGAAATAGATTTTAAAAACATATTCAATTTGTATTTTTAAATAAACATGATTTTAATATTTTAATATTTAAAAAATTATTATTATTTTTAATTTAACGTGCTTAATTGGTTAGTGTCACATCATTCATCTTAAAGATTTGTCAGTTGTTAAATTAAACCAAATAATAATTTAAAATAAATTTGGTCAAAAATTTTGATCCAAGAAATAAACGAAACATACCTAAACTTTATTTCAAATAAATCGCTGCTTATGTAGTAGATTTAATCAAATAATTAATATGAATTATTTTTCCTTAGTTGGTTGATATTATTTATAATTCATTAATACTGAATTATTCACTATAATTGCTTTTGTATTTATTTGTGGTAAATGATTTGATTATTTATATATATATATATATATATATATAGTCTTTCATCAATATATTTTTAATACAAAATTAAATAAAATGAACTTGACTTAAACAATAAAGGGTAGATGAATTAGTAACAAAACACATTTAAAGGACTAAAAGTCTTAGGTTTGAATCATCTTAGCATCTTCTACTTATCTAGTTAATATAATTAAGTATTAACTTTAGTATAAGGTGGGAGGTGTACATGGACCTGGAATTTCTTTACAGTTGATTAATTCCTCATCATAAAAACAGCTTGACATTATATTAATTTATGTTGTGTAATAAATTTTTTTAATTTGATTATTAGTGACAAGATTTGTTGTCACTAAAAAATTAAAAAAATTTAGAACCATTTATTGTCACTAAAATTTATATTTTAAAATTTTAAAATACTATTTTAATGACTATTAGTCTCCATAGTTACGAGATTGGTATACAATTAGTTATAAATTAAATCTTCACAAAAAGTGATCATTTACTTACAATACATGGCCTAGAGTTTCTTCACGGTTGATTCCTCATCATAAAATAGCTCGACATTATATTATTTAATTTTGTGAAATATAATTTTTAAAATTTGATGATTAGTGACAAGAACTGTTGTCACTATGGAATTAAAAAAAATTACGACCATTTATATTTTTAGTTTTAAAATATTTTAGTAATGATCAATCTCAATAGTGACCAGATTTGTGTACATTTAGTTACAAATTAAATGGTCACAAAAAAGTGATTATTTAGTGACAAAAACCTGTTCGTCGCTAATATTATATGTTTTTGTGATGAAATTAATAAGTTGTCACTATATACTTTTAGCTGCGACTTTTAATGACAACTTTGTGACTAATCCTTTATTTTCACTAAAAGTCTTTAGTGACAAATAATAAAGATCTTATGATAATTTCTAATTGTCACTAATAATATATTTTCTTGTAGTTTTAGCCAACTATATTGGCCTAGATGTTCTTAGATCATCTCCAACTGATTCTATATATAAGCCCTATTTGTTAAAAACACTAGTTAATATAAAGTTAATGTGGTCCAATATGCTATCTATTAATTGCACTAGCTATTTTTTATTTTGCAGTTTTGACTTGCAAAATTTAGCTAGCTATTTAAGACTAGCAGAATTCTTTTGATCAATAAAAATATTCCGTATTATTACCCACATTATCAATTATGTATTGACGTATTTTTTTTATGTATTTCTTCTAGCTGAAATGTCTAATAGTGTTCAAGTATATGCATAAAAAAGGTATGATAAGCTAAAATAAAAATTATACTTTTCAATTTATTTTAGTAAGTCAAAATAATATTAGTGTTGAAGATGCTCGTAGACAAAAATGAATCACGAGCCAATCGTGGTATTTGGACAATCCTAGGATTAATTATGGTGTTTAGTCCACAAATCGAAATCGTAAGACTAAGGCATAAATTAAGAATGTGAAAACTTTGCTAAGTGCAAAGTTTGGAAATGAATGTATAAATATTTGTCAATAAAAAAAAGTGTGAAAATTGTAACCTAGTTTTGAGGGTATCATATTTTATATCAGTAATTAACATAGGAGATCTTCGTTATATAAATGGCCGCCGTTTCAAGTGCCAAATCGAGAAACCGTACAAGACTTATTGACCGCGTTAAATTGAAATCATAGATTATCTTATCATTAGGGTAGGGCCAGCTCAGGGCATAAGCTGGTAAGGCATAAGCTGGTAAGGCGGGCCGCCTAATGCTCCCGAATTTTATTCAAAAATATAGCTCCAACCTAGATAAATTTTTTATACTAAGTTTTTTTTTTTTTAAACTTAGCCTCAATCAAATAAAAGGCCTCTAATTATTTTGATTTTAACTTTGTCAAAATTTGTTTAAGTTAGTCATTTAAATACCGAACTCAAAATAAAATTATTTTATTAGTAGATAGCTCAAATTAGATCTAGTCTTTCAAAATAATTATTCAGAAAAATGAAAAAGTTTGTAAAAGTGCTAATTACTTAAAAATATTAGATTGTTCTTTTCTAAATTTATGAATAATTTGTAAAAATATTATTAAATGAAATGTGAGGAGAATAAATCTTAATTGATATTTAATGAAATTATTTTATTTTTTATATTTGTAATTATAAATTATTTAGTTTTTTAAAAATTCTATAACTTGTAATTTTCTCTACTCTTCAAACATAAAATGGTTATTTAGTTATAAAAAGTTAAAAATCTTGTCTCTTTTTTTTGACCAACTAACAATTCTAAAGAAAAAAAAAATTAATCTTAAATACACATGTTATTAAGTACCAATAAATACAAGTTATCAAATATGTTCAGATTTTTACATTTTTCAAAAATTCGCCTAAAGCCTCTAAAACCTCATGGCCGACCTGATTGGGGTTTGGTTTTTACCAAACTGTTAATGTAGCCTAATTTTTTGAATCTTCTTTGTTATTTTTAACCTTTGGATTTGACTACATAGCTCGTTTGGCAATTAAATAGCCTTTAAGTTAGTTTTATTTTTTGTTTTTACTATAACCTTAGTTTCATTATTCTTTTTTTGTAACCTAAATAAGTTAAAAGGTTCCATCGATTAAATGACAGCTTTAAGCTGTCAGTTGAGAGACCAAATAGTGTTTTTAATCTTTGATTTTTTTTTTAAATAACAATTTTATAAAAAAAAAGTTAAAATTGACTTTAAGGGAGCTAAACGGGATTAACTACTTTTTCGCTAAGCGAATATATTTACAATATTATATTACCATTCGTATATCTTAAATTAAATGTCAGGGAACTTTTGCAACTTTAAAAAACAGTTCTTTTACAAATCCCAAAATATTTAGAAAATTACTTTAGAATTCAAAATAAACAGCTTAAATACACTTTAAGTGAGACCCACAAAATCCAAAATTAAATCCCCACCCTTCAATTCCAATTTTGAGTTTGTTTATGGGATTGTTTCATTGAGTTTCTAACATTTCTCCTAAAACATAATCATTAATCGCTACAAGAAAATAATATAAATACATTGTAATCATGGATGAAGCTACTAAGGGACGAGTGCGGGGAATGTTTCTACTGAATTTTTATAATTTTTTATTTTTATATTTATATACTTTAATGACTTATAATTTTGTTTCATTTGAATTATTTTTTTGCCCTTTTTAATTTTTTTCTCATTTTTCTTTTACATATAAATGAAAAAATGATCGTTTTTACATCACATATCATTTTTAGCTTTTAATATCGTTTGAAATTTCGAATAAGTATATAAGAAAAAAGTGATTTACATTGCCAAATTTTATTCAAACTTTTCTAATGTTAATATATGAGTAATTTTTTATCAATTTGAAAATTTTATCTTTAAATATACACTTTAATCTTAAGTTTTAAAATTTGAAAGAAGTTAACAAGCTTGCTCAAATAATGGTTTAGACCACACAAAAAATACCTATTGGTTTACAAACTTTTAACTTAGACATTAGTTTTATCAGTTGCAACAATTAAAATAGAAAATGTATTTTTCTACTTTAAAGATTGTAAATCATCGATTTCGTAATAAAATAAATGATCAATTGATGTATGATAAGTTGTTGTCATCAACTGTAAAATCAAATTTTATGAATATTTTGATTAACACTCTAATTTAGTTATTTTTTACGATTATCAAATACAAAAAAAATAATAATTTAAAAAATACAAAAAATATACATATATAATTTAAAAATAAAGCTCCCACTCAACTATAATCCTTTCTCCGTCCTGATTGTAATAATTTATTCTTTTACTCACTCACATAGTGAGATTAAATATGCAAATTAAAGCACCACCATTTTATCTTCTTGTAGAAAACCACAATTAACAGTAAAGATCAACTATGTTGAATCCCTTGCACGGCGTAAATCCGGCGAGAGTAGGTGGGAAATGATGTCGGCGGAGGCGGTCGTCTTTTAGAAACAACCTGTTCACAGAACAATTTGAGTGCCATACCAAAGAAAATAGTGTATGGGTTTTTGTTGAAAACATTTTTGAAACAAGTGGTTGTCATTCCTACAATCACTTTACAACAACCCATCCCCAACGAAACACGTTTATTGTTATATGAGTTTTGGATCTCTTCTTTACACCCTCTGGCCTTCTTAATAACTGCCCAACACTTCAAACCGATCGACGGACGATTTGTTTTGGTTGAATTGCTCGGGAGTTTCGTCGTGTCTGCCGTGTTTGGCATGGTTTTGATAGCAGCCAACAATAGGGTTGTAAGCATTAGGATTTGCATATTTGGCCTCCTCAAACTCCAAACCCTCATGCTTTGGGTTGATAAAAGTTTTAGAATGGATGGGTCTTTCTAAAAGGAATGGTTTATTTATAGGTAAAGATTGCAAGTAAATAGGCTGAGATGCATTTGGCTTTATTAAAATGATGAAATGTTTATCTGCATTAATTTTTGTTGAAGCATTATATTAATTAGTAGTATTCTTTTTTTTTATCTGGTTACCCTGGACATACCGGCATAGTAATTGTAAGCTTATGCGCATTCTTGACATCAATGGTTAAATTTAGATCTGTACTAATAATAGAAACCGATACTCCGGTCACTATGGGCATGTGTGATTGATCAAATTAAATATAAAATTAGATAATATGCCCCCATAAGTTTGTATTTCTTCATTATTAATTCGATCAATCAATCAGTGCCTAAGAACCAGTTTTTTTATGAAAAGAAAAATGCCAATAAATAGTTTTTTTGTAAAAAGAAAAAAAACTGTCATCCAAACAATTGATCAATTCAGGTTCACCTCCAAAACCCCAAAAGTTTTTAAAACCAAGGCACTTCTCAGTTTGGTTTCCATCCAACAGAATTACACTGGGAACAAAAATAATCATGATAACTGTTTAAATGGTTGAGATTCTGAGAGATCAATGAATGAGAGCTATTCAACATGTTTCTCACAAAAGAATCAAGAATTAAGAGCAGGTAATGAACCTATTAGTTTCAAGGTGTTTTTCTTGCTCTTCTCACAAAAATGAGCAACCGTGACTTGTATTGCGGTCCATGGAGTTTAATATCCAGTGCCTGCAAGGTGAAAATTGAAACTCAACAGATTCTAAAGCGGAAGTAACAACAACAACGATAACAATGAAAGAGAATGGTTCAACATATTTTAATTTGCTCCCATTTGGCTGACAACATTAAACCAGATATTTTCGGAGGCTTTTCTGTATTCTGTGAACTGTTTATAGTAAAAAGAACTCAAGTTCAACAACCCAAATATATATATATATATATACATATATATAAACACTAAAGACAAAAAAAGAATTCGACTTCCCTTTTGGGCTTTTTCTGTCTATAGTGAATATCTTTTAACTTTTGGTATAAGGTCCTTTAGTGAAGTTGAACCAAATAGCCAAAATCTTCCCGTCAAAAGTTAAAAAAAGATCACTAGAGAAAAAGGACACAAAATTAAAAAGAAAGAAGAAAGAAGAAAAAAAACTAACTTAAATGTTGTCATCCAAAACAAGGGTCAAAATAGATGTGAACCAATGCTGACAAATGAGAAGAACAACAATATCAAAACTTGTACCTGTGGCATGGCCAGGAAACTCGAAAGAAACTTCAGAAGTGTTATGTGAGAATTTCTATAGATATATCCCTAAACCAACCTCTTTTGGATTTGTTTCCACCATCCATGGAGGCCTGTTAACAGTAAAAGTTAGGCCAAACTACTTTCCAGTTTGGGATGTCTAAAAAGTAAGAATTCTTTGAAATCTTTTTCGTCTTTAATAAACTTTTAAAATATTTTGAGAAATCTTTTTTCTTTTCTGATTCCTCTTAACGAGAAGAGCTCTAAAAGTGAATTTTTTTTAAAGACCAAATTTGGTCAGAACAAAATTCACCAAAGACAAACAATTCTGTAAAAAAAACCATAATTTTAGATATTCTAACCAAGGTACAATAGATAATGACTAAGTTTTATCCCAAGAAAAAAGTTTTTACTTGTTCATGACAAAATTAATTGTTCCTTGTGCTGCACGTTTTAGAAGAGCTTCCCTCGCCTCAATTTCAATTCCTTCAGGCTGCATGGAAAAATGTATATAAATTGAGAGGCATGAGAGAAAATATTCCACAACCTAAATCATTTAGTAGCTGAGAATACAATATGTACCTCTTCTGGAAACCAAACACCCGGTTGCGTGCTCCCTTCAAGAATGGCAACTGCGAATGCAGCAATGGAAGTTCCCACTGATCTGCAAGGGATTATTTAAATAGTCAAATGTTACAAGTCAAATGTAAACAAAGACATATTGTCTTCTTCAACAGATCATCAAATCAATTAGCATAGCAAGAACAAGTTGAACAATGCAGGAACAGAAAGATGATGTAGGTTTCCACAGATTACGGCCTCGTTTGGTAAGCCAAACTTTTTTTTTTGGACTAATTGTTTTCTTTTTCTTTTTTTAATAAGTCAAGAAGTTCGTTTGACTCAACCAAAAAACCCAAAAGCCTATTTTTCATTTTCTTCTGTGCAAATACTAATTCATGTGTGAAAAGAGGCAGTTGCTCTTCTTGCATATAACAAGCTAGTTCCAATACTTATTAGTTAAGGCAATGACTTAATTTTGAAACAATAAGGCTAAAAAGCCAAAAGTCGTGCTAAATGGAAGTCTTCTAAAACCAACTAAAAAAGCGAAGCTGTCAAACCGCCCAACTTTTTTGTTTAATTATTTCCTTTGTTTTTGCCAACACAATGAAAAGACATAAAAGAGTAAAGGTTTTGAGGCCCCAGTGCAAGAAAACTCCAGATGTTGGAACTTACATAGACAGTCTTCTGTGACTAAATATAGCTAGCGTATTTCGCCCATCTGAACACTCCAGATCAACCTGTCCATAAGAAAATGAATATAGGAAGTGACATATTTTCTGATGCAATGTATTATTCACAAAAGGAAGATCTTCCTTAGCAGCCCCCATTAATAAAAACGAAGGAACTCAATCAATTCATTTAAGCACTAATGTTGTTATGCAGCATCATACCCTCATTGAAACACACTCTCCAGCAATCCCATCAACTGCTCGAACTACTGGGTCAAATAGTTGAACCAACCTTTGAACTTTGGTCCTGTCTCTTAGAAATTCCTGAAAAACGTGCCCAGAATTACACAGGCCTATATAATGGAGCTAAAAGCATAGTAAATTATGCATTTCTTGTTTGGTCGTACTGATAATCAAGTATAAATCATTGAAAAACTTCTAATTTGTCATAAACTCTTTATTTCTTGGCGATGATTAACAGTTTCTTTTTTGTACTACAAATTATCATTTGTGAGAGTCACCACAGGACTCACTGGAATCTACCCAGCCCATCCATCATCTTCTTCTCTATGTCTCTACTGTATCTTATTCTTCTCAGTGCCTCACTCTCTCTAGAACTTAGCCATATTTTTCCTCTTTCTAGAAGTTTTTGTTGTTTCCACTAATGGAGGTCTCTCGGGTGTTCGAAACGAACTTCCTGTGTCGGTGAGCATGGCCTATAAACGGTAGTCTTAAATTCACTTTTGTGTGACACTGATGAA
Source organism: Heliamphora exappendiculata (assembly GCA_034768845.1). Classification (NCBI taxonomy): domain Eukaryota; kingdom Viridiplantae; phylum Streptophyta; class Magnoliopsida; order Ericales; family Sarraceniaceae; genus Heliamphora; species Heliamphora exappendiculata. The sequence goes on along the minus strand of JAOTRH010000013.1, from coordinate 12,192,111 downwards.
AAGAATAAAAAAATTGTATAATTTCGGCTTACCTTCAAAGAGGTATAGCTATCTATTTATATTGATAAAAAATTATTATAGAAAAATTCCTAGTATGTTGATTCCAGTAATCAAATCATAATTAACAAGATTCTAATTTTCTAATGTGTTGATTCTAATACTCGCCCTCAAGCTGGAGTAAAAACGTCAATCAAACTCAGCTTGACAATTAATGACTGGAGCAAAAATAGTCCCATAGACTTAGTGAACATATTAGTAGTTTGATCAGATGAAGAGACAAAGGAGGGAATCTGAGTAGCTGGTCGAACTTTTTCCCAAATAAAGTAAATGTTCACCTCTATATGCTTGGTTCGTTCATGAAAAACCGTATCAGAGACAAGCATAGGGGCAGATATTTCATCACAAAATAGCCTAAATGATCTCTATGCTCCAACTTGAGGGGAAGTGTTCGAGTTTATTTAGTTTATTCTTTTATATTTAACTGGGTTGTTTGTAATTTTCTATGTGTGACTCATATATATAGGTTGTGGGTGTAGAGGCTACTTTCTAGTCTCTTGATTCTCACCCTATCTATCAATTCTTCTTCCTTCCTTCTTCTTCTTCTTCTTCTTCTTCTTTAACCCTAATTCACTATTTTTCAATTCAACTTTCCTCTATCCACCATGTGCGAAAAAGTCCCACAACTGTTGGCTGTTTAGTTTCACCAGTTATATACCCAGATACATCGCGAGCAACAATGGCTAAACTACAAGCACGAGACCAAATCAAATAGTTGTTATCATCCAAGTTGGCAGGACTGCTCTGAAGAGCCGGACTATTGGTAGGAGTCCCTGAACGAATAGAAAGCTTTCCAGTATTAGGCATAGCTATGATGAATCATATTACGCAATACGGTACCAGAAGAATCAATGAACATTGTAGTAAATGCGAATCAAGGTGGAACATATCACATAAACTAGAAAAAGAGTAAAGGAATAGCTGCAAACCCTAGCCGCCTCAGCAAATCCACAAAATTACAGAGCAAACCCTAGCTGCAAAGATTCGTCCAAGCCAAGAAGCTTCAAAACACTATTGGTCAACATTGATAAGAGCCCAAACAAGTGTATCAGACCCTTAACTAGCAAAAAACTTATCGAAACTCGTCAAAACCATAGCCGTGATCTATTCCGACTTAGAATCAACCAAACAACACAAAAAAAGGTTGGATCGACCCTGGTAGAACCTTGTATACCTCTAATCGGCGCCCATGGAATGAGAAGAAGCCATTGATCAAGATTGAGAAAATTGCAATCAAGATTTGCGAAGTAAACCCTAGGCGATGCCGAAAATCCCAAAAAGTTCAGAAAAAAAAAAAATCAAAAATACTACAAAAAGAAGGGTAAAATCATGATACTGATTGTTGGATAACTTGATATACACTGTTGGGCCCATTTCCTAACAACTTAAGCTTTTGAAAAAATTGGTGATTTCACATGGTATCAAAGCTCTGATTCTACAAGGTCTTAGGTTCAAATCTCGTGATGTATTTTCTTATTATATTTGTTATTATGCATTATGGGTTGGTGCACCTATTCAGTTTGTTCGCCTCTCCACGTGCGAGACAGAGCTGCATGTAAGAAGCAGTGGTAGATAGCTTAATATACATTATTGAGCCCATTTCCTAACAACTTAAACTTTTGAAAAAATTAGTGACTTTAACACTCACCTTAGAGAGCAGTCAATTATCTGGGAAAGATTTTTTGTTTTTACAATGACGAATTCAGATAAGCGAAGGGGAAAAAGAGAAAATAAAAAAGAAAGGAATCACTATATCTCCCATACACAGGATGATGCTCTGATACCATGTTAAAATTGATGTAGAGACAGAGAAATAGAAGGGAGAATTGAGAGAGAATTATTGTAACGGTGAATGAAAGAGCACCCAAAATTAATATTAACTCCCTTACTACTGTTATTTATATAATAAGATCAAAATACCAAATTACAATAACACCCCTAACTTAACAATCTTGAATGAAGAAGATGGATGTGGATGGAGGTATTCTAGATGGGGTTGAGAAGTATAAACTATGTAAGAGTAGGTTTCTGCCCATCATAAACTGTTAACAGATTCCGTATCACAATCCTCCATCTTTATCTACACTACCGCCATGGTGTAGCTAAGGTGCACCTTAACGCTTAACCCCAAGTAATACTGACCACTAGCCATAAAATGGAATCACTGGTATGCCTTAAAAATCTAATAGTTCCTCTTCATCCAACCGGCCTCACCAATGCTACATCTACACACATAAAGACCCAAACGGAGAAGAGAAACAAGGGGAGGCTGAATGAGTGAGCAACAACCAATCAGGTTTTTCAAAAATAAAAATCAATTGGCTTATTGTTCCACATCAGGAAATAATTATGTAACATTTAAATCCATTTTGCAGTAATTGAATAACACCTAGACCGAGGCAGAAAGACAAATAAGAGCAACAGAAAGGCAAATACGAGCAATGTGTAGCAGCCAAGTAGAAAGTAAGTGATTTTCAGAATGTAAAAGCATACCACGGGAAGAAGATTAGTCAGTGCTTCCATTCCCCAATTCCAGACAAATGGTGCAGTTCCAAACCGAGCACTGACAGTTGGAACTCCTAGAACCTCATGAGCACTTGTCACCTCTGGCAAATTCCTGGAAAAAATGTTGTTACTACAACAGTTTTTTGAGGGAAAAGTACCCTCAGCCTTCTATTGAGCATCTAGGCAAGAACTGTGTTTCTGCACCCAAATGGAATTCACTGTGAACCCTATGAGCCTTTATCTTACAAACTTACAAGAGATAAACATCTCTTTTTCCAATCCCCTTCCCAAAGTCAATGTTGAGCATTCCACTGTAGGGCTTTAGCTTGATCTTTTCTCCTGTTAAAAGCAATCCATTACCTGGGTCATAATGATGGCACAATTTATGTTCACAATTGAATTTCCAGAAAATTCTGTAGCATTGCGTTTGAAGCAAACCTTTGCTGTATGCAATAACTTCCTCTCCAAGAAGCAAAAAACTAGTTGCTAATATTGTCGGGCCGGCACCACCAGTGCCTGCCGTGTAGTAGGAGAATCTGAGGCATAATACCAGCATGTAAGTTGCTAAATTCTTTGAGAGAGTTATAAGGAAAAAAAATTGTTTATTACTGTCAAATAATTAGTTATTTCCCTTAAGGGTATTATTGTACTTTGGCCTCTTTATATATATAAATATCAATGCTAAGGGAGAGAACCCTAAATTGTTCTTCCATTCCTTACTGCAATTGTTTTTCTCTCTAGTTGTTGTCTCTCTTCTATTCTTTTCCCTAAAGATATTCTAAGTTGGTATCGTGAGCGAGTATTTTAAATAGTGTAACAAAGGGTAGTTTCGTCATTGTTGCTAATTAGGTTTTCCTAGGTTTTTGGTCTATATATATTATGTAACATTTCATCAATGGTTAAGCTTTTTGTTAATTGTAATAGCAGTCTTCTTCTTTCTTCTTTGCTAGCATGGTATCAGAGCGACCATCAAAACCGTCGCAGTAGTCACCATTGCTGAAACCCTAGAGCCCCCCTGACCATTGCGACAAACTGTCAGCTATCTCTCTGAAACCATAGCACCAATTTCTTCCTCTCACTGCCTATCCTTCCTCCACCACCTTTCATCTTCAAAGGAGCATCTCACCAACTCTCTCCTCTACATCACCGACCACCGACAAGCCTCGCCGACCACCGTGACTCGTCGGCGGCCTCTTTGAAACCCTAAGCATTGACCATCGCGAAGGCATTGACCTTGTCGACGATCTCCCTTCACGCACATGCTAAAACCCTAGCTAAACCATCGCGACAACCATCATCGACCAGCGTGACATTGTCGGCGACCATGCCGGTCTCTTCAACTAGCACCGGCAACCTCGCCGGAGTCTTCGAACCTATTCCTCATCAGATCTGGTCTTTAAACCCTTGTTTGGCATCGCATATCATCGCGCCAAGCCACACTGATCAATGCGACCTTGTCGGTAACTTCGCCGGCCTCCTCAACTAGCTCTGGCACAGGAGTATTCGAACATGTCCTTCGCCAGATCTGGTCTTCATCTCCTTGTTTGGCATTTAGTATTTCTGTTTTGGCTTTTAGTTTCTGTTCGGTACACCGCAGATTTGGTTCTTTATTCTTGATTCAGTTTTGTTTGCTTCAGATTTGGTTCACTTTTGTTGTTTGTTGTTGGTTGATATTATCCCTCGTCTTCTTTTGATACGTTTGAGGATAAATTGCAGGCTATTAGCATCCGAGCCAACAATTTGTATCGGTCCAATAGTACGAAAAAATTTCTTGGAAAAGAGCAATAGGGTTATGTGGCAAGCTCAACAGTTCGACCTACAAATCCTAAGGTCGAGGGTTATGACGAGTCTATTGCAATTTGGGATATAAAAAATGCACAGGTACTTTGTTTCACAACTATGTAGAGCCCAGTATCGTCATAAACTTATCTAAATATACGACCGCTAAGCATATGTGGGATTATCTAAAGAATATGCACCTAGCATCTAATTTTACCAAATAATATAAGTTAGAGATGGCTATTTAAACTGTCAAGCATAATGACAAATCGATTGAAAAATTTTATTGTGAGATGACAAATTATTAGGATCAATTGGCACTTACGGTCCTTCTAACTTGTACTTGCTCAATAGTTATATTTAGTATCGAGAAAACTAGAGGTTGACTCTATTATTAAAATATTACGATTCACGATACGTAACTTACAATTCAATACATTAAAGAGGTAAATTGATGCGTATCACATATCGTATCTTATGTTAAATTGCATTTTACAATACACATACGATATATAATAAAATATGCAATATATGATACATACGATATGTTAATACTTAATTTTTTAGATAATTTAGTTTGTAAAAATAAATATTATTAGAGAGTTTTGCATTGTCTAAGATATTTAGCGCATTTGTTCTTTAATATTTACCTGCCTTCATAAATATCTACTCGTATAATATTAAAGATTTTACAACATTGACTTATGGCCACTAACATTGGCATAATTTTGTCTTATAAACAAACTAGTTGAGAACTTAAAATGTTGTACATTAAAATTTTAAATTTAAATGATATATTAAAATAATATAAAGAACATATTATATATGATAAATCCGATATGGGTTATAATAATGCATTTTCTTGCTATATTTTTTATTGTATTTTAGATGTATTATTTATTGATTAACGAATATTTTTATTTGAGAACCATATTTTCACGATGTTATTAACATTATTTAATGTTTTATTCTTGTAAGATGCTTGTATTACATTAAACATGATATATTTTTTCAATCTATTTTAAATATGTTTGTTGAGGGTTATTTATGCAATTTTATAATATTTGGTTTAATATAAATAGTTAGAGGAACTAACCATTTAGGTTAACCTCTCTCATTCTTCTAATATGTCACGTTAACATGGTATCAGAGCTAAAATTCCTGAGAAATTTAAAAAAACACACCCCAATCGCCGACAACCCTAGCCCTAGCCCTAATCCATCCATCGCCGCCTCCTTCCTTCTTCAGCTTTGCCAACCACATCGTCGACCATCGTCATCGCCGGCCACATCAGTTGCCGTCTTTGCTGCAAAACATCGCGACACATCGCGAATCACAGTCGCCGACCTACACACCGCACGTCAACAGTCGCGACCAGTCTTCGCGGCCAACATATCGCGCATCAACAGTTGCGACCAGTCTTCGCGACCACACCTCACAGTCTTCGTGACTCATCATCCCTCACAGTCGCCACCTCTGCCATCCACTACAATCGCCGACGTTGTCGTCCACCACAGTCGCCGCCATCCACCACCGTCACTGTCTTTCACAGTCACCGCAGTCATTCCATGTGTTTGAGGATGATTCCCTTGCCTACTTCCTTTGGTATGAACAGTTCATTTTTTTTTTATTAACCCTAGTTAGGTCTGATATGGACAGCCCCTAATCTTATGATTCGGGTTCCTTTTTGTAAGTTGTGATTTTCTATTACTTAGTGAAAAAAAATTGTTGTGTTTGGTTGGTGGAGTTATGGATTCAAAATCATCTATTCCTCAGTTCACAATTCCACAACTCACTACTCGTAAGTTGAATGGAGTTAATTATTTGCATTGATCCAAAGCCGTAAAAGTTGCCTTAACTAGTCAAGATAAACAAAACCACTTGACTATGTTCGGTCCATCCGATGATAAGAAGCCTAAATGGGAACAAGAGAATGCTCAGATTGTTACACTGTTGTGGAATTCTATGGAGTCACATATTACCGATGTGTACTCATCTTGACACTTACAAGGAAATTTGGGAGTACATTCAAATGTTATATTCCAGTAATCTTACTTGTATGTATGATATTTCGTTTAAATACTTTCAGTTGCAACAAGATGATAAGTCTGTTACAGATTATTTTGCGGCACTTAAGAGGCTTCATGAAGAGTTAAATGTGATTCTTCCCATCACAAATATATTCGCAAAATGCAACAAAAACGAGAACATATGGTTGTGATGAGATTTTTGGCAGGATTGTGGCCTCAATTTGAGTCTGTTCGCTCTCAGATTTTTGCAGGAGCTTAGCTCCCTTCTCTTGCCGAGATATATTCTAGAATCTTGCGCGCTACTTCTCAAGACAATTCTCAGGGCTCTAGTAGTTCTTCTCAAGACAATTCTAATCGTTCAACTCTAGTTACACAACACCGAGGTGATCAATTTAGTGGTTCCAGTCATGGCCAGGGAAGTGGTGGTTCTTGAGGTGATCGCATCAGTAGTCTCGTGGTGGTCGTAGTAGTCGAGGTAGAGGTCGACCTTGTTTGTTGGCAAACCTTCTCGGTTTGCTAATGTTGTGACGTTCAACAATATTCACCCTTCTTCCTCCTCTACTCCGGTTGAGGAAAAGAATACCACTGTTTTCGAGGAAAGTACTCTTAAGCTTCTTCAGTATCAGGTGACTTTGTAGGCATCTCTTCCAGTTGCATCTCTAGCCCAGAAAGGTGCCCCTTCTGCTCGTCTTTCATCTTCTTCTAAATCTCGCCCATGGGTCATTAATTCCGGTGCCACTGATCATATGTCAGATATAACTCAGATTTTTTCTCATATCAAGTCTTCATCTTCCTTACCCTGTGTTACGTTAGCAAATGGTTCTACCAGTTCTGTTGAAGGTATAGGCACCATTTAACCTACGCCTTCGCTTTCTGTCTTCTATCTTATATATCAGTCGATTTCCTTTTAATTTGATGTCTATGAGTCAACTTACCAAAAATCTTAATTGTTCTATTTCTTTCTTTCCTGATTCTATTGCCATTCAGGATTTAGTGACGAAGAAGACAATTGGCGAAGGACATGAGTTAAGTGGTCTCTATTATTTGGACACTAAGGCATCATTCACAGTTTCTCCTTCTACATGTCTTGCTATTGCTTTGCCGCTTCAGATTCATTGTCGTCTTGGTCATCCATCATTGGGCAACTTAAAACTTTTAGTTTATAGTTTACGTTCTATTTCAGTTTTAGATTTTGAGTCGTGTCAATTGGGAAAACATCATTGTGTTCCTTTTGCTTCCCAGATTAATAAACGAGAGTTGATTCCTTTCATGTTAATTCATTCAAATATTTTGGGTCCTTCTCATATAACTTCTAAGTTGGGATTTCAGTATTTTGTTACTTTTATGGATGATTGTACTAGAGTTACCTGGATTTATTTAATGAAAGATCGTTCAGAATTGTTTTATATCTTTTGTACCTTTTGTGTTGAAATTCAAACTCAGTTTAATACTAAAATTCGCATCTTGCACAGTGATAATGCTAGAGAATATTTTTTTCATTCCTTTAGTAACTTCGTGATTCAATCTGGCATCCTTCATCAATCATCTTGCTCTCACACGCCACAACAAAATGGAGTAGCTGAGCACAAAAATCGACATTTAATTAAACTTGCACGGACCCTCTTAATTCAAATGAATGTTCCCAAATCTTTTTAGAGTGATGTTGTCTTGACCGCTTGTTAATTAATCGTATGCCCTTATCTGTGCTTAAGGGACAAACTCCTCACTCTATTCTCTTTTCACATGATCCATTGTTTGTTTTACCCCCCACCCCCACCCCGCATCTTTGGTTGTGTTTGTTTTCTCCATCAACTTGCTTCAGGTAGTGACAAGTTTGATCCTCGAGCTCTTAAATGTATTTTCTTAGGCTACTCTCGTACTCAGAAAGGTTATCGGTGTAATAGCCCTGGTCTTCATAAGTTTTTTGTCTATCGTGATGTGATTTTCTTCGAGTCTACCCCATATTATTCTGAACGACTCTCTGCAGATGGTTTGGTATGTGATCTTCCTCTTCCTGTCCCTAGTCATCTTTCCTTTAGTCCACCATTATCATCTAGTACTGTTATTGAACGTTTAAGTCGTCCTGACCTGCAGGTTTACACTCGTAATCGTCGCACTCATGTCGAGTCGACCCCACCTATCTCTACTACTTCATCAATGGTCTCCCGCCACCAGATCACCCTCGTTCTCCACCATCTGCAGTTGATCTTCCAATTGCTATTCAAAAGGGTAAGCGATCTTGTACTTCACATCCTATTTTTAATTTTCTTTTTTATGATCGTTTATCCCTTTCCTATCACTCGTTTGTTGCCGCATTGTCGTATGTTCCTCTTCCTAAGTCTTATATAGATGCTCCATCTCATTCTGATTTGAAGAATGCAATGGAAGAAGAAATACTTGCCTTAAAGTAGAATGATAAATGGGATTTAGTGCCTCTTCCTTTGGGCAAATCAGTAGTTGGTTGTAGATGGGTGTATGTCGTTAAAGTTCATTCCGATGGTACTGTTGACAGGCTAAAAGCTCGCCTTGTGGCAAAGGAGTATACACAAGTGTATGGCATTGATTACTCTAAAACATTCTCCCTAGTGGCAAAAATTTCTTCTATTAATCTGTTCATATCACTTGCCGCCACGTTTGAATAGCCTTTATATCAGCTTAATGTGAAGAATGTCTTCTTACATGGTGATCTCTAGGAAGAGGTCTATATGGCGCAACCTCCAGGTTTTGTTGCTCAGGGGGAGTCAGGAATGGTTTGTCGTTTGAAGAAGTCATTATATGGACTCAAACAATCTCCTTGTGCTTGGTTTGGTAGGTTTACTGATACTGTGACTAGTTTTGGTCTTCAAAGATGTGGCGTAGATCATTCTGTTTTTTATAGACATACCGAAGCGAGAAAAATACTATTAATTATGTACGTGGATGACATTGTGATCACTAGTGATGATTATAATGGTATTGAGGAATTGAAATCGTTTCTACAAGCCAAATTTCATACTAGAAATATGGGAAGGTTGAAATATTTTTTGGGTATTGAAGTGGCTAGATCACACTAGGGTATCTTTTTGTCTCAAAGAAAATATGTTCTTGATTTATTATGTAAAATAGAAATGTTAGGATCCAAACCTATTGACGCACCTATAGACCCCGACACAAAATTAGTTGCAGATCAAGGTGAATTGTTAGTAGATCCAGTATAATACCGATGATTGGTTAAAAAGTTAAATTATTTGACTGTTACTAGACCAGACATTTCTTTTGCAGTTAGTGTTATCAATCAGTTTTTAGATACTCCACAGAATTATCATTGGGCAGCCATTGTACGTATTCTAAGATATCTTAAAAGTGCTCCAGGTCGTCGTTTATTATATCAAAATTATGGTCATACTCGAATCGAGAGTTATACAGATGCAGATTGGGATGGATCTCCATCTGATAGAAAGTCAACTACTGGTTATTGTGTATTTGTTGGAGATAATTTGGCCTCATGAAAAAGCAAGAAACAAACTGTTGTTGCTCGATCTAGTGTTGAGTTCAAATATAGAGTTATGGCAAATACCACTTGTGAATTGATTTGGTTAAAACATATGCTAAAGGAACTTGGATTTCAACATTCTCATCCTATGAATTTGTTATGTGATAACCAAGTAGCAGTTCACATCACATCTAATCCAGTATTCCATAAGAGAACAAAACATATTGAGGTCGATTGTCACTTTATTCAAGAAAAGCTGTTACAAAATGTGATTTGAAAAAGCTATGTAAGTTAGTTAGCAAATTTATTCACCAAGATTTTATGTGGTTCACGAGTGAAATATATTTGTACCAAGTTTGGTACACATGATATATATGTACTAGCTTAAGAGGGAGTATTGAGGGTTATTTATGTAATTTTATAATTTTTGGTTTAATATAAATAATTAGAGGAGCTAACCCTTTAGGTTAAACTCTCTTATTCTTCTAATATGCCACGTTAGCAATGTTAAATATCTTAAAAAATACTTGACACAGTACACGATTCAAGAAAATAAAAAACCGATACACGATTCATCTTGATTTGACAACTATAATGGCTGGTCCAATTTCTTATGGCCTTTCATGATCAGTTTTAGCCACTTCATGAAGCTATTTTACATTGCTCCCCTTTATCCTTAGTTGATAGAGCTATTCGTGAGCTTATTGCAGAAGAGACACGGCTCAAAATTGCTAAAATTCCTTCTCAGTTAGTGTTCGTCACTCTTCCTTCCCCCCACCCCGGTTAGTGGATGCTGCTGCTTATCCTTCACCGTTGCCTACTCCTTCCCCTCATCTTATTTAGCTTATAAGGAAGCCCAAACTACTGGTTGTTATGGATGAGTGTAGTTTCTTCCATCAAAAGGGGCATTGGAAGAGCCTAGAAGGGCCACATTTCCCCTCAGTCATCCTCGCCCCCTGCACAGTCCTATTGCCCTCCTGTTGCCCTTGCAGCACCTACATCCAATGGCACTCCTCCTCCTCCCTCTTAGTCGTCGATAGACCGGGTTCATCAATTTTAGGCTATGCTTGCATCTTTTGAAACTCAATCACATGCTTCTATGACTACTACTCCTTCATGTTTGCATAGTTCTTATTTTTCATGTATTTCACCCTCGACTTGGATATTTGATTATGGTTCGTCCTTCATATGACATCAAGCTTGTCCAGTCTTAGTTAGAGATGGAAATTAGGCCGGCCAGGGTCGGGGATGAGGTCTCCCATCCCCATCTCTTATTTGATCGGGTAGGGATAGAGACAAAAAAATATCGGAAAAATAGCGAGAAACGAAACGGGGGAAACAAATACAAAATGTAAGAAATAGAAAAGAAAAATGAAAAATAAATATAATATTTTAATGTTTTATACTTATTATATTTTTCAAAAAAATTATATATGTATTCATAGGTAAAAAATATTTATTTTATGTAATAAAATTTGGGGAGAGAGAAAACAGGGTGGGAAAACAAATGCCATCCCCACCCCGTTTGTTACCAAGCACAGGGTGGGAAATTGGCATCCCTAGTCTTAGTCACTGTGTTTCCTTACGTCTCCTATTACAATTTCCATAGCGGATGGGTCTCCTATGTATATTGTTTCTATTGGCCCGGTTGTTCCCTCTTCCTCATCCTTTTTATCTATTCCTAATGTTTTTTATATACCACAATTGTCTATTAGTTTATTGCTATTAGTCAGCTTTTTTATTCTAGTTTTTATGTTTTTTTTCTTCACTAGTTGTGTTGTTCAAGAACGAATGTCCAAAAAGAAGATTGGGATCAAGTGTACTGGTCATTAATGAATATTCTAGAAAGCTTGCATATTCTAGTGGCTCCTTCCGTTGCCATGTCTTCCTTTTTCTTAGATCATAATTATTTCCCCTTTTAATCTTTGGCATTCTTAGTTAGATCATTTGTCTGGTGAACATTTAAAAACTTTGGTTCAGTCTAGTAGTTTAGGTAAAGTGTCAATTAGTACTACTTGTAAGCGCGGTGACTGTAAACTTACAAAAATGTCAACTTTACCTTTTAATAAAAGTATTTCTATTTCTACATCTCCTTTCTTCATTGTTCATACAGATGTGTGGGTTCCTTCCCCCCATTGTCACCAAGGGTGATGCAGCACCAATAGATGAGAAGGAAGAACAAAGATTGGGAGAGGAAGACAAAAAGAGGAGAGAGAAATCACACAATAATCAACTCAATTATTATTCATCAAAGTTTCCTCAATACATTGAAAGACCGCCTTATTTATAAGCCTAAACTCTAATTAGAAAAGGAAACTCGAATCCTTAATTAGAGGAAACAAAACCATATAATATCCTAATTAACTAAAAAGAAAAATAAAATAATATCTAAATAATATAATATCTTACTACTATAAGAAAAAATGAGTAAAATTCAAAAATGCAATTACATATGTTGACATCCCATATGTTTTCCACATCATTCTCCTCCACTGAGAAAAAGAATTCGTCCTCGAGCTCGGTCAGAAGTACTGAATGCGACTATGCCAAAGAATCAAGTAGTGTGAATAAGTCAATAGCTTCCGGTACTTGTCACGCCAACAAAGCGTAAGCGTACGATTGTTGACAAGATCCACAAAACAAGACTTGATAACCTATAGAAAATCTTTAGCACCCACAAAATCAACATGGTCAAATTTGATGAGAGAAGCGGTAGGAGAAGATAAAGTAATTATATGCTCATACTGAAGAGATTATGCGGGTGATGGAAGCATTTGTTGTAAAGAAATGTCATCCACGATCGAAGCTTGAGAAGGAGTAGCAGGATCCTCGGACTCAAGATTGTCAAGAGAATCCTTGTTTGAGGAGGACGAGCAGGATCTTCAGGCTTAGGGTTTAGCTAGTGGACACCCTTTTCAGAGATCGCATTCACCCTAGATCTTCTATCAATCAAACTCGATTAGGAGAAGAAGACAGAAAAAAGAGGGAAAAATCACACACTAATCAATTCAATTATTATTCATCAAAGTCCACTCAATACATTGAAAGATCATCTTATTTATAAGCTTAAATCCTAATTTTTTAAAGGAAAAAAAAAAAACTTGAATTCTTAACTAAAAGAAACAAAATCATATAATATCCTAATTAACTAAAAAAATATCTAAATAATATAATATCATAAATAATGTAATATCCTACTACTATAAGAAAAATGAATAAAATCTAAAAATACAATTCCATATGATGTCATCCCATCTGTTATCCGCATACAAATGGTGGATCAGTATATTATGTGTCTTTTATTGATGATTGCAGTCGGTTTTGTTGGATGTACCTTATGTCTCACAAATCTAACTTTTTCCATATTTATTACACGTTTCACTCTATGGTCCAAACACAGTTTCTACCACTATAAAGATACTTCGTTCGAACTTAGGTGGGGAGCACTTTCATCAATGTTCGTGTTCTGATATTCCGGCACAAAATGGTAGAGATGAATGAAAACATCAACATATTCTTGACAAAGCGCGTGTATATCCCACCGCATCTTCGCAGATGAGAGGGTCCAATTATGTCTCAAAGATAGATCTTGTTCTCTTCTTCTATCTTCCTCTGTTCCTGCTACCTTCTGGGGTGAAGCTATTTTTACGGTAGTGTATATTCTTAATCATATGCTCACTCCTCTTCTTTTTGGGATCTCACGTTATGAGAAGCCGTTTGATCTCACGTCATTTTGTGTTTTTTGAGCGTCTCTTCTACTTTACTCTTCCTCCCAAATATGGTCCCGTCTCCAAAGACGATTTGGTTCATATTGACCCTTTTTTCTCTTGACGTGCCTTTTGAGGTGTTTACTTCCACCTTTGATGTTCACGATTCCCCCCAACTTCCCGTCCCTCTCATGCTTCATCTCTCCTGTTAGTATATTCTCGCCAGCAGGTTGCTCCTTCTCAGCCCTTACTGACCAGCTCGGACCATGCTCGCTCTGCTTATGTGGCTCATGATCCTCCTGTGCGTCACTACCCATTGTGTACTTGTAATCTGCTGGTAAAACTTGGTTTCTCACATACTTGTTCCTCTCCTTTTTATCGTGCTTTCTTAACTTCTATTCATGTTTGTTTTGAGCCTCAATCTTATAAAGAAGCATGCCCTTATCCTAATTGGGTTAATGCAATGTCTGACGAATTATCTGGTCTTCAAAAAACTTATACTTGGGAGTTCGTTCCATTGCGTGCAAGTAAAAATCTCATTGGATACAAGTGGATGTACAAAGTCAAAACTCAATCTAATGGCTCTTGTGCTACAAAGCCTGTCTGGTTGCTAAGGGCTTTTCCCAAGAACATGGCATTAATTATAAGGAAACCTTGCTGCCATGGCTAAGATGACCCCCGTTCGTACTCTCATCTCCATTGTTGTTGTTTGTCAATGGCCTCTCTTTCAACTTGATATTAAGATTGTTTTTCTCAATGGCCATCTCAATGAGAAAGTTTATATGTGCCCTCCTCCGAGACTTTCTCATCCCCAGGGGTTGGTCTGCCGTCCTTATCATGCCCTTTACCATCTCAAGAAATCTCCTCGTGCATGGTATAATCATTTTCAATCTACAGTTACACATTGTATTTCATCCTAGCACTCATGATTCGGCTCTTTTTATACGTCATAAATCTGCTGGTATAGTGGTCTTGCTATTATATGTGGATGGCATGATCATTACTAGCACTGACTCTACCACTATCTTTGCAGTTAAGCAACATCTATTTTGGGAATTTAAGATGAAGTTGTACCTCTTCGGCATTTTTCTCTGTATCGAGGTTGCTTATTGCTTTAAAGAATATCTTTTATCTCAAACTAAGTATGTTCATGAGGTTTTCACCGTACCCAACTTACTGATGATAAGATTGTTGACATTCCCATTGAGTTACATTTGAAGTTTTCCTCTACTGATGGTGTATTTCTTGAGGAACATTCTATCTACCGGGAGTTGGTTGGTTGTCTAGTTTATCTTGCTACGACACGACCTAATATTGTATATGTTGTTCATGTTGTTAATCAATTTGTCTCTACTCCTCGCACCACTCATTAGGCCGCTTTGTTCTGTATCTTACAATATGTCCAACATAGAATATTTCAGACTTTGTTATTGTCATCTATATCTACATTGACTCTTCAGGCGTAAGCGGATACTGAATGGCCTGGTAATATTTCTGATCACAAGTCCACTATTGGCTTTTGTATCTTTATTGGTGACTCCCTTATTTCCTGAAAGAGCAAGAAATAGTTTGTAATTGCATGTTCTACTATTGAGGTTAAATGTCGTGTTATGCCCATGCAACCATGCTATTACTAAGATTGTCTGGTTTTGGTAGCTTCTCTTCGGTAGCTTCTCTGTGATTTGGTGTCATTTCCACTTCTCCTACCCCTCTTTACTATGACAATAAAAGTGTCATCCAAATCGCACAAAACTCTGGGTTACATGAGCATACAAAGCATATCGAAATTAATTGTGACTTTGGCTATCATGATTTTCAGCTGGGTACCATTGGTCTACCCTTGGTGTCTTCCTCGTTACAGCTTGCTGATTTCTTTACTAAGACACACACTGATGCTCACTTTTGATTCTTGCTAGACAAACTCTCTCTACTTTCCGAGTTCGCATCATGAGTTTGATGGGGGGCGTGAGCGAGTTTTAAATAGTATAATAAAGGGCAATTTTGTCATTATTGCTAATTAGGGTTTCCTAGGTCTTTGGTCTATATATATTATGTAGCACATCATTAGTGGTTAAGCTTTTTGTTAATTGCACTAATAGTCTTCTTCTTTCTCCTTTGCTAACAAGTATCAACTCAGCATCTTGTGAAAGGTAATCTTTTTTTCTTCTTATTTTCTCTTTGTTGTAAAGAAAAACACAAGGATGATCGACTAGGTTCAAAAATCCTGGGTTATGAGTTTTTTCATTTTTTTCTCTTTCATTTTATGTATTTTTTCTATTTTTGTTTATTTTTGAATTTTTGCCCTTTTTTCGCGATCTACGATTGTTGCTTGTTTGTTTAGGTTTAATGTCTAGCATTGCTTCCTTGGGTGCCGACTATGACTGTAGGAGGCTCAACCAAGCTTTTTTTCGATCGGCGATTGGTTTTCACACCAACCAGCGACGGTTGGGTTTAGGCCACAGTTTTCCACATTGTTTGGCTCTCGCTATATTTGTGGTTCCTTTTTTGGTACTATTTTGGGTTGTTCTGGTATGATATGTGCTGAGTTGAGTTCTTCTCAATGTTCTTGGTTTGTTTTGGTTCTCTTTTACTGCATATCATCATCTTGATCTGAAGTTTTTGAAGAGTTGGTTACTCGAAGTTGGTTTTGTGAATTGCTACTACTTGTTCTTAGTAATCTGTGGCCATGCCAGATAGTGGTTAGCCTTCTGATGGTACTGAGGAGAACGAGACGAGTCATTAGGGCCTCTTTGTCATAGCTCATCACTTCATATTAGCCCTGTTAAGTTAGATAGCAATAATTATCTGATTTGGTTACAAGCATGCAGTTTGGCCATGGTTTCTCGTGGCTTATCTGGAAATATAATTAAATGAATTCTTATTTGTACAAATGGTACTCTGAACTGGGAGCAAGCATGAAGAAATTAACGATACTTCTTTATCTTTTGAGTTATTCTTCCGGATCGGTTGCTCAAGCTCTTTGGGTATATATCTGGTGAGGCTAAACAACCGACTGCAGAGAATCCTACTTTCAAACGGTGGATTGAAGATAATGTCCTTGTTATATCCTGATTGTTGAATTCTATGCAACCTTCTATTAGTTGTACCTTCTTATTATTGGATACTGCACATCAAATTTAGTTCACAGTTGCTCAAACTTTTTCTCAATTAAGAAAGTTTGAAGTAAAAACTGCAATGAAGAAAATGAAATCATGAAAAGCTTTAGGACTAGATGGTATCCCTGTGGAGGTGTGAAAATACCTAGGAGAAGTGGGAATGTCTTAGTTAACAAAGTTATTTAATAAAATCATAATGACTAGAAAAATACCCGAAGAGTGGAGAAAGTATTCTAGTACCTATATATAAAAATAAATGACATTCAAAATTGTAACAACTATAGAGGTATTAAGTTGATAAGTCATACGATGAAATTATGGAAAAAAGTGATTGAACATCGTCTAATGCTATCAACAACGGTGTCACAGAATCAATTTGGTTTTATGCCCGGTAGATCAACTATAAAAGCAATCTACTTAATAAAGAGATTAATAGAGAATTATAGAAAAAAGAAGAGAGATCTTCATATGATTTTTATAGACTTAGAAAAAGCTTATGATATAGTGCTTAGAGATATCATATGGTAGGCGTTGGAGAGAAAGGGAGTGACAAAGGGTTACATTGATGTGATAAGAGATATGTATGATGGAGCCGCCATGACAATTAGATCTCCTACAAGAGAAACGAGTGAATTTCCGATTACAATAGGATTACACCAAGGATCGACTTTGAGTTCTTATATTTTTTCATTAGTTATGGATGAATTGACTACGCATATTCAAGATGAGGTCAATCCCATGGTGTATGTTGTTTGCTGATGATATTGTCCTAGTGGGTAAGACTAGAAGTGGGGTCAACGCTAAGCTATAAATGTGGAGGAAAGCTTTGGAATCAAAAAGGTTTCGAATAAGTAAGAACAAAACTAAATATATGGAATATAAATTTAGCAGTAATAGGAGTATTAATGGTAAAGATTCAAAACCAAGAGATACCTAAGAGTGAATATTTTCGTTATTTAAGTTCGATTATTAACAAAGATAGAGAGGTTGCAGATGATGTAACTCATAGAATCAAAGTTGATTGGCTCAAGTGGAAAAGTGTTTCCAGAGTTTTATGTGATCGACGAATATTACAAAGATTAAAAAAAAAATTTTATAGGACAGCTATTATAGTCCAGCGACTTTATATAGGACAAAATGTTAGGCAGCTAAAAAAGATCACATAAATATGATGAGTGTTGCGGAAATAAGAATGTTAAACTGAATGTGTGGTAAGACTAGAAAAGATAAAATTAAAAATGAAAAGATTCGTGGAATGGTAGAGGTTGCAACAATTGATGACAAATTAAGATAAAATAGATTAAGGTGGTTTGGACACATACAACGTAGACCAGTTGATGCAGTAGTAAGAAAAAGCGACAAGAACATGAGTAATAAAAACACTGAGGGGGAAGGGTAAGACCTAAATTGACATGAGATGCGATATTAAAAAAATATATGAACCTACTAAAACTAACTGAAGATATGGCTCTTAATATAGTAGAATAGTGTAAAATGGTTCATGTAACCGACCCCAATTGATTGGGACAAAAGCTTAGTTTGGTTTGGTTTAGGTAATGGCGCCCAGTTGTGTGAGTTGAGGAAGAAGATCATAGGACTGAATCAGCGTGAAAGATCTCTAGCGGTCTACATAAACATGGACACGCGACACGACACGTGGCACGCAGATAGGTTGATTTTCAAAAAATGAAGGACACGACACGTTTGGGACATGTTAAAAAAGTTATATATTCATGTTTTTATTATATAAATAATTTATTCAATGGTGATGAAAAATATGTAACCTATAACCAATTAAATTATAAAAAAAGGTCTTATATTTCATTTTATAAATATTCTAAAACATATTTAGTGTGGATAAGGGCATCTTCATTTCCCAAAAATGGTATATCCATGACCTCTTGGAGGAGACGGGCATGTTAGGTTGTCGACCGGCAGATTCGTCTATTAACGCTAAACATTGCCTTAGTAGCGGTGATAGAGAGCTACTAGATAAGGAAAGATTTCAGACACTTGTATGGAGATTGATATACTTATCTCATACCAGACTTTATATTACATACGTTGTGGGGGTTGTCAATCAATTCATACATGATTCTCATACTGTACACTTAGATGATAGATATCGTTTTTTGTGACACCTCAAGTCTTAAAAAGGGAAAGGAATTATGTTCTCCAACCATAGTCAATTGAGCTTAGAAGCTTAGACGGGTGCAGACTGGGCCATTTCTGTTGATGATAGAAGATTTATCACTAGCTATTGTACTTTTGTAGGATAGAATTTAGTCACTTGGTGAAGCAAAAAGTAAACAATAGTAGCTAGATCAAGTACAAATGATGAGTATAAGGCTATGGCTCATGGTATTTGTGAACTTGTGTGTCTGCAAATGCTATTAAAAGATTTGAGGATTGACAGTAATGGTTCTATGAAGTTGTGTTGTAACAATAAGGCTGCTATCAATGCTCATAACTCGGTGCAACATTATAGAACAAAGTATATAGAGATTGAAAGGCACATTATCAAGGACTTGATTTGTATGCCCATGCGGAGCAATTAGCGGATTTTTTAACTAAAGGGCTTATTGGTAAAGTGTTTCACCCCATTATGTACAAGTTGGACATGAGAAATATCTATGAACCCAACTTCAAAGGGGGTGTTAAGTTATTAGTTATTTCCTTTAAGGTATTATTGCACTTTGGTATTTTTATATATAAAGATCAATGCTAAGGGAGAGAACCCTAAGTTGCTCTGTCATTCCTTATCGCTATTGTTTTTCTCAGTTCCCGTCTCTCTTCTATTCTTTTCCCTATTGATATTCTAACTATTCATTACAGTCCAGTTCAATATAACTATCAAAGCGACACTGATGTATGCAAGTGTGTCCTTTTACTTCTGTTTGAGAAATGGAATATGAATGGCAAATGATATTCAAGTTACGAAGAGATGTACAAGGCAGCACTAAAGCAAGTAAAGACATATGGTGTTGAGTGTCAATAAATTACTACATGTTCAACAAGTCAGTGATATGGATGAGGATGGTATGGTGGAGAACGACGAAAAGACTAAGAATGAAAAATTTAGAAATTTGTTCAGAAAGAGCCTAGAACTTGCTTCAACAGGAGATGTTGTATACAGTCAACAATCATCTCTCTTTTTGTCGGGGTGATTGTTGCTTTCTGCAAAAATATAACAAAACAGCTTGGGATAACTTCAATAATAGGCACAAGCTAACATCCAAGGGAAAAACTGAAAAGCATGATGAGAAAAGAGCATAGCAACAAATTCTTTTGCTAAGAAACATAGGAAAGCAGTAGGAAATGTGTCCCAAAGTAATTTGCCGTGACCTCCATGAATGCAAAAGTGACAGGCCTGACAGCAAAAATGTCCAAGACCCATAAATACCAAAATACGACAGTGAACTCAGTCTATTGATCCTAGGGTAGTCAATTAACCAAGAGACACAGAATAGTTTGCTCCTACACTTCCATGTATCAAAATCATGAACCATATGAACTTTCGCAACCAATAATTTCATATTCATCTTGTTATCTCTTGATTTCCTTCCTATCATCAAGTTAATCAGACATTCTGAATAGGTTCCATTACCCTAATAAAAAAAAAAGTAAAAGCGAGAAAGTAGAGCAAGTTTCTTTGTTACGCTATTTGCTTTTTACAGCAGCTTGTAACATCCTAAATAAACTATGATTGTGAAGCCTTTTCCAATTCAGTAAATCAAAAAAAAACTTGGTTCAAGGTGTGATTATATGAGATGGACAAATATCTGTCAGACTTATAGCTCAATTCCACACAGAAAAGAATGACGAAGCGCAGCTGGCTGAATGGTAGGAAGTTGAAGTTATGCCACGACAACAGAGAGTAATTTTCTTCTCCTTTTTTTCTTTTCATCTTTTCCTTTTATATATAGCAATCCCCTATGCTAGAAAATGAGTAAAAGCATCTGATGTCATAGGTTTTATATTTACAAATTCCACTTGTTAATTGATGTGTTGATGTTAAAAAGAAGATTACAATGCAAAGTGCCAACTCCAAAAAGAAGCAAATCTAGGAACCAACGTTGAAGGGTTAGCAGTGAAAATGATTACCTTAGCCTCTCAGGCTTGCCCTTGCTTTCACATCTTGCAGCACGAACTAACTCTGCTGCCATCACTGTCACAAAAATTATATGAAGAATAAAGTTTCAGAGCTGAAGAGCATACTATCAGACATAGTCACATAAGAAGATATTCATTTTCCACATAACTAAGACATTCCGGCTTCATTTGTGAACTACACATGAATTCCAACCCATAGTAATATTGAAGTTTTATTATAAGATTGGCTAAAGGAGAAAGTTTGTGTCAGGTCAAGCACACCATGAACTGTGCCACAAAAATTTGGGATACCCACACAGAAATGAACCATAAGGTTTTCCAGAAACTCACCTTAGAAACACCAAAGAGTTGAGGTAAGGTATGCTTACATTTACAGACACTGACAGAGAATGTATAAAAACAGTTACTCAGACATGATGTGCAATCCACTGATTGGGACAGGGGCAGGCAGAGCCAACACCATTATTTGAATCAATGCCTCACAATAATATGAGACTCATTGTTATGGAGCTAGGTCTGCAAGATCACCAGTTGTTTCTATTCTGTGGCATGGATATACTATGTCAAAACAGTTCTTTTACTTTTGGTCATAGAATATTTTATACTTCTATTATAGTTCCATATTTGTCTATGCACTGGAAGGTGGATTAAATTCGTAAATTGAGTGTACTGGCACCATTGCTCACTCCAGGATAGATTCCTCCAGTTGTTACGGCCGGAATATTTGCAGCCAGTGCTTTACTGCTATAGGATTTTGCACGCCATGCATAGCTTGTATCATCACATACATCGACGTATGCTGTCTGCTAGGAGACAGAAACATTTTTCAAATCAAGATTATACTCTTTCATAAGAAGACAGGTTATATAGAAGCCTAGTAATTACTGCAGATGATAGACAACCAAGAAAAAAGAAATAGAAATCTTGCCAATTACCTGTTTCTCACCTTGGTCTGTATGGCAGCTTCCAGCACAGTGCACCTCTCTGCCTGTTGGAATGGTCCCGCTGCATGAACTACAAGATCCACATCTGCAGAGGAAATACCACACTCTAACTTTGGAATGTGCTTAGGATAGGAGGACTTTGTTGGAGAAACCTAATAATGGTGTGGTTAACTTCATACCCCATTGTTGTCAACATGACTATCTTGACCAGGGATTATAAATTTGTATCTAATACCTACATTTCTAGGGGATCAATTGTGAGTTTAGTGTCCTTTAGTAAAGGCATTATGGTCTAAAAGTGTGTCAAGTCTTCTTTTCTAATGAAGCACCTACAACAAGATAATAGGTATATTGCTAGCATGTCAAATAAACCTCGTTTACAAGATTTAAGAAAGATATATTCCAACATAATCAGCCAGAACTGGACGAGGGAAAACTCTTCAGAGTTCGGATTAGTTAGATATTCTTTTTTCCTTAACATGCGCACGTGCCTATTGTTGGAGAATAAACTTGATTTTTAGTTTCTACCCATTTTTCTAGAAAGGTCAGTGACACAAGTTGGATAAGCAAAGAAGAAATTTTGTGATTCGCAAGATCAATCAAAAGGAAAATTCAAGAAGCATGGAAAGCTGAAGGAATATGAAGATCAACCACATTCTCGTGTAAAGAAAAGGTTGAAAGGCATATTTAAGAAGACAAGATTGATTCAAACCAAGCCCATTCATGGAGATCTCTATGAAGATGGTGGCGTTCAATAGCATTGAATATACTTGGATTGAAGGAGATGGAGTTCAAGTTTGTGAAGATTTCATATCCCTTAAAATTTTATACTTAATGAGAGCTTCAATGCAAAAATCAAGTTTAAGGCGGAGCATTGGCAAATAAACTTGATTTTAGTTTTTACAAATTTTTCTAGAAGGTCTTTTAATATTCTATATTCATGTAATTAGAAGATTTCATAGAGTTGTAGAGTCATGTATCAAGGAATGTTCATCTATGTGCTTAAAAGGTCGTGAATGTATTTAATTACTAGGTTCATGTACTTGACTTGTTAAAGCCCGTATAAATAGCCTTGAACTCGAGTCATTTGAATTAAGTGGAATGAACTAGTTAGGTGATTTCTAGTCTCCACTTCTCTCCCTAATTGTGAATTCAATATTCTAGTTATCACATATTTCTAACATCTATAACATCAGTATTCATTTTATACCCTCCATATTCGACCGATAAGTGCTCGTGCGACATAGATGACAAAGGGAAAAATACGAAGTTACGGAAGGGGTTATAATGTATACTGCTTTCATTCGAAACATGTGAAGCTGGGTTCAAAATCAAAAGAATAAAATAATTGTATAATTTCGTCTTGCCTTCAAAAAAGTATAGCTATTTATTTATATTGATAAAAAAAGGATTACAGAAAAGAAAGAAAATAACTTAAATCAAATCACAATCAATAAGATCCAAATTTCCTAGTATGTTGATTCCAGTAATCAAACCTTAGTTAATGAGATCCTAATTTTCTAATGTGTTGATTGTAATACTCCCTCACAAGTTGGAGCAAAGATGTCAACAAAACCCAGCTTGACAATTGATGACTAAAACAAAGATGGTCCCACAGACTTAGTGAATATATCCGCAGTCTGATCAGATGAATAGAAATAAGGAAATCAGAGTGTTTACTCTAATTTTTTTCCGAATAAAGTGAATGTCCACCTCTATGTGCTTACATAAGGGTACCATTTGTCATGTGAACAATAATAAGAGAAGAAGGAGAAACACAGTTACGAAGACAGAATAAGTCAGAAGTCATGTGATGGGAAGAGCTAGAGTCGAGGATCCATGTGGAGGGGGATATACCTAAGAAGTAAGAATTATGCGAACCTGAATGGAAGGTAGTCGTGGAAGCATGCGACTTAGTCCCAGAAGAAGCGAGTGTAGCCTGAAGCTGATCTAACAGCGACTGAGATGAGAGAGATGTCGTGCCATAGGAGACAGGTGTGGCAAGGGCAGTAGGAGAGCAATAAGCCGATGCAGAGGTACGAGAAGTGACTAATGAGAAAGGGCGGTCCTTCGGTGCTAACTTAGGGCAGGCAAACTTCCCCCTTCTGGTGACAAAAATTGTATTCATCCATAGCAACGCGAGGCCTCGGTTTCCCTGTGACTTGAATCAAATGAGTAGGCAACAGTGGAAGGCGAGAAGTGGAACCAACTAACGGAGTGGAAAGGATAGACGGAGAAGAGACAGTCATTTGAGCAACCTTAAACCTTATCTCCTCTGCAATAAGTTCATGAATAGCTCCATCGACAAAAGGCAATAGAGAGCGATGAAGGATAGCACCGCGAAGTGGCTCAAATTGATCACGAAGTGCCATAAGAAACTGTACGAGGCATTGCTTTTCACGATATTAGAGGTAACTATTAACCAATTGCAAGTCAGAAGGTTTCATAAGAGGCAGTTGATCCCAGTAGATTGTCATCTCATTATAAAATTCTTGAATCGATTTGTCATTCTGCTTGACACTTCGAATAGACAACTCCAACTCATATTGTTTGGAAAAATTAGAGGTGAGATACATGTTTTGAAGATAATCCCACACACGCTTGGCAGTGGAATATTTAGAGAAATTCATTCCAATACTTGGTTCCACAAAGTTACGAAACTAAGGATCTGTGCGTTCTCCATGTCCGAAACAACAATCGATGCCTCATACCCTTCAGCTTTTGGATTTGTAGGTCGAACAATGGAGCCGGTAACATAGCCTCGATGCCTTTTCCAGGGAGAAAATTCTTCATAACATTAAACCAATAGGAATAATTAGATCCATTGAAATGGATGCTAATAGCTTGCAATTTATCGTCAGCCATATCAAGAAAAGCACAGATAACAAGAGGACCGAACCAAATAAAAGGCTAAGACCAATCCAAGCAGGAGCAAGCAATCACAAAATACTAACCAAACATGCTCAAAAAGAAGGGCAGGCTAAGATCAAACCAAACAGAAGCAAACTGAAACCAACAGCCACACAGTACCAAGAGAAGTTCAGATGAGGTGACCGGAGTACCGCAGGAGGACACCGGAGGTCGGCGAGGTCGTCGGAGTGCAAAAAGGGGTCGCCGAAGGTCCGCGAGTGCTGGAAAGAGGTCACCGGAGGTTCGCGAGTGCTAAAAGGAGGTCGCTGGTGGTCGGGGTTGTTGGAATGCTGAAAGAGTGCTCGCTGGAGGTCGGTGAGATCGAGAGATGTAGAGGCTAGGGTTTTGGGGGTCGGCAAGGTCGAAAGCTAGGGTTCTGGGGGTTGGTGAGGTTGAAGGCTAGGGTTTTAGAGGTCGGCAAGGTCGAAGACTAGGGTTTTGCGTACTGGCTGCTCACAGATCAAAGGCTAGGGGTTGCGTTGAGGGCTAGGGTTTGCGTACTGCTTTTCTGAGGTCGAAGGCTAGGGTTACAGAGGAAGAAGGACTGCAATGATTCGTGCAAGGGGGATCGTCAACGTGAGAGGGAGGAGGCGACAGCGCCAGTACCGGAAAGAGAGAAGAAGGCAACCGACGGCAAGGTTAGGGCTCTGATACCATCACAACAAAGTTAAAAGTATTATTGTTATACAAAAATTTGAATTAAAATGAAAGAATACATCAAATTTATAGGTTAAAAAAATCTTAATAATGGTAATAGACTAACTAGGAAACCAAATCACAATAATGGGTAAATCTCAAACAATATATTCTAACAATCCTAATTACGAAAAAGTATCCCTAATAATATATTCTCACACTAAACGAGCACGCCATAGGTTTAGAGTTTGAAGAGAGAATACGAGAGATGCAGATTCTGATAAGACATTGGCCTAAAGACTCGATGTAGGTAGAGGTGAGAGTGGTGGCTCCCCAAAGTAGTACAATTCATCACGCTTATACCCCTAACTAAAAATGTTCTTCGAATTCAGGTCCTGAAGTAAACAATGAGTACGTAAAAAATGGCAGCATAATGAAGATTTTTAACAAGACGACGAATAGATAAAAGATAAAAGGAAAAATTAAGGACATAAAAGGCACAAGTAAGGGTAATATCAGGAGAAAGAAACACATCACCCTTATGAAAAATACATGAGATAGAGCCAAGAGCAAAGCAAACGGTGTGATTAGTAGAAACAAGAGAGGAGGAAAACAATGATAACTCACCATTTATTTGGTCATTGGCCCCAAAATCCAGATCCCAAGTAGGTTTCGCAAATTGAACATGTAAGTAATATGAGTACCTGTAGCTAGGGCGGCAATGGGAATCTGGGAGGTGCCCTGAACCTGAGTAGTAAGAGAACTAAGTTACTTCTAAAGCTGACCAATCCGGAATTGAAAGATGACAAAAGTCAGAAAGGGATGGAGACCCAGTACTTCCGATATGCTCAGCAATAGCAGCAGTGCGAGAGGATTTAGAACCAGAAGGGCAGTCCCAATAATGTGTTGCGTCAGTTCAGGGTGAAGTTTAAAGCAACGGATCTTAGTATGCCTCATTTCACCATAATGATAGCAAACAACCTTTCCAATCGCAGATCGAGAACCAGAACTAGAGATAAATGCCATTTGATCAGGTTGGGCAGGTGGCTCAAGAATAGAAGACGGAACAGGCTAGATCAATCGACTACAACGTTCCTCACCATCAATAGTAGAAAATGCCTCATATAAGGAGGGCACGGGAGATGTGTTTAAAATCTGAAAGCAAAGAGACTTCAGGTTACAAATCCATCAAGAATTGATATGTATGTTGATGATTGAGCCCTTTGATTATTATTGAGGCGGCCTCAGCAGGAAAATCAATTCTTAAGGGTTCATGTTGAGCTAACTCTTCCCAACAAGAGTGTAAGTAGCCAAAAAAATGCCACCACAGACAGTCCTAAAGCCTCCTAAGATGCGTGAGAGATATCCTGATATAACTCAAAATGTGGGCATCATTACGGGCATGTGCATACATATGTGTCAAAGCTAACTATAAACGAGATACTGTGTCATGATACATGAACATCTGGTAGACATGTTCCTCCAAAGAATTGAAAATCCAACCCAAGATGGTGCAATTCTCAATATCCCATTGAGCATACTTAGGATCATTCTCGGCTGGTGGTTGCTCAGTCGTTAGTGCCAAGAAAGAGTGGCGATGGCATGAGGTGTTGGTCGAACCAAAAGAGGGAAGGTTTGACGTTGAGCAATGACAAACCAGGAAGAAGTGACGACGCTGATGAAGGCGGCTAAGGGCGGAAGGGTTCACGAACCAGAGGGTAGGGTTTTGGTCAACGAAGATAGAGAATGGTTTTGGTCAACAAAGACAAAGGCTAGGGTTTTGGTCAACGACGAGGGAAGTTCGTTGGCCAGAGGTTGTTGACAGCGAGGAGGGGTGGCAACGGATCTAAGGGTTTCGGTGAAGCCAGAGGCTACGACAAGAAGGGATGGCTAGGGTTTTGGTCAACTAAAGGAAAGAGAGGAGAGACAAGGATGTTGACAAAGTAGTGGTCGACAATGGATGATTGGTGGCGCAAAGTGGTCGCCAGCAAAGAAGGGGCATCTATGGTTTTGGTCGGCAAGGGTTTTCAAGACAAGAACAATATTTTTTTCTAAATAGAATTTGGCTCTGATACCAAAAAAGAGAAAAAGACTTGTATAATTTTGGCTTGCCTTTAAAGAGATATAGCTATGTATTTATATTTGTTAGGATTGTATACTAAAAATCATGAATTTTATTTTGGTTTTAGTATTTAATTTTATTTTAATAAAATTAATTTTTCATTTTATGAGAATCTTAATGAACAATGTATGCAATATCATTTCTTTAATACTATGCATGGTTATCCTTTATTCTGTACAGTATTTAATCTGGTGTGTAGAGAACGGCTTGCACATATAAAACCAGATTATAGCTTCTTGCAGAATATAAGTTATTGTTTACAGTTTAGATGAAATTGGACAAATCATCGGTACGATTGTAGCACAGAGTTTTAGTAGGCCTGTCTTGGTTACGGAAAACAGATAATAGCGTCGTCTATTAATTCGACTTGCTGTGCTATTACACTTATATGTATTGAACAAGACCACATTGGGGTAATTAATTTTATACTAACTATATAAATTAATTCACACCTCAAGGTTATTATGAGTGTTTATACTCTTAATCCCGAAATAATTATTATCTGCGTATATTTGATATTCGTTATTTTGATTCATTAGAGAGTGCGATCTTTTATGAGTTCATAGTCCCAGTAAGTTGAATAGAGTATTAATTATATGGTAAATATTAATTATTGACGGAATCCACGTCTCGATTGTTCGGGATTAACGATACCCCCTTAAGGAAGCTTATAAGTTTTAACCAGGTCAAACCTGCAGGTGGATTGGATTATCCGGCGGTCAAATAAGTTAAGAAGAATGGCTTAACAAATTTTAAAGATACCGATTAAATTAAATTGTCGATAATTAAATTTAATTGGCAGGTATCAGGAATCTTAACGTGGGGAGATGAGTTAAACATTTAATAACAGGAGCTCAATGTAAATTGGTCTTCAGATTATGGCTAAGAGTGCAATTACAGTTCTTTAGTGGTATGAACTGTAATTTAGTATTTTATGAAAATTGCAGAAATTGCTGCAAGGTTTTCATAATTACAGAAACTGCCGAGAGGTTTGCATATTTGTGAAAATCGCTGGATGGGTATCTAGGTTACACTAGAAGTCTATGTCATAATTACTCTACAGGTCCCTGTTGTAGCTCTATAAATATGTGGGTATGTTGAACCAAATTCATAAGTTGTCTTTCAAGACTAAGGTTATCCAGGTTCTGCCGGTTTCAGTTCTCGAAGGATTGTAACTCACACTACGTTCGGGAATCGCATCAGGAATACAGTAAAAGGTCTAACCGGTACTTCAACTTGAGAAATCAAAGTTCGTAATTGGAGAATCGACCTAAAGGTATTCATCTGAATTAACTGTGGTGACACGGGTTTTATTTTTTATCGTTCGACATCAAAAAGTTTTTACCTGGAGCCTGTTTCGGCGATTGCCCGTTCAGTTTTTATTTTTTGAAAAATCGTTTACAAATCAATGATCTTGGCAGTTTGCCTCCAACAATATTAATAAAAAATAATTACAAAAAATGAAGAAAATAACTCGTAAATCAAATCACAATCAATAAGATCCTAATTTCATAATATGTTGATTTCAAGAATCGAACC
The DNA here is from genome assembly GCA_034768845.1 of Heliamphora exappendiculata. Lineage (NCBI taxonomy): Eukaryota > Viridiplantae > Streptophyta > Magnoliopsida > Ericales > Sarraceniaceae > Heliamphora > Heliamphora exappendiculata. Next base: position 12,163,181 of record JAOTRH010000013.1, on the reverse strand, counting down.
ATAATTAATGAGATCCCAGTTGATTCCAATAAAATCAACTTCTTAGACAAGAAAACGATCCAAAAGTCATAACAAAGAGAATCTTTCAAAATTTGCATGCATTGTGAATGCAACAAACACTTACCACCATTAGGACACAGGTGGGAAGAAAATGGGTAAGATTTTAAACTCTACACCAGATGATACTAGTCACAAGCACCACTGTGTCCCACAACTGCTTAGTGGAGAAGATAAGATAGAGTACATCTCTCACAATAATAAGAAAAAAGGGTGAACCAGAAACAACCTGAACATAATGATACATCTTCAATAAGACTCATGACATAATCAATTAAATAATAACACCAGAAGGGGATGCTGAGTATAATAAAGCCGTGAAAAGAATATAGTGTACATTACCTGTTAGTTGATAGAAAGATAACTGGGATTGACAGTATTAGATGAATAGGTTTTCATAGTTAAAAAGCTAAGCCCAAACAACTCCTTAAAACTCAGGTTTTAAGGAAATGAGAAACTGAATCTTATAAACTACACAGAGGAGTCTCTCAATGAACGATGTGAAACAATCCAAAAACACCCCCTAGACTACAGAAGTTGGATACGCGGCACGTTGGGAGAAGAGCAACCCAACTCTGACACCAAGTTAAAAAGCCCAGTCTACACAACTCCTTAAAACCTAGGTCTTAAGAAAAGGAAAAACTGAACCATATATACCACATAGAGGGGCCTCTCAGCGGCCGATGTGGGACAATCCAAGATTCATAATCCTCAATACGCATAGTTGCCTAATTTTTGTTATTTACAATAGGAGTGACCAATGTGCTATTGCCAGAAAAGCCAAGGTAACAATAGTTTTTAGAGCATGAAGATATCAAAATCATAAAAGGCACAGGCAGCAACAGAAGTCTTGGAATTTTAAGCATGGAAGTTTAAAATGATCTGGTTGAAAGTTTGAACTTATTAGATGTTGTACCATGTAGTGCTGCTTCCAATGATTTCATATCATCAATGTTGACTTCAGAAAATTCTGACTTCTTCCCAAGTTTAGCCACCATAGCAGCACCTTTTTCCCTGCCATGGAACACAATCGAGACGATTCAGAATCCAAACCTGAACAGAATAAACAATTTCCATACTAGAATTGTCAACCATATAGCTATAAATTAAAAGAAAGAGACAGAGAGAGGGAGGTAGGGAGGGGGGGAGAGAGAGAGGAATTGATATCATATCAGCTTCCTTCTGTTGTTGATGAAACATCTGGACCAACAGAATCTGGTTTAATATTGGTGTTGTAAGGGAGTAGTTACGTTGAGTGTAAATGTCTCTTTGCTTCAACTACAGTATCTTTAATGTAATTCAGATGCACAAGTAGGTGCACGATGTGAAAGGTCATGAGGGACTGTGCTATCATTTCTAAATTGATTTTCAGATATAGTCACCAGACAATGGAAATGATCATTGACAACTGAAAGGCATCCTCACTTGACAAAGTATCAGAACATATCATATATATGCATCGGCAAATACCGTCCATATTTTTAGATGTCCTCCTTGAAACTCAAAGAACTTTTACCTTTTAGTACATCTTAGGAGTCAGCAAACTACTCTATGGATCTTCGTACATTCCCAATGTTTTAATATTTCTTATTTTTAAGTATTATTCTTGCCGAGAGAGGCTGGGGGATTCGTTATTTGTGGAGTTTTTTTTTTTTTTGGAGAAAAGAACATCTCTGGGGGCTTTATCGAGGGAATAATGGTAACTATTTCTTAACCATCTAAGTGTATGGTATTTGGCACCCGAATGTATTAAGTGGAGTTTCACTATGCAAGAATGTTCATGCTGCTCATGCAAGATGGTTGCTCTTATGATAGAGGACTAGTCCACCAGGGATTTGGCAGTGACTCACAAGAAGGCGGTTCAATAAAGGAGGCACTCACATATCCAGGTGAGGATCTACTTTTGTAGTGTAATGCCATGTATAGATAAAATCCAAGCTCATGTAATCCCCAAATATTGGTGAGCATTTTGACAAATAGCTTCCCATAGCCCTGATGCACGTGAACCAAAAGGTACAGTTGCATTGTTTGAATGCTTTACTTTGTTTTTATTGTGTTGACCTAGAAGCGAAGATCCATCTTCAATTTAAAGTAATTTTCATCTACTGTGTTTTATGATCAGAAGAAATAAGGACTGTTAAGAGCTAGAAACAAGCTTGAAAGAACATTAAAAAACCGTTAGAGAAGTTAAATTGAAAGCATACAATGATTTTTATACTAAATTAGATAAAAAAGAAAAAAAAACATCTATAAACTCGCTAAGTGAAGAAAATGAAAATAAGATACCCTACTCAAGTCAAATGCATAAAAAGCAAGGATTCAACTATGTTAGTGAAAGATGAGGAGATTAAGGAAAGACGAAAAACTTATTTTTAAAAATTATTAAATGAAAAACATGTAGCAGGATCCAGATGAGAGGTATCTGATAATTCGGATGTAACTAGATAATATAAGTTCTACCGCAGAATAAGAAAGTTTGAAGTGAAAACTGCAATGAAGAGAATGAAATCAGTTAAAGCTTTTAGGACAGATGGTATCCCTGTGTACGTATGAAAATGCCTAGACGAAGTAGGAGTGTATTGGTTAACAAAATTATTTAAAAAATCATAATGACTAGGAAAATGCCTGAAAAGTGAAGAAAGAGTATTCTAATACCCCTATATATAAAAATAAAGTTATAACAACTATAGAGGTATTAAGTTAATGAATTATACAATGAAATTATGGGAAAGGGTAATTGAACATCGTTTAAGATTAACAACAACAGTGCCACGGAATCAATTTGGTTTTATATCTGATAGATCAACTATGGAAGCAATCTACCTACCAAGGATATTAATAGAGAAGAATAGAAAAAACAAGAGAGATCTTCATATGATTTTTATAGATTTAGAAAAAGCCTGTGATAAAATGTCTAAAGATATCATATGGTGGGCCTTGGAGAAAAAGGGAGTAACAAAATGGTACATTGACGTGATAAGAGACGTGTATAATGGAGCCGCTGCGATAATTAGATCACCCGCAAAAGAAACAAGTAAATTCCCGATTGCAGTAGGATTACACCAAGAATCGGATTTGGAGTCAAAAAGGTTTAGTGTAAGTATAAATAAAACTAAACATATAGAATATAATTTTAGCAATAATAGAAGTATTAATAGTGAAAAAATAAATATTCAAAATCAAGAAACACCTAAGAGAATATTTTCGTTATCTAGGTTTAATTATTAACAAAGATGGAGAAATTGAAAATAATGTAACCCAATGAATCAAAATTGGTTGGCTCAAGTAGAAGGGTACTTCCAACGTTCTATGTGATTGACGGATATCTACAAGATTAAAAGAAAAATTTTATAGAATAGATATTAGACAAGTGATTCTATTTATGACAGAATGTTGAGCTGCTAAGAAAGATTACGTAAATAAGATAAGTGTTGCTGAAATGAGAATGCAAAGATGAATATGTAGTAAAACTATAAAAGATAAAATTAGAAATGAAACAATTTGTAAAATGGTAGGGATCGCACCAATTGAGGACAAATTAAGAGAAAATATATTAAGATGATTTAGACACATACAATGTAGACCAGTCGATGCAGTAGTAAAAAAAAGCGACAAGATCATAGTTAATGAAAATATTAGGGGGAAAGGTAGACCTAAATTTGAAAAGATTGTGAAACCACCACACTTTGAATGTGGGTGAGGGTTGTATAATTATAATCACATAATATATTTACAAATAAATAATATCTCAAAAGGAATAGAAACTAATATCCTAGAATCAAGGTAATGACTACAATAATGGGTGATAACTACAATCATGGGTCTATGTCCTAGAATCAAGGTAATGACTACAATCATGGGTGATGACTACAATCATGGGCCTATGTCCAACAATCAAGGTAATGACTACAATCATGGGCCTATGTCCTACAATCAAGGTAATGACTACAATGTCCTAGAATCAAGGTAATGACTACAATCATGGGTGATGACTACAATCATGGGTCTATGTCCTAGAATCAAGGTAATGACTGCAATCGTGGGTCAATGGTGCTAGGTATGGGAAGATGATCCTCAACACCACCCCGCAAGCTGAGCATTGGATTTGAATGGACGTGAAGTTTGGAGCGAAAAATTCGAATAGAGGTCGAGGAACACTCTTGATGAAGATGTCGGCAATTTGAAGATGAGAAGGCACAAATTGAGTATGAATTTTGCCAGCAAGAACAAGTTCGCGCAGAAAATGATAGTCTAATTCAACATGCTTGGCGCGCTTATGGGAAACAGGGTTAAAGCTCAAAAAAATCGCACTTTTGTTGTCACATAAAAGGAGAGACGGCTGGGGTATGGAAACCCGGAGATCACAAAGGAGATGAGTGAGCCAAAGGAGTTCTGCAGTAGTGTGGGCAAGAGCACGATACTCAGATTCACAACTTGAACGAGAGACAGTGGGTTGCTTTTTAGCACTCCAAGAGACCAAATTGTCACCAAGAAAAATAGAGTAGCCAAAAGTGGAACGACGTGTGTCTGGGCAACCGGCCCAATCAGCATCAGAGTAGGCAATGAGAGTACCGGGAGCAATAGAGCGATGAAAAGTAAGGCCAAAATGAAGAGTGCCCTTAACATAGCGAAGAATACGCTTAACCGCCTGAAAATGATCTTCAGTGGGAGCGTGGAGAAATTGGCTAACAGAGTTGACAGCATGAGAAATATCAGGGAGCGTGATGGTCAGGTATTGAAGAGCACCAACAAGAGACCTGTATAAAGTAGGATCAGAGAACGGAGGACCATCAGCAGACAGAGACTGAGAGACAACCATGGGAGTAGGAATTGGTTTGCTATCAAGCAACTATGCGCGAGTAAGAATATCCCGCGCATACTTGAGCTGAATGAGGAAAAGACCATCAGCAACAGGCGAGGCTTCAAGACCGAGAAAGTAGCTGAGAGATCCCAAGTCTTTGGTAGCAAACTCATAATGGAGTTTACGAGTAAAGTGGTTCAGAAGAGATGAGCCGGACCCAGTAAGAATGATGTCATCAACATAAAGAAGTAAATAAATAACCGCAGAATGCTTATGAAAAACAAATAGAGATGTGTTAGCACGACTGCAAGTAAACCCAAGTTGAAGAAAAAAGGAGCTGAAATGCTGAAACCAAGCACGAGGAGCTTGCTTGAGGCCATAGAGAGCTTTCTTCAAGTGACAGACATGATCAGGAAAACGAGGATCAATGTAGCCAGGGAGCTGCTCCATATAGACATTTTCAGTAAGAGTGCCATTAAGGAAAGCATTCTTGACGTCAAGTTGGTAAAGGGGCCATTGGTTGGTCACAGCAAGAGAAAGTACAACTCAAACAGTAGTAGCCTTGATAACAGGGCTGAAAGTATCGGTGTAGTCAAGACCAGGGACTTGGGTGTAACCCTTGGCAACAAGACGAGCCTTGAGTCTTTCGATGGAGCCATCAGGAAGATATTTGGTCCGGAACACCCATTTGGAGCCCACAATGTTGGTGTTGGCAGGGTGAGGAACCAAAATCCAAGTGCGATTATTCTGTAGAGCGCGAACTTCTTCATCCATGGCGGCAAGCTAGGCGGGATTCTTAGCAGCAGATTTGTAGCCTTCAGGCTTAGCGGAGGCAAGTAGAGCCAAAAGAAGGCCTGAAGAGCTCACGACACCAAGATTCGCGGGACGGCGAGTCTTAAAAGTACCAGCCTTGCCACGGGTGAGCATGGGATGAGAACCAAGTAGGCTAGCTGAAGCAGGAACAGGAGGAGCTGGCGGTGCCACCGAAGGAGCTGGCCGTGCCGCAGGAGGAGTCGGCTGTGCCGCAGGGGAGAGCGGATTAGAGGCCAGAGTGGGCGAAGAGGGACCTGCAAAAGAATTAGTATCCTGTAAAGACTCATCCACAGGATCAGTACAGATAGCACATGGATAAAATTTGGATTGAGTAATATGCGGAGAAGATGGTGTAAGGGACAGGGGAGGAGGTTCGCTATGTAAAAAACTGGGTTCCAAAAAGTTTGAAAAATTGTGGGAAGAAAGGGGCTGAGCTTGAGAGGTATCGTGGAAAGGGAAATGATGTTCATCAAATTAGGCATGTCGAGTAATATAGAGCCGAGAGGTGATGGAGTCAAAGCAACGAAACCCTTTAGAAGAGGGACTGTAACCCAAAAAAATGCAGGGAATACTGCGTGGAGAAAATTTATTAGGCATATAATCACGCAAACAAGGGTAAACACGACAACCAAATGGATGAAAATTTGCATAATTTGGAGAAGAACCATACAAAAGCTCAAACGGGGACTTACCTCCAAGAAGCAGTGTTGGCAAACGGTAGATGATGTAAGCTGCGGTGCTGAAGGCGTCAACCCAGAAGCGAGGAGAAAGGTGAGAGTGGAAAAGAAAGGCTAGGCCGGTCTCAGTCACATGGCGGTGTTTACGTTCAGCACGACCATTTTGGGCAAGTGTATAGGGACAGGAAAGCTGATGGTGAATGCCGGAGGCACGAAGGTATGCTTAAAAGCAACTGCTAGTGAATTCGCCGCCACCATCACTTTGAAAATTTTTAGTACGAGCAGAGTATTGAGTTTCTACAAATTTTTGAAATTAAGTAAAAACATTATAAAAGTCAGATTTAAATTTTAAAGGGTAAAGCCAAGTGAATTAGGAATAATCATCAATGAAAAGAACATAATAGATAAATTCCGAATTGGATTTGACGGGAAAAGGGCCCCATAAGTCGCAATGAATGAAATCTAAAATATGCGATGACCTATGTTCATTACGAGAATAAGGCAAGCGATAAGTTTTTGCAAGTTGACACGTACTGCATTAGGTAGGAGAAGGCAATAAAGATGTAAGAGAAATATGTTCTTTTTTATTTAAATGAAAAATAACATAAGGATTTACATGTCCAAGGCGAGTATGCCATAAATCATAGGAAGCATGTAAAGATTTATTTTTAAGGGCAGAAATGAAAGCAGAGTTTCCACGTTCCAGCACATATAAGCCGCCATCTCTTTTACCGAATGCTACCACCCTTCCCGTTTGACGATTCTGAATAGAAAAAAGGTCATTAGTAAAAGTAACAGATAAGGAAAAATCATATGTTAATTTACTAATGGAAAGAAGATTTTTGGTGAGATGGGGAACAACTAAGACATCTAATAAATGAATATTAGGAGCAGGAGAGAGGGTACCAGTGTGTGTAATGGGTAAGGAAGCACCATTTCCCACAATTACAGAATCCTTACCATTGTACTAAGTAGACTGGTCCAAATGAGACGGGTCAATAGACATATGAGCCGAAGCACCAGTGTCCAAGAACCAATCGGTCACCGCTGGCTCATTGAGAGAGCAAGAACTGGTGAAGGCTTCGCCAAGATGAGCAGATGACTCACCACAGGAATACCTTTGGTTGCAGCGATCGGCATAATGGCCATCAAGGCGGCAGATTTGGCAGCAGGGAGGGCGGCGTCCTTGACTAGAGGAATGACGGCCACGATTTGCTGAGAAATTTCGGCCATGGCCAAGGGTTCGGCCTTGAGAGTTACGGAAGGAGCCTCTTTGATTCGACCGCTCAGGACCACGATTTACGGCAGTAAACGCGGCAATAGGAGGAGCAGGAGGTTCAAGAGACTTTTGAAAAATCTCAAAATTCTCAGCTTTTGAGACTAAGTCAACAAAATTCGGGAGAGGCGTGAGCGCCATCTGGGCGGGGGAGAAACTAGAGAAATCGGCACCAAGGCCGCGGAGAAACCAATTCATCTTATCGATGCCATCAACAGGCCGACCAATCGCATGGAGTTGGTTACAGAGAGCCTTGAAGGTGCGGGCGTAGTCGGCAACAGGTCGGGTGCCGCATTTCATCAATTGAAGTTCATCTTTGAGTTAGATTTCCCGAACCTTCGAACGATGGTTAAAGGTATTTTCCAAGGTAAGCCATACCTCACGTGCAGTGGTAAGGCCAACAACTTCTGCCATGGCTACTTCGGTGAGAGAGGAACGAAGGAGGCAAAGGATTTTTTGATCAGCAGCCTTCCACGCCAAGTGTTTTTCACTAGGTGTTTGAGAGGTGACAGGGTCAAATTTAGGAGGCGGCACGATAGTGCCATCAACATAGCCGAGTAAATCTTGGCTTTCAAGAAGGGGAAGATGTTGGCTCTTCCATAAGAGATAGTTGGTGGAGGAAAGTTTGATGGTGATCATGTGGATTAAGGTGTTAAAAGGAAGAAGGTTTGAGGAGGTTTCGGCAGCCATTGAATGAAGAAGGTAGGATCGTAGAAAGGATGTTAATCCAAGTAAGCTTTAATACCATGAAAAGGTTGTTAAACCACCACACCTTGAATGTGGGTGAGGGTTGTATATTTATAATCACATAATATATTTACAAATAAATAATATCTCAAAAGGAATGGAAACTAATATCCTAGAATCAAGGTAATGACTACAATCGTGGGTGATGACTACAATCATGGGTCTGTCTTAGGATCAAGGTAATGACTACAATCATGGGTCAATGGTGCTATGTATGGGAAGGTGATCCTCAACAAAATTAACACGGTATGCTATATTAAGAAAATATATGAGTTTATTGAAACTAACTAAAGATATGGCCCTTAACATAGTAGAATGGCGTAAAAGAATTCATATAACCGACCTCAATTAATTGGGACAAAAACTTAGTTTGGTTTGGTTTGATTTATGTTTTATGATTAAAAAAAATGCTTATTCATATAGAATTTATATACAAAAAACCGTACAGAATGATGTGGTAATGTCATATATGCAATTATCCAACACACTGATGGGCTATTTGAATTCCAATCGGTGCGTAATCATGTCAAATAATTCGAAATATGAAGGAAACTAATTAAATTGGTCTTGTAACATTATAAAGTAAGGGCATGATTACCTTGTGTAATTAAAAACATTTGCCATCATCACAAGTTACGAGTCCAAATGTCACCAACTATAAGATTCTTTGGAAACCATAGTATATTCTTTTTCGACATTCAAAAAAGAAAATTATAAGTTTTAAAGAGAGTATAACAAAAAGAGAACGTATGAGGGAACCCTTTAGTTTTCACAAAACACTTTAAAAGGTACCTTTATAATTATTGTTAAAAAAAAATTTAAAAAAATGTGATGTGTAATCATTGAATTGAACTAATCCAACCCATATTAATTAAAATTATGTATATTTCACCAAAATAGCAATAGATACATTTTTCTTCACGAAGAAAAAACTAGAAAATGGGGGTTTCCAATCTGACTAGATATTAGAAAATCCTATAATCACCATATAATCAATAAATCATGCATGGCTGTTGGTTACTTTCACACTAAACACTCTAAAAAGTAATATTCTAGAATTTTTAAAGTAAAAAGAGAGGTGAAAAGTGATTCTCAACAATCACTCCATTAAAATTTGGCTTTTTTTGTCTTTTCTGAGTTTTTTATCTGTTTCAATATGATGAGAAGAGTTGAGAAACATAAGAGATTGACTAAACGATTAAAAAAATCACTGAACTTTTTCTTATGTTTTAACATGATGTATAACATAATGAGATGAGTAGAAAAATATAATAGATTAACTGAATTGTTTTATATTTTAATATAAGAAGATGAGTTAGAAAATATAATAAATTAACTAAAGGATAAAAAATTACTGAAATAAAAATAAATAAAATAAAATAAGCAAATAAATAATTATCTCAATCGAGGTCAATATAACGTTAAGGCGCAATATCCTAGTTTATTTTCTCGGCAACCAAACGGCGAGTTTAATAGAAGTTTAGTAAGAATAATTAATTACTGGTTTCGACCGCCGACGATGATGCGGAGGTCGGGGCAGAGCTTGGAGAGAGCTATGGCGGTGGAACCTCCGACCCTGCCAGTTCCTCCCAGTATCAAAATCCTCGAATTTCGAACCTTTTCTGGAAGTTGAACTCTGTGTTGTCTCTCTTTCGTACAGGTCAAACTCATATTGTTGTTGTTCAAATGTGGCCAAGCTCGCGCCATCTCTCTCCCTCTCTCTCTCTCTCTCTCTCTCTCAAATGAGCTTCTATCATATCCAGTTCTCTGTTCGTGTTAAGTGGTGAATTTGATGATTGAATGGGAAAGGCCGGTCCACGTGGCTGGTTGAACGGTGGAGGATTTTCTAACGGAGCTTTTCGAACAGAGGTGGTGTTTGGAGCTCTTTTAGCCTTATAAGTAAATTTTTGAACTTAATGAACGTAGCAGCAAATTTAAGACTTAATTCCGTCAAAAAAGTATATTTTGTAAACACGTTTTATTTATAAAAATAGTTTTATTAAAATAGTTTTACTTTTAAGATGATTGGATACCTTAAATGGTTATTAATAAAAGCATTTTTAGTTTAAATTATAAATTTTATCAAAAAGTTATTACAACAAAGGTTTTACAAGTTTTGTATAAAAAACATTTTTAATAACAACATTTTAAAGTTTTATATAGAAAATATAATTAGTAAACGCGCTTTTAGTTTAATATATTTTTTAGATAAGCATTTTTAGTTTAAATTATATATTTTGTTGAAAATGTTATTACAAAAAACATTTTATATATTTTGTATAGAAAACGTTTTTAATAACAACGATTGAAAGTTTTATATGAAAAACGTAATTAGTAAATGCGCTTTTAGTTTAGTATATTTTAAGATTTATTTTATTTTACAACGCTGATAAAGACATCATTTTAATGAATTAAGCATGTTTACTAAATGCATTTTTAACGTTATATTACTTTATTGTTTTCTTCTTCTTCTCTTCATTTTTAGCGCCATTTTTCTCAGAATGAGTTCCCCCAGCGACACCAAGTGCTCTCTCTCTCTCGCTGTCTCTGTGCTCTCTCTCGTTGTCTCTGTGTTGTATCTCTCTCGCTCGCTATCTATGCGCTCTCTCTCTGTCTATCTCTCTCTCTATCTCTTTCGCCCCCGCACTTCTCATATTCCATTAAGGGATTGTAGATGATTCAAAAGAAGTATAAATTATCAATGAAATAAGAATCGAGTTACTCAAGCTTAAGATCCGAGTGAATTGCTCGAGTAAACTGTGCAAGCACACAGTTCGAAGGTTACCACAAGGTGTTCGGCTTAACCTATGCGACATCCCAGCTTACAAAAACTTGGGTCTTGACTGTCATAAAAGAGTCTGGAAGACTATGGTCACCAATTTTACACCAACAACTCGAGCGGATGACTCGAGCAAAAGACTTGTGTATGGCTCAGGTGAACGGCTCAAATAAGTGGTATGACTATTGACGACAAGCAGATAATCCGAGAAGACCAATTGCCCAAATGACAAGTCAGAGTAACTCAATAACTGAGCCAGTCGATGATTAAGTGACTCGGTGGTCGAGTCACTCGAAGAACCTGAGTGGATCGAAGGGACACAAGAGGCACGAGTGGCCTAATGATCGGACGGTTCGATGGGTTCGGGATACTCGAACAAGAAAAGGTCCAGTAACTCATACTAGAGTCGCTCAACGCTAAGTCACTCCCATAAGGCCATATCTGTCTCATTAATGAGACACGTGCATAATGCAATATTCAGAATGCTCGAGCAACAAAAGGTGACCTACTTGAGCCGTGCTGAGCCGAGCCACTGAGGTCGCTGCCAATAGCTCGGATACCTGGTATAACTTTACTGGTTAAAGTAAACAACATTCCATAGCACATACTATAGAATGTAGCTCCGATTACAGACGAAGACATTTCACAGCACATATTGTGAAGCATAGCACAGACTATGACAGTAGCTCTGACTACTTACCATGGCACAGACCATGAGACAGTACAGACTGTATTATTACCATAGCACAGACCATGAAGACAGTACAGACTGTATTATTACCATGGCACAGACCGTGAAGACAGCACAGACTGTATTATTACCACGACACGGGTCGTGAAGACAGCAAGACTGTAACGTAGCTCTGCCTACCTAATTATGATGACATAGCACCAACTATGTGGCTCAGCACAGACTGAACAACCAAGATATAGCACAGACTATATGATTATAGATTCCTCTGAGAATCGAAAGATAATCCCAGAGACAATAAAGACAATGGTAGTACAATCCTGCATGGGACGTTAAGAGACATGTGGTTTGGTGGCTAAGGAAATGGATTTGTCGAGCTACGAGGCCTAACCACTCAAGTCACTCGAGTGACCCTAAGTCACTCGACTCGAGTGGGTCGGGTACCCACGTGACACTTGTCGACCGACCTAGTTGAGTTAGAATTGAACACTTGGTCGATTATTAGGATAAAATCTCTTGATTCTCCAAAGATCACCTTTCATGATCCGATTAAATCTCTTGAAGAGTCCTATCCAAATCCTAACATAGCTCCTCTGAGTGCTATAAATATGATGGATAGTCATGCTTTCGGATCAATTAGATTTTGATAGCTGAATACGTTCATACTGCCGGCATTTCAAACTCAGCTAGCCTTCTCCTTCACCCAGCCCCGTTTCTCTTCATTCTATGTTTTTTGATCACGTTTGCATAATTCACATCTCCGCATTTATTCTTTACGTGTTTAATCTAAAGGACCCTACAGGTATGATCCACTATATTCTACGCTATCAATTTTCGTTGATTCATGCTACAAAACTAGTAAAATTTTTAAAAATGTACATTTGTTTTAAGAGTTTGGTTTGGTTCGGGTTATGGGTGAGGGTTGAGGGTTTTGGGTGAAGTGGCTGGCATAATTTGTGTATTCTATTGAGCTCCATTTGCATGCCGTTTCTAATTGTTCATTATTATTATATTTTAGGTTTATTTATATTCAAGGTTTGTACACAAAAGAAGTTGGCATCAACAAGCCTCTCTCTTCTTGCATTATTGATTAAAAGTGAAAGTGTTTAATTTTGACATCTTTCTTGTGAAAATTGTTTGTTAGAATTTTGTCTCATATCCATCAAGTTACACTAGTTTGTTTCGTTGAAAAAAAGAACGAATCCCCAAAGAACTAACTTACCATGGATCAAGTCCCCAAAGAACTTTAAGACTATAAAATCTGGATACATTCGATAGGGAATCTTGATAGAAAAACAACTTCAAAAAAATCAAGTGTAATCATGAAAATTAAGTGAAATCTCTCTCAACAACTAATATTTGGTCTACAAATTAACTGATACAAACAACATATATAATCCTTAATTTAAAAAAACTAAGCAAAGAAAGCAATATATAACCACAAATTTAAAAATATTATTAGAAGATTAGCAAAAGAAATAAGTTACAAGCAAGCAGGGAACTTAAGTACTAAGTACCTAAGGCTGCCCTCAGTATCAAGACTCCCCTTACGTAATTTCTAAGTACACGTAAATGAAAGTTGAACCTAAGTACCCTAAATACCCTCAGTATCAAGACTCCCGTTACGTAATTTCTAAGTACACGTAAATGAAAGTTGAACCTAAGTACCCTAAATAACCTCATATGTACAACAGAAACCAAAAATTGCTTTTATAATTAAGAGCATTAACCATATTAAATTATCAACAAAAATACTAACCATTGTCCAATTGGCGGTGAATAAGTGGTATATAATATATAGATATATATGCAAAGTATATTGATATTTGTAAAAGTAGTAGCCATATCCTCAAAAGTGTATTGATATATTAGAAAAAATTTATCTTTATTAACCTGTAGCATGACCCAATTATCAATACCAACAAATTAATGGGGTCAAAGGAATATGTGCCACCGGAAATTCATGGAAAAAAAAAGTTACTTGAAACTTCAATCATTGTGAATGTTAATCAAAAACATCTCAGGGACAACTAAATTAATGATACATGCATCCCAATGTATTCTTACATTTATTTGAAATAATGATACATGCATCCCAATGTATTCTTACATTTATTTGAAAACAAGGCTTCTCAAGACAACTAAACTAATTTCCCTCAATTTTTAAGATATTCTTAGTTCTTTGAAATTTGTTATGTTGCAGCATCCGATCCATTCAAGTTTCTCCAATTTATTTACTAGTGAAGGAATATTTTCTATTTCTCATAAGAAACAAGAGAAGCTTTAACCATAAACACTTAAATAGATAAAGAAAATAACAAACAAGCCCATCAATATTGAAATATCACAACACAAAGATAAATTTTTTTTTTTTGAAGAATTAACAAAGACAAAAAAAGTCTTTGATGCTCTCTCTCTCTCTCTCTCTCTCTCCAACTAATTAACACTTGCAACTTTGGGAAATGAATAAGATACATATTTAAGATTTTTTTCTACTTGAGTTATTCCATCGGCTTTGTATTGAAATTTCTGAGGCCATAACTCATAAAAATCCTGTCAAATAGAAAGCGATAATGACATTTTCACATAAACCTTATTCTTTCTATGAAACAAAAAAACAAATCAAAAAATACATACATTAAAAAGTCAACAAAAGGCAGACAGATAGAAACAACACATAAAGAAAAAGTTGAACATTTATTTTAGACGGAGCTACAAATCGTAAAAATATTCATCATTTCTCATCAGATAAATAGGAGTCAGATAGATATTGTTATTTGGAAAGAACACTTTCACGCTATTTCTCTGTCAATGGTTCGTTGCTTGCAATCGCTATTTTTGTTGCTAATTATAACGTGAAGTACTAACATCTTTGCATCAATATTCTGTTGTTTTCTCTTTGTATCTTTCAAACTGCTATTTCATAGTCATCCTTGTTACGTCTCGGCATTGTCAACGAATGCCGCCGAGAAACTGGTCTCTCTATGTTACGCAGATCATTAACTAACCCCTCTTACTCTTCCACCCTGAACTTCCACTGTTGTCGCAGACCGACGTAGTAATCTTTAAGATTATAGTATTTTCTGTCCAATAATCACCATTGAACGTAGGTAGTAACCACTTTCATTACGGATGCAGCTACTTCCATCGAAGTTGTGTCTATAGGCCATCGCGAGAATACGAGATCTCCCACAACAAATTGACAGAGAACATACACAGTTGCACACTCAAGGTTACCCATCTATTTATACATAAATGGTATAACAACTAAATAGGAAGTTCAGTAAGTGTTTGCACATGTGTAAACTTTGTTGTATTTTAGGTGACGTGACAAATCAATGATCTGGTCGTCAATGCTTTTTGGCAGGTTCTACAGACCGACTGTGTAGTTAATCATGTGACAACCGATTTGACAAATGACTATTTCAGCCACATAGCCATGTTTAACTATCATGCATCACTGCTAGGTCTTTTGTTCCAATCATAGTTATTGTTACATCATTAAATCGCGATTAGCTTGTAATTTATTCGAAGAACTAATCATAGATCGTAGTCAACTATATGGAAAAATACCCCAAAGAATGATGACTACTTAAATTACTTAATACAATTCCATCCAATGGGTGTAGCGATTTACTGAATAAAATGGAAAATTATTTTTTCCAATATTACCACTCATTTGTTACAGAGATGATTGATGCTTTCCTTGATTTGATGTGTAGGACTACCGATGGCTATTGAGGTGCCCAAGAGACCTCTCTATTGGAGCTACCATACCAAGTGCATGACTTGTGGAATCATAAGGCATGTAATTGCATATCGTTCTCTGCCCTAGTTATGCTACTCCAATATTACTTGGTTTCATGCATTTTTAATCGTATTTTATATGTCAGGACACATCATCACTTACATGTCATCGAGCCGACAATGGACTATGGGACCAGCCAATAGATCCTCGTGTAATTCATCATTTGTTACATGCCGACTTCTATGGTGTGTGTCGGATCGGTTTCATCTGGCTTGACCACAGCCTTATCACCACCTTGGTCGAGCATTTGTTACATATCGGCTTGTATGGCGTGTGTCGGATCGGCTTCATCTGGCTTGACCACAGCCTTATCACCACCTTGGTCGAGCAGTAGAGACAGAAGACACACATTCCACATGTCAGTCGGGGAGTGTACCATCACGCTGAAGGTTGTCTCAGTTCTGTTTGGGCTCCACATTGATGGTTTACCCGTCATCGACCACGACCGGATGCATTCCCCCGTCGAGTAGCAGCAATTGTGCTCGAGCTGCTCGAGGTTGGTCCAGCCAATGAGTACCTGCATTCTGGTCGAGTCCAAGTGTCCTGGTTCCAGGAACAATTCATGGCACCCATTGTGGCCGTCACCGCCGAGGTGATCCACCAGGGGGCATGAGCTTATATTTTGTGACTTATCGGGGGCTTTCTCATGCCCGATAAGTCATAGAATCTAATTAAGCTCATTTACTTACCACTCCTGCACCACTTGGGTCTGGAACATAGATACGCCTAGGGTGAAGTCGTGCTTGCATATCTATACCAGCAGTTGTGCTAGGCTACTAAGCCCGATGCCCGAGATATTACTAGAGCACTGGTGCTACTACAGGTATGTTGTTATTTCATTAATTACAATCATGCTATGTACTTGTTGTTTCATTTAAGTTCAATATCATTACCTCCCTTATTAGCTAATACATTTTGTTTCTTTTGCAGATCTAGGCTTGGGAGAGATTCCCCCGCATTACCCCCCGCTGTAGAGTTGACATTAGCCCTTGACAGACACCTATCCAGCATGGCAATGCTATTTTATCGGCCAATCCGTGGGGTAACTGGTGGCATGTTAGTTTCGCATTGAACCAGGTCCTAACGCACGTCATCACTGTCTACAACAACCACCTTGATCGTCTCACAACGGATGAGGTAATCCTCAAGTTTTGTAGTACTTAAACTATTGTTCCGTTCAAATTCAAAGATTGACTTGTCTCGTGTTCGTTACTGACAGTGTTACCATTATTTATCAGATCACATGGATGCCTTACAGACCCGATGATGAGATCATCATGGCACTTCTGGAGTACTGCCGACTAGGCAAGGAGAATCGGATGACGTGGTCTCCACTTATTTTCTACGACGTGGTCAAGTGGCATCTCTCAATTGCGTCCTTCGGTAGTTTGGGCACCTGTAGACCATCCCACGAGATCCAGATACTGGGCGCAAGCTCCATGGCTACAACCATCGTGACCGAATGGACACTGACTAGGCGCAGGTTCATGAGCTTTTAGTCACTTTGTGGGGCATGCGAGGGGATCGAATTGTCATCGCCCCTAGACATCGATGTCGATGGGATACCATGACCCATATATAGTGTGGTATTGTCGGGTATCACATTCGTTACTTACAAATCCTAATTACCACCATGCACCCGGATACCTAGAAGCGGAAGGGTCGTAGAGGAGTTGGTAAGCACACAGTCTTCATTTCCCACAATGTTTCTATTGTATCTACTTTCATTACTTGTATGACTAATGTCTTCTTCTTCAATTACAGACACGATATTTCGCAAACACATATCACCAGGCAGACACATGGATCTATAGCTATAGCCCCTGTTACCCAGCGTTTGAGGTGATGGTGGGTATTAGCAATTGAGCGTACACATCGATTATGGTAGTGCATAGGGAGCATCGCGTACAGCCTGCGTCGGGTTCCAGCTTATCATCGCAGCTGCCTCATCGTGCTCATTCCATAGATTCATGAGCCACACCCGCTGCTCACTGGGGCTTGTTTACACCCACCGTTACACCGACTGGTGCGAGGCAACTACAATTCTCGTCTCATGCACCTGATCCTTCGTCCGACATTCCCTCCAACTCCACATCCCCTAGCCTCCACCTCGACTTCCCAAATACGACGTAAAGAGTGATGCATCCTGAGGTACCATAATGTTCGCCTTTGCCAGTTCGTGCTCGTGGCAGAGAACGTGGGTGTGGCAGGGCTAGAGCTGGACCTCGTGGCAGTGAGGTGCCTGAGCAGCCTGCACCAGGTCCCAACCATATAACCACATAATCCCAGCTCATATACGCTCTCGTAAAAGCCCATTTACACATGCAGCGTATGGACCAAGCAACGGCATCTCAGCTGCCTGCACTTATTCCCAGTCAGATAGTCACTATGTCTTATGTCACACAGGTTACCACAGAGATCCATGTGCACGCATCGCATATGGACCAGGCGACGACATCTCAGCCTCCAAAGACAGGCGTACATCCCTACAAGCAGCCCAGTCCACCATGACTTCCACAAATCCCACCGGAGGTGTCCCAGGTCTTCTAGCGTCGGAGCAGGAGGCCCAAGGCATCGTCACGTGGATGCAGGATTTAGCTGCGTATTTCTATTATATGTCATTCTGTGGTGGCCGGGATATAGTCACCCATGTACACTTATATATTATTATTCAGTTGACTATTAATGAGAGCCGAAATGGAAATAAAAATATTTGTACTGTACATATGTGAAACATCTGGGGCATGTTCACATGTATCCTCTATGTGTTCCATGTTTTTAATCTTCATTTGCAACTCATTAAGTTCCTTCATTGTGGGTTTGATTAAGGGTTCCAACTCATCAACTACTTTATGTGATATGACTCCCGCTGGTTCCAGTTTTGAAAAGTATTAAGAACCAGCGGGAGCTATATCACATGAAGTGGTACGTGAGATGGAATCCTCAATCAGACCTACAGAGAAGGAACTTAATGAGTTGCAAATGAAGATTAAAAACATGGAATACATAGAAGATATATGTGAACAGGTCTAGCGGTTTACATATGTACGGTACATGTGTTTCTATTTCCATTGTGCTAGGACTCATTTATTCTTTGTACACACGCGTCATGTTATTATTCTTTTGTATGAATGGTGGTTGGAGTTAGTTCCATTCATGTACATTGTTATTATTATTTATGGTTATGCCACTATTTATCGATTCATGTATATGTGTGTCTATTTATTTTGGGAACCACTCATTTATTTAGTTGATAACGCGTGTCCTGTTATTATTCTTTTGTATGAATGGACACTTGCTATTAGTTTGGAGTCATGTACATTTCTCACATTTTTACACGTGATGTTATTATCCCCTTTGTCTTAATGCTTCTTTTATTGTTAGTTGTGGAGTTATTGGAATTTAGGCAGAGTTTGTGTTTTATAGCTTTGATTATAGGTTAACCTTGTGAACAGTTATACCGTTGGATTATCCGAAAAATCAAGAAAACTCTGTCAAAAATTTTCAAATATAAATCAGGCTAACATTTTTTTAATTCATAGAAGAAAGATTATTTTAATAATATTCAAAGATCTCCTCTAATGTTGCAACATTCAAAGTCAGTTCATTAACATGGCGGCCAAAACATTTATATTTTTTTGTGTGGCACATATAAGCTATTCTATTTTACATGGAGAACCAAAGAATAATTACAATCACAAAAATACATGAATTTGGAACCACTCATTTCTCAATTAACTTATTCGATATCATTATATCATGTGTCGTCAACAATCTTGAACGCACAAGCTTTCCAATTTTACTACAATAACTAGAAGGGAGAAAATAAGAAGCAGTTGCACAAAAGAGAAAGTTGTTTTTAAGGTGTTAAGTTACTCATACTAGTTTGTCACTGACAGCAATTCCCGAAAAAAAAAAGCTATCTCATTGTCTTCACTGTTCTTCAATTGACCAAAAATTATAGTTTGGCTTGATACCTTAAGATGTGTTTCACAAATTTAAAAATTTTCATCTCCCCATGAAATCAACTCTAAATCTTGCAAGCCATCTGTCCTTATTCTTCATTGTGCACTACTTTCCAACAATGAGAAATATGGCTTATGATAGTGACATTTATTCTTTCATTTGGTGTTACTACTTAATCATTATCACGTCATGGCTTTTGTGGTTCAAATCTATTCTTCTCGATTGAAAGACACAAGTTGATATTTCTCTTGCTGGTCGATTTGCTAGTGCTGCATTGTCTTTATTTCTATTCATTGTGATTTGTGTGGCACATATTAGTTCATAGCTATATGGAAATTGTTAGGTTGGTGTCTCGTATTTTTGACATTCTAGTTCGGTAGGGCGTCCGAACAGTGCTGATGACGGTTGGGGTTTCGAAGGAAACTCTTGGGCTGGTGACCGCTCGAGCGATCAAAGGTCTGCTCGAATGGCCTGTCGCAGAACAATATATTATTGAAGTAGCTAGGGTTTCAACCGTCATATGATTTGACCTAGTTTTTGGGTCTATTTAAAGGGAGTTTAAGCACAAAAAATCCGAAGATACATTGATAGTGAGGCATAATATGAGGATATATCAAAAAGGTTAAGGTTGACGCCAGAGAGTGTAAAGAGTGGCTCAAATACACTAGAGTGAGGCTTAGATTTAGATATTAGATAGTGTAGAGCTAATTCTTGTAATTCTTATTGATAATAATAGATTATTCCTTCTTGTTCTCCCGTGGAGGTAGGCAGTCAGCCGAATCACAAATTCTCATGTTCTTGTCGGTATTCTTGTTCTCTATTTGATCTATGTTGATAGTAATCTATGCTCCTATTTTTGTTGCATTGGGGATTTATGCGCATTAAAATCCCAACAAATGGTATCAGGGCTTTATGTTATTGGCTTAATCACTCGATCGCAATAAAAATGAAGAACATCATGTTAGATTCCTACAGACTGGTAGGGGATACGGTGGTAGGTAGAGTTATCAATTCCACACAGGCAGTTCAGTGGGGACTACACAAATCCTTGGTATATGCGACTTGGTCAGATCAATCAGATCGACATGCGTAGTATATCAGATCTTCAGAAAAAGAAACTAAGAGTCGAGGTGGAGATCGACCAGGTCCGTTCCCCTAGAAAATCGGGTGATTGGGATTCAAATCAGCAGTACTAGAGATCCTTCGTCTTACCAGAAGGCTGCAGGCAGATCAAAAGGGATCAACAATAAGTAGTAGTGTTACTGAAAGTGGAGTCACTACCAAAGACTATTGATTATGAACAGAGATGGTGGAGTACCTATTCCCGTGAAAGGGGTGCAAGACGAGGCAATCTGTAGATCTTCCAGATGGTGATGGTTTAGAAATTTGAGCCTAGGTGAAGATTGTTGGGTTGGTGTCTCGTATTTCTAACATTCTAGTTCGGTAGGGCGTTCGGACAGTGCTGATGATGGCGAGGGTTTTGAAGGAAGCTTTCAGACTAGTGACCGCTCGAGCAGTTAGGGGTCCGCTTGAGCGACCCGTTGCGGAACAGAATATTATTGAGGCGGTTAGGGTTTTAGCCGTCACATGATTTGACCTATTTTTTGGGTCTATTTAAAGGGTTTAAACACTAGAAATCCTAAGATACATTTATAGTAAGGCACAATGTGAGAATACACCAAAGAGGCTCAGGTTGAGTCAGAGTGTGTAAAGAGAAACTCAGATACACTAGAGTAAGGCTCAGATTTAGAGATCAGATAATGTAAAGCTAGTTCTTGTAATCCTTATTGATAATAGTGAATTATTCCTTCTTGTTCTACCGTAGAGGTAGGCCGTCAGCTAAACCATATATATCTTGTATTCTTGTATGCTCTTGTGTTATTCTTCATTTATTTTGTGTAAATCGTAGCCTATGTTCCTATTTTCACTGCGTAGTGGATTTAAGCCATTGAAAATTCCAATAAAAATAGCACAAGTAACAAAATGTGTTTGCTAAACACGTGTCACTATTACTGTTCACAGTTTGGCTATATAACGCCAACCCGTTTCAAGAAAGTGGACAAGCTTGCATTGGGCAAAAAAGAAGGAAAGAAGAAATAGCTCCTGGGTAGCAAGAGCTCTTGCAGCCTTTTTTTGTCTCTATCTCTTTCTTTTTATTTTTTTAATCTATTTAAGCTGAAACTTTGCTAGTTTAGTTAGTAAATATCATTTATTTATTTTCTATCAGTGTAGGGATCTTGTTTTTAAGTTGACGCTCTGGCAGTTTAATAAATAAATATCATGTATTTATTTTCTATTAATATGGGGATCTTGTCAGCCAGTTCAGTAAGTAAATATCATTTATTTATTTTTTAGCTTGTGTGTAGATCTGAGACTGTAACGCCCCGATTTTTAAACAATAAAACTTCACAAAAATCAAAACGAAAATAAAATCTTATTTGTAAATAAATTCTCAAAACACGCCATTTTAAATTAGAAAGGTTACCCAAAAGATTTTCCATCCAAAAACTTCATTTCAACACAAAAATGAACTTTTTCACACAGCGGCTGTCTGCTCGAGCGGACCCTCCACCGCTCGAGCGGTGGAACAACCGAGAGGTTTTTAAGCCAAAAACCAAAATTTTTTTTCAAGCCTAAAAAACACACCTAAAAACCTTATCTTTGAACATGAGTATAAATAACCAAGGAATTTAGGACAAAATATCTATTTGATAAACAAGTCACTCCCTCGACTTGAAAACGAATCATAGTAAGCGTTTAACCCTAACCAAAACAAAAAAACAACAACCAACCTAGGGTTTTTCTCTCAAAATCATCACATCATACATGTATTGATATAATCGCCTCAAGGCTTACAACATAAGCTTTCTGTTACAAAACATTGCATATCAACACATGTTCCAAAATAAAACAGAAGAAAAACTAAGAAAGTCTTCTGCCGCTTTCGGCTCCTCTAGATTATCCCGAGTGATCATTTGTACCTGAATTTTTTTTCAAATCCCACACCGTGAGCCGACACTAAATAGAAAGCAAACTAGCATGAAATAAAAGCTAAAGATGCTAACACAAAATATATATGTATTCCGACTCGCATGAGCGTCAAGTACAATTTTACACAACCCGCAATGATTCACGCGTAACTCATGCATCTTCACGGACTTACACCGTATGACCAAAATTTGCCCCTCATTATGCATTTCTTTATGGGCTTTCACCGAGAAATCACTATTCGTCCCAACTAATGCATCTTTACGGGATTTCATCGATGGACTAATATCCGCCCCAATTAATGCATGAATGAACCAAAGTTTGCATGCACACAACCATGTACAAATATTGCATTCACATATCAACATCATCCACCTAACCATGAAGACCAATGAACATTAAAACAAGGCTCGGCCTCAAGGGTTAGCTCCAAACATTCAAAATTAAGTTTTCGCAAACATTTGCATAAATTTTTTTGATTTTTAAAACTCCTCTTTTCGAAAACATACACAACACATACGCCCACCAACCTTATAATAAACCACAAAAACGCACAGCATGCATTTTAGCTGCCCAAACACAGCTTAAACACAAAGTTCAAGATTTAATGCATTTTAAAATGGTGAAAACGCATAAAACTTTATGTAGCACCCCTTTAAGACAAGATAGTTTAGAATTCTACCTCGATGAGTTAAAACTTGAAGCTTTGAACACCGGCGAGAAATTAAAGTCGACAAAACACGATTCCGTTCGGATGAACCCACGACAAAGATATCGAGGATTAACTATCCGAACGCCAAGATCTAAACCTGAATCAAGCCGAAAGCTAGAGAGAAGGTAGAGTGTTTGAATGATCTTTCTAGAGAGAGGATAGGAAGCTTACACATAAAGCTCTGGCACAAGACCTAAGGCATGCCCTGCCTTATAAATATTTCACTCAAGGCTGTCCGTTCGAGCGAACATAGCTCCGCTCGAGCGGTCCCCCACCGACTCAACTCTCGGCCACCAGCCTACTCGAGTGAACAGAACTCCGCTCGAGCGGTCATCGTTGGGTGAAAACCCGAACAAAAGATGCATGACCAAGCCCACGCATGCATAACACATATAGAACACGTGATATTCAAAAACGATTAAGGAACTAACCAAAACATCGAATAAATATTACGAAAATAAATTAAAATCGGGTCTCACATAGACTCTGCTCGTTTGGAAAATAATTAAAAATGAACCCCATTCATTGCAGCTATTTACTTTCTAGTAACTTACTTTACAGCACTTTATTTTAAGTCATTTAGTTTACTGCACTTTACTTTTTAGACAAATACTTTACAGCACTTTGATGTACAGTCATTTACTTTACTGCACCTTACTTTCCAGTCATTCACTTAACAACACTTTATTTTTTAGCTATTTCCTTTACAACACTTAACTTTTTCGGTTATAATGGCATGAAATAAAAATACACAAATTCTTATTCTATCATTTATGTTAGTCTTAAGCAACCCAAGAGGGGGTGAATTGGATTTTAAAAATAATAATAACTATTTAAAAAAAAAATTTCAAAACCTTTTAATTTCTTACGTAAATATAGCAAGTATATCAAGAAATAAAGCAATGAAGAAATTAAAGAGATTAAGAAGACAAAAATTGAACCGAAAACTAAGATTTATAGTGGTTCGGCTTCTTCCAAGCTTACGTCCACTACTCAAGACTCCTATTGAGAATTTTCACTAAGATAGAATGCTTCACGAGCGCATTCAAAGCCTTTTACAGCCTTAAGATGATCCTACGAAAATAATTCAATGTTTTCTTTTCATCACTCTTGAGCTCTTCTTTAAAGAGTATCACTTACTCACTCAAATGATCAAGGGTGACTCACCCTTAGACACAATAAATGTATATAAATCAAAGATTCACTCTCTTTCCAAATGATTAAAAATAAATAAATACAAAAAGATGATATTTGGCCGGAGGAGTTAATGACCTATAAATGCTTTCTTAAATATTTAAACTTTTGATTCAAGCAATAGAATCGTGTCCAGATTTTCTAAGCTTCGAAAAATAACTCATTATAAAGCCATCTAAAATAAATGACCGTTGGTGGGTTGATGGAGGTAATTAATACTCTGAAATTCAACCGTTAAAACCAACATGAGATTTAAAATATGTCACATGGGTCGACTCAAAATGTCTCGGGATTGGTTCCTCAAGTGATTCTGTTGACTCATTTCTTCAATGGTGTCGACACAAATTATGCATCTCCCTCACCCATACGGTGGTGTCGACTCAGGGAGCTTGTGGTGTCGACTCAATCGTTACTTCAATTTTCTAGGAGAGACCTTCAATGTCGACTCATATCGTCTTTAGTGTTGACTTATTTTGTCTGGCAAGCTACTGGAATTTTGGTGTTGACTCATCTTCGTTTTGGTATCGACTCATAAAATTGCAGTCAACCTTGGTAGTTTTAGAGTTGACTCATTTTGATCTGGTGTCGACTTAGAAAACTACAGACAGTCTCAGTTGTTTTGGGGTCGACTCAAAGTCATTTGGTGTCGACCCAAAAAGCTTGTTCACGCAAGGAACATTTGTGTTGACTCATAAACCTTTGGTGTTGACCCATTTGAGTTGGAGTCGGGAATTAACTTGAATCTCTAGTGTCGACCCATTTGGCTTTGGTGCAGACTCAAATTTTCCAAAGTCAAGAATCCGATGAATTACTTGGTGTCGACTCAAATTGCGTTGGTGTCAACCAAAAGTAAATCTCGCAAGACTTGTGTAGGTGTCGACTCAAATTCGTTTTGTGTCGACTCATTTTGCTCAACTGCCTAGATTCTGGTCCAATGCTAAAGATGTCGACCCAAACCAGTTTGGTGTCAACTCAAATGAGTTCCTGAAAACATCTTTAAAAAACATATTAAGGCGTAGACTCAATTTCTCAATGGTGTCGACACACTTAAGAGTTTCAAACGTATTTTGTCTTTAGATGTCGACTCAAATATCAATTTGTGTCGACTCAAAATGTTATTTGACAGAACACAGAGTGTCAACCCATTTGATACAAATAGTCACCACAAATGGCTTAAGATGTCGATTCATTAATCATGTAGTGTCAACACTTACATTTTTTGAAAATAAATAAATATAATCCTTTTTAAATCAATCTTACTTAGAAAATGAATTATTAAAAATATGAAAATTTAATTAAAAAAGTCTTGGGCTAACATTCTACGTATAAGCAGGTAGAATTTTACACTAAAAAAAGATACAAATTTTTATTTTACCTACTATATGCTAACAAACTAAATCACAATGTAAAAAAAAACGTAAAACTCACGTTACTATTTATTATTGTTTATATTATTTCATTGAATCCAAATTAACAGGTATAATATTTATGTATATGTGAGTAATTTGTCATTGAGACAAATCTAAAAGAACTCTATTATTTCATTCAATCCAAATTATTAAATATGAATTTTCTAGTTGTGAGTAGTTTCTTATATAGATAAATCCAAAACGCTTTCAATTTATTGGGAATTTTTAATTTTAAATGCTAAGAATAATTCTCATAATTAACCTCAAGAATGTTGAATACATTTTTTAGAGAGTTTTTCATTTGTAGTTATTTCTAAAAAAAATTATTATTTCTTATTTTATTTAATTAAAATTTTAAATATTTTGATCAAATAAAATAAAAGTTCAGAATAAAATAATAATAAAAACAACCAAGAGTTCATCATTTTGTAGTGACAAAAATTAATCATTCAATCAGTTTTTTTTAAACAACCCACAAAATGCTTTTTTTTTAATCAAAAATAATAATAACCTTCTTAACTAGTTTGAAATTTGCAAATACAGATCGACGATGGAGATGGTAAGAAATATATTTTACTGAAAGGAAACGTCATCAAGGATTGAGATGAATGTGCATATTACGACACCGAACCAAAGGGCCTTTACAATGTCCCCCGAAGAACTACACTTGTTGAGCTGAAAGCAATTCTGTTCCCGAAAGTGATTCCGTACGGTGGCAAGTATCGATTAAAATTCAAATGCAGGTACCCTCATAGACAGGTCAATCAAGTTACTAAGTATAAGATCATGCTGATAATTGCTGATCGTACATTGGACACGATATTAGGGTTGGCTGAGGGTGCCCCCGAGAACTGTTTGGAATTTTACGTAGACGTTGAAAGCATTGCGGTCAACCCGCAAACATTCATGCATGATTTTGGATCGTTCATACAACCATTGACGCAACTAGGAGATGTGACTGGTTCATATTTCGGGGAGGACTTCGACGGATATAACCTAGGTACATACACCGAACCGGATATGTCATTTGCTTTGGAAATGCCGAACGCATTCGATACCAGTGTCGTGCATCCGATAGCAAGAATGCCAGATAGAGGGGAGCCATCATCATTTATGAAAACTTTGCTCTCTTCGAGTCCACTCGTTGGGCAAGATGCAACCATGGTAGCAACAAAGCAATTTGTAAGGTATAAAGAGTCGTTGGACAACTACGAGTTGAATGTCGATAATAAAGGTGAGTTGTGGGACTCAAATGAAGACTTAGATGCTTTGTTAATGTGTATCGATGAAGATGCAGATGCTAAGGATGACGAAGAGGAATTTGGCCACGTTAAAGAAGGGGGAAGCGATGGCACCAAAGCGACTGTCCCTTTTGAGCCAAGTATTATGCAAGTAACAGCAGTTGGCATCCCATTCTTCCAGAATATAGAGATGGAAAATGATGGATCCATTACTTCACGCGATTTTTACGCTCGTGGTAGGGTTTGGAATCCAGAAACGAATGTGCTATAGAAGGGCATGTTATTCAAAGATATGAATAACCTTCAGACAGCTGTGAAGCTGCATCACATAAAGAACAACTGACAATTTGAAGTCGTGGATTCAAGGAAAGCAACTTAGGTAGTCAAATGTAAAAATGATTGCAGTTGGTGGCTTCGCACTGGCAGAGAGAGTAGTCATGGGTACTTTGAGATAACTTAATATGCTGGTAATCGTCACTGCGTATACGGGAGGATGAATAGGGATCATCGTAACCTAGACTTCCGATCTATTGCTACATGCGTCGCAGTTGACGCTGCGATAAAATTAATAACTTAAGATCTAATTTGTGTCGTTCATCATATTTTAACTCTTCAACCATTTACAAATTTATTATACTTTTGCAGAAAAATTCAAAAATAGCCATAACGACTACAATGACAACTGTTAACTCCATCCACAAGTGCCAAATATCCTATAAGAAGGCATGGTTGGCAAGGACAAAAGTGATCAAGATGGTGCTCGGGAACTGGGATGAGCCCTACAGTAAGTTACCGAAATACATTAATGCGTTGCAGACATATAATTGTAGCACTGCTGTGGAATGGAACTTAATTTACTCATCCAACACCGACATGGCGACGTTGAACTGTGTTATGGGCATTCAAGTCGTCCATTGATGGATTTAAATGCTGCCTATCTGTCATATGCATAGATAACACCCATCTTTACGATAAGTACACAGGAAAAATGCTTATCATGACCGGAATTACTGCATATATGAAGATGTTCCTGCTGGCCTTGTCTGTTGTAGATGAGGAGAAGACTGAGGGTTGGTTATAGTTTATCATTAACTTGAGAAAGCATAATGTCCCCAATAGGGAGAGGGTAACTTTACTCTCTGATCGCTGCGGTGCCATGAAAAATGATATTGCTCAGTACTGAGTGAACTCAACTATTAGGCCAATAGGGTATCACAGGTATTCTATTCGGCACATACAAAGTACCTTTAACGAGAAGTTCAAGAACCAGGCATTCAAATCGTTAGTTTCGGCCACTACCACGGAACATCAAGTGTGGAATTTCAATATTAAGATGGAGGAGACCAAAAGTTTGAGTGAGCGAGCTTTTAATTGGTTGACCCGTGTAAACCCTGTAAAATGGACTCCTTCCTATGATAGTGGCCCTCGTTGGGGTGTGACGGCCACGAATCATGCCGATGCTTTCAATAGCGTATCGAAATGAGCTCAGAATATGCCCATCACTACTTGTGTGGAGACAACTTTTCGTCGACTAGTTAAGTATTTGGATAGAATGAAAAGTTGTGCTTACAACGACTACAGAAATAATATATTATATCTGGGTGAGGTGCAAGAAAAGATCATTTGCAACCAGGTGATGGCGAATACACATTCGTTAGTACCATTTGACAAGTAAATCATATTTATATTATATTTTTTGATACATATAAAGTTATAATAGTATAATTTTTATGTCGATTACCTTCAACTAATAGGAGTCGATGGGTGTACGATGTAGTAACGGGAGTTCACTAAGGAAGAAGTTGAAACCGCCTAGTAGTTTAGATACATAACAGAATGTGTGATTATGGTAAATATTGTCACACCCCATTTTGGGACATGACTGGTCGTGAACCACAAATTATTATTTATGGAATACGTAAACCCACCAAAGGTAATAACAAATACAACACAAGAGGCCGTCTAAACATAAACCTCAATTGGATTAATTCCATACTTTTTAACACAAACAAAATAGTCTAATAATTTAATAATATTCTAAAATTCTAATGTCATAAGCAAATAACCCGTTAGTTATTTAAATAAAAACAAAATTGACTCAAAATCCTAATGCAAATCATAATAAAAGGTGTCCTCAGCAATACAAAAGTCATCTACTACTCATGTTAATGGATTACATAAGCTCACAGCCGTGTGAATGATAAAGCACGCATAGTAATTTAAGATTTTAAACTGGGGAATAAAAATAATAATAACAAGAACCATGTTTTTCATAATTAGGAGTACCACAATAATTTGCTAAAATATTTGTTTTACAACTTTTCAATTCATATTTCAAATACCATAAGTTCATGTGCCAAAGTATAACATAATTTATTTAAAAAATTATATTTTTTTCAATAGTGATTATATTCGTAGACTTTTAATCATGCGTTTTTAACCATAAGTATTTATCTATACATATTTAACCATGAGTTTTTATACATATATATTTAACCTTGCGTATTTATCAATGACATATTACTATGAGGTCTCAAGAATATTATAAAACATATGAAATACTCCAACAATTATTAAATATTTACTTTTAAATAATATATCATAAATAGATTTCTCAAATGATTTTTTTGAAAAAATAGTATTTTCAACAAAGATACATAACATGCAAAATCACTCACCTAAAATTCAAATAATGTATTCCACGCCACAACTAAGATAATCTAAGAAACAGACTTCACTAAAAATTATGTAAACCCATAACCGAAATTGTCACTAGTCCAATTTAGTGTCTTCATTATTTTTAAAATGTTCTTTGTAACACTCCATTTTGATATACCAAGATTAATTTGTTCAAGTTATTTTTTGTAATTTGCCCTATTTTGTAATATTACAGTGCTTAAATCGCATAATAAAATGATCAATAAATTTTGTAAAACATGTGAATTATTAAAAAATAAGAAGAAGTGATTAAAAGTATTAAAAAAATACCTTATAATATAGAAGAGGCATCAAACACTGTACTAAAATTGTTAACATTGTTACTCCTTGCGTAAACGTTTTATTAAAATTCAAGGACACAATTTAAATGCTCACAGTCAATCTAGCCCAACATTCAGAGTCACTCAAAAAATATGATAAGTTATAAATAAGAGTAGTCCATAAAATAAAATGAAATAGTAGAATTCTCTCTCATAAAAAATTCATCTCAAATATATGTATCTTAAGAAACACATTTTTCTCATAACCCGTTTATTTCTTTAATACATTTCATAATATTTGATTAATTTTATTTTTTACATGACTATTTTTTATATCAAAATTTACAAAAAACATTAATTTAAACTATTAATAAAACAATAGTACCACATATATAGAAACTAACAATCGACCAACAACAAAAAATGCATCTTGATCGTTTATATGCACGTAGAATTCACAACAATGAGAAAATAAATTCTCCTGTCCAACCAAACGGGACCTTGATATTTAATTGTCAAATATAATGATTTTGTTTTTTTCAAAAAGAATATTAATTAAACTAGGTCTTAACTGACAACCAATTTGGTTTGTTAGGGAGAAATAAAAAGAAATCCATATATTAATTTCTTCCCAACATTTGTTTGAAATCTAGACATGGAAAAAATAGAAGAAAAAAAATGATGAGAAAATATTTTCTCTTAATGATCACTTTTTGAATCACTTCAAAATATAAACTTAAAACATTCTTATTTTAAGGTTAAATTGGTAACTAATATAAAATATTTTATTTTTTACCTTTTATTGAGGCTAATCAAACAAACTATAAGAGAAATAACTGTTTTTTCTTCTCTTTTCTCTGCTTGTTTATCCAAACGAGATGGAGAGATGCTCCCATCCAAACAGAAAATTTGTTTACTAACCTGTCGAATTGGGTAAAAAATATGAGCATTTAGCCAGAAATTTAAAAAAGTAAATTTTAACACGCAAGATCTAATTGTACGATTTTTTTTAAAAATACCCTCCAAACAGATAGCAAAACAGATAAATTTATCTGTTTTGCATAACAAACAGATAAATTTATCTGTTTGATATTCATCTGTTTAATATGCAAGTAGATAAATTTATCTGTATTCTTTATACGTATTTTTAATAAAACAGATAAATTTATTTGTGTTCTTTACGTCTGCTTTCAATAAAAGACAGATAAATTTATCTGTGTTCATCATACATATTTTGAAATGACGTAGATAAATTAATCTGTTTTAGGGTATTTTTGTTTCAAAAGAATCTTGCGCGTCAAAATTTTTATGCGGATGGACCTTACTCGTTAAAAAATATATACTTGATGAAAAATGGTAAACGACTTATAAATTGGACTGTTCACTAATTTTTCATAAAAAATACACATTTCTTTATTAGTATAATATTTTGGCTAGCTTGCATCTGAAAAATGTCACAAACGCAAACAAATTTGTCATAATACCCATATAGATGACAATGTTTCATATAGTTATACATGAGTATGAGGAACTTCTTATACATTTTGAAATATGAATATGAGAAATTTCTCATAACGACTATGTGTGTGTGAGAATGCTATCATATAGTGACATATGAAAAATTTATCATGTATTTATTGAGTTCATGATTTTTATGATACATTGAATGATTTGATACGAAATATAAATTGATAAGCAAACTTAATTAGAGTATTTTACAAAAATAGAGTTTTGAGATTAAAATGAGTAGTATCTTACTTAAGTTTACAGACAAATGAATAATATTCTATTTAGATTTATAATATTTTAATTAGAACAGAATTCTGATTGTACATTTCTTCATCATGCTTTATTGATTTGCTTTGATTTTCCTTCGTCGATGAAAAAATTACTTCAACGTTGTACTCAATAAAAAATGGGGAGAAATTTGAAATAGAATTTTTAGTTATTGTAGTCGTGCGCAAAGATTTTAATGATTATCAATGGTGGGTTGAGTAGTGAAACATGTATCATGTCATACATAAGCTGAGTGTTTAAGCCACTTTTAATCAAAATTTTCCATAGGAATTTTATGCATAAGCTGAGTGTTTAAGCAACTTTTAATCAAAAATTTCCATAGGAATTTTTGGTAAAGCTAGCACAGACTCTAAAAAAAAATATTTGGACAAATTTTTGAAAAAAATTGTTTTTTCACCCTTTGATATGAGTGGTCTCTCATCTCTCTCACGGAAATGCCGAACTCTGAACCACCTTAAGCAACTCCATGCCCACCTCCTCAAATCTCGCCTTCCCGAAAACCCACTTGCCGTAGGACATCTTCTCTCCGCCGCCGCCTCCTCCAACAACCCCGCCTTCTTCTCCTACGCCTGCTTCATTTTTCAAAACCTTTGGTGTTGCAACACCTTCATCTTCAACACCATGATTAGGGGTTACGTTCAAGCACACTCCCCAATATCCGCCGTTTTGTGCTATCTTGATATGTTAAACTATGGCTGTCCGGCCAATAAATATACTTTTCCGGCCTTGATCAAAGCTTGTTCGAGTCTTGTACCCGATTATTCGAAGGCAATTGGGTGTATTGTTCATGGTCATGCTGTTAAATTTGGATTGGTACGTGACCCTTTTGTTGTGAGCACGCTTATTGAATTTTATTCCTTGAATCTTGAAATGGGAATGGCACGGATGTTGTTTGATAAAATTCCTGAAAGGGATGTTGTGTTGTGGACCGCGATGGTTGATGGGTATGGAAAGATGGGAGATGTTGAGAAGGCGAGAGAAGTGTTTGAAGAAATGCCCAAGAGAAACGTGATCTCTTGGAGTGCAATGATGGCAGCTTACTCGCGGGTTAATGACTTCAGGGAGGTGCTCAGTCTATTTAGGCAGATGCAAGAAGTGGGCATAGATCCAAATGAGTCGGTGTTAGTGAGTGTTCTGACTGCTTGTGCTCACCTCGGTGCGCTTGCGCAAGGATTGTGGATCCACTCCTATGCTAGGCGGCACAATCTTGATTCCAACCCAAAACTGGCCACTGCACTGGTTGACATGTATTCAAAATGCGGTTGTGTGGAATCAGCCTTATCAGTATTCGAGGGTATTCCTAATAAGGATGCTGGAGCATGGAATGCAATCATTTCTGGGGCTGCAATGAATGGTGATGCTAGAAAATTACTCAAACTATTCAAGAAGATGACAATGGATGGGACTCAACCCACAGAAGCCACATTTGTTGCACTTCTCACCACTTGCACACATGCAAGATTGGTTGAGGAGGGCCTTAAATTGTTTGAAAAAATGGAAACCTTCTATGGGGTCAAACCCAAGCTTGAGCATTATGCATGTGTGGTTGACCTTTTGGCTAGAGCAGGTATGTTGATGGAAGCCGAGAAGTTTATAGAGGAAATGGGTGGGATTGAACAAGCAGATGCAAATGTGTGGGGAGCTTTATTGGGTGCATGTAGAATATACAGAAATGTTGAAATTGCAAACAGAGTCTGGAAAAAATTAGCTAGTATGGGAGTACCTGATTGTGGAATGCACGTGCTCTCGTATAACATCTATAGCGAAGCTGGCTGGGAACTGGAGGCAAGGAGAGTCAGAAGATTTATCTCGGAGGCTGGAATGAAGAAGAAGCCCGGTTGCAGTGTGATAGAGGTGAATGGTGTTGTTGAGGAGTTCCTTGCTGGTGATCTTTCTCATCCACAATCACAAGAGATACGTGAACTACTTGATTCCTTTGTTCATGGTATATCTTGTTCAGTGATTTTTTTCAGAACTCATTTGCACATTTGTATTTTAAAATTTCCTTCTTTTGTTTATACATCTGATTTTCATAGTGCATTCTTCTTCATGAATCATGTTCTTTCTCAAGCGCATGCAAGGGATGGCGTGAGAACTTTGGTGGAATAGATTGCACTATTGAAAATATCATCCCGTGTTATAGTAGCTCCTCAACTGATTTGTTTTGAGTTTCAATCATCATTCTTATCACTATCATAGAAGGGAGGGACATCTACAAAGTCCACAGAATTATAAATATGCTGTGCTCATCTAAAGAATTTGAACCTTAAGACTTTCAAGCCGTGTTTGAAGTTAAGGATTAGAGATTTGAATTGAACTAATAATCCATAGTTTATTTTTATCCTATGTTTGTTTTATTAGATTTGTGCCCGGATTCATTGTCCGAATTAAATTCAGTATCCCATATATGAGATATAATTAACCCTAGAGAGAGGGTGAGATATTTAATCCAAAGATTAGAAGGAGTAACTGATTAAGTGTGAAAAGACAGTTTTCCATATATATATATATATATATATATATATATATATATATTGCATTCTAATTGAAAAGAGGGTAAAATAGTCCATGATATTAACTTTATTTAAAATTAAGACCTAATGCAACAATCTACTTGTCATCGGGACTTATCTCTAAAGAAGTAGCAAAAATAGGACTCCACACTAATTAACTTCTTAATTAATCATTTCCCATAGAGTAAACAAATAAAGAATTTGATTAGATTTATATGGAATAAGTACTTATCCCATACACTAAACAAACCCAAAACTGGGCTATAAAATGAATACCTAATCCGAAGGTTTTGGTATCCCAAAACTACTAGTCTTGAAATACCTAATCCATGTTAATCCAGTTGAAGACTCCAAACATGTTGACAGTCTTTCAAATCAACTTTATTGTCACTCCACATATTCGGCAATCAACAAATTGATAAAGCTGGGCAAGTAACACTAAATTTTCCATTTTGGAAACCACAAATTACATTGAATCGCAACATCATCCATTGAGCTACTAAGCCTACAATATATATCATCTTGGAAAGAACCAAATAGATTCTGTAGACATACCGATGAGTATCTATTTCCCTATCTACCTTTGTCACTCCAGCCACCTTAGTAGGTAAGCAGTCCTCTGTTATTCATTGAAAAGAGGAGCCATAACTGGTACATTGATTATTAGTCGAAGATGAGAGCCTTTCAAGGAAGTCAATTGCGGCATCTCAGGGGTTAAATGCAATGCTTTTGCATGAAAATCTTTATCGAATAACAAAACTGAAATAAGTTTATTGAGCCGTTCTGCACCAGGCCCTGGTCTCAATTCAGTTATATTTTCAACAGTGTATTGTGGGGTAGTCGTGTTCGTGTCTCCTTTATCAAACCAACTACCCGGCACGAACCTGTCATTAATGC
Source organism: Heliamphora exappendiculata (assembly GCA_034768845.1). Lineage (NCBI taxonomy): Eukaryota > Viridiplantae > Streptophyta > Magnoliopsida > Ericales > Sarraceniaceae > Heliamphora > Heliamphora exappendiculata. The sequence continues at coordinate 12,127,837 of JAOTRH010000013.1, read as the reverse complement.
GGCCTAGAAGCTCAGAGTCGATCTTGTCAAGAACCGACTCATTTCTGCCAAACTTTCTAGCGAACGGGGCATTGCTGTCTAACATTTTCTGATAGTTGTCAACAGTCAGGAAATGCGGGTGCTGTTCGGGAGGGTTATCCCATGATATGAATTGGAGGTCATGGTTCACAGTGGTGTTCCAAAACTCCTCAGCATTGCAGATAACTGTGTGGAAATATCCTTCAGGAGAAGACAGAAAGTTGGCGTAATACATTGGGACTATCCTGAGTAGGTTGTCCTAGCCCCATAAATAGAACTCCATAAACGGGCAAGAGAGCATCATCCAGGCAGAACCTGAACCAATCAACGCAATGTCTGTAATTAGATTTTTCTAATGATTATGAAGTTCAAAAGTGCCAAAAAAAAAAGTTCAATACGTGTCAAAAAAAAAAAGGTTCAAAAACTACACCACCTGCATGCTTGCAAATGAATAGAGAGCTTGAATCTAAAGGAAGAAAGTAAAGTTTTGTGATTGATTCATGAGAAAATTGACTTCAACCTAACTGATACGCAGAAATAGTTCATTACTCAGTTTTGTGATTGATTCATGAGAAAATTGACTTCAACCTAACTGATACATAAAAATAGTTCTTTGCTCAGTCAACTCCAAGTCTAGTTTTTGAGTTGTAGCCAACTCTGCCTATCAAATGACAGCTTTGTTCTAGTCAAGAATCGAACAGTTCTTCAGTAAACAAATAAGATCCAGCACAGATGTTGCACGATGATACTTATCACACTCATGTCAGCAGATTTAGGTAGGTTCTGCACAATTTTAAAAATTTAGCAACATAATATCTTGAAACCATTTTCAATGAAGATTTGGTATTCAAATCTACTAGTAAAGGAATAACAATGGCAGAGTTAGTTTTAAAAAAGTGTCATTTCAGCTCCATTGCAAAAAGTATTAGTTCTATAGGAATACTCATCATATATCTCTTGCTCCAGTCCTTACCCTTGGGTCCAAAACCTCACGCTTTAAAGCCCAAATTGAAATTTCCATCCAAGATTTAATAGTTGGTCCATTCTCAGCCTGGGTAAAGTCCATCTCGTTGTGATAGAAATGAACAAGAACAAGTAAGTTTTAGCTCTATTCATCTGAAATCCTCCCATCTAAATGCAGCAATAAGAATTAGCCCCAAATATACGGCATACCAGTACGCATACGTATATCTAGATATATGGATAAATTAGCTTAGTGAATGTGGAATCCAGCTGAATAAGAAAAGTAGTTCTTTCTATTCTTCTATGGATTGCATATGAAGTCATACTAAAGCTAGCAATCTTGACAAAAAGGAAGCTTTTTACAAATATTATTCTAAATTAAACTAACAAGAGAGGTGGGTGGGGGCGGGGTGAAGAATTTTGGAGTCAAAACTAGAGTTGAATCTCCCATATCAAGCACAGCGTATTGTATCCAGGCCCAACTGGTAATACAACTTTAATGGGTGATTCTCCGTTCCTCATTAGAGTTCGGAGATTGCCCAGAATCATTGCTTCACTGTTTCTACGGCCAAAGGGATTTTAACTCTGGTTCGTTCCATAGCTTGTAAAAGGCAATACAAAGTAGTTCCAGGGGATATTAATTGGAAAGAAATCTAATTTATTTCGTACCCCTCGGTAATCTGATATGTTTCCTGAGTTTTATGATTTAAATGACAAAGAATTGGCAGCATAAACTAGACTACCATTACCTGTAATGCAAATTGTTACTAAATTTCATAGCAGTTTACTATGGGACAGTTTTTCCAGATATAGTCCTGAGCCAGTGATTCTGTTTCCATTAGTATAATAGGCAATTAGCTGCCAATACCATCTTTAGCAAGAGCTTTTTTTTCTTTCATTTATACAAAAGGAAGATCTTATATTGAATGTAACTCTTACTAAAAAAGAACTAAAAGAACAATCTTATACTCAATACAACTCTAACCAAAAGGAACTAAAACTCAAACCAAAATAGAAGTTAATTAATCGTTTACCTGTGAAAAGCTTATACGCTGTAGGTACACTCCTTTTTTCTGAGACCCAAAATACGTCTTATTTCTGCAAGCTGTACAGTCCTGGATCTATGATAACTGGCTTGGCTCTCTGAAATCTACCAATAAAAAAACTTGTGTGAGCAAATATGCAGTTTTCTTTCCAATGTTCCGTAAAACAAGCTGCAAGTTCTTTTGATCAAGAGAAGTAGATGAGCAACATACTCCTTCCAACCAATGTCGCTAGTATGCTCGATGAAATTAAGGTTTCATGGGATAGTTGATAAAGTATGAAGCATATCTGTCGAAAAAATTGGAAAAGACAAGGAGAAAGATATCAAAAAGTAAAAATGCAGGATTAAAAGTTATAAATTATAATAATAATTATTATAAGTTATAAGTTATAAATTATCAATTATTATTATAAGTTATAAACTATTTGTAAGTTACTATTTAAAGTTTATTATAAGTTCTAAACTTATAAACTATAAGTTTATTATAAGTTATAAGTTATAACTTATAATAGCTTATAATAACCAGCCCCAACGGTAAAAAAATTGTGGTCATTGGATTAGTTTGGGGGCGATCAGGGCCCTTTGTTTCAAAAGAAGAGCCAGTGGTAAGCCTCGGGCTCGGGATAGGTCAACCCTAGAAAAATTACCGTTGGTGGCTTGGGCTTGGGTGGGGCCTCAGACTTGGGCCGGCCCACAGGCTTCAGGGGAAGGCCCATGCCCGGTTTTAGGGGATTCGGGCTCGGGCTCGGTCTCGCTCGAGCTTTTCTCGAGTCAGACTCGGGCTCTACAGTACCAGGCCTTGGGCTGGGGCCAGGCTGCCCAGGCTGTGGGCCATTTTTACATTGCTACCCGTGGTTAAGAACATGCTTACCGTTTTCTACTTCTAGATGATTCAGAAAATCGTTAAGGCCCTTGCAACCAAAATCCTCTCATCTCTCTCATTGAAATGCTGAACTTTGAACCACCTCAAGCAACTCAATGCCCACCTCCTCAAGTCTCACATTCCCGAAAACCCACTTGCCGTAGGCCATCTTCTCTCCACCGCCACCTCCAACAACCAGCTAGCCTTCTTCTCCTACGCTTGCTCCATTTTTCAAAACCTTTGGTGTCGCAACACCTTCATCAACAACACCATGATCAGAGCATACGTTCAAGCGCATTCCCCAATATTCGCCGTTTTGTGCTATCTTGATATGTTAAACTATGGTTGTCCGCCCAATAACTATACTTTTCCGGCCTTGATCAAAGCTTGTTCGAATCTTGCACCTAATTATTCGAAGCCAATTGGGTGTTTTGTTCATGCCCATGCTATTAAATTTGGAATCTCACACGACCCTTTTGTTGTTAGCATGCTTATTGGATTCTATTCCTTGAATCTTGAAATGGGAACTGCACAGATGCTGTTCGATAAAATTCCTGAAAGGGATGTTGTGTTGTGGACCGCGATGATTGATGGGTATGGGAAGATGGGAGATGTTGAGAAGGCGAGAGAAGTGCTCGAAGAAATGCCGGAGAGAAACGTAACTCTTGGAGTGCAAGGATGGCAGCTTACTTGCGGGTTAATGACTTCAGGGAGGTGCTCAGTCTATTTAAGCAGATGCAAGAAGTGGGCACAAATCCAAATGAGTCGGTGTTCGTGAGTGTTTTGACTACTTGTGCTCACCTTGGTGCGCTTGCGCAAGGGTTGTGGATCCACTCCTATGCTAGGAGACACAATCATGATTCCAACCCAAAACTGGCCACTACATTGGTTGACATGTATTCAAAATGCAGTTGTGTGGAATTAGCCTTATCAGTGTTCGAGGGTATTCCTAATAAGGATGTTAAAGCATGGAATGCAATCATTTTTGGGGTTGCAATGAATGGTGATGCTAGAAAATTACTCAAATTATTCGAGAAGATGACAATTGATGGGACTTCTCACGGCTTGCACACATGCAAGATTGGTCAAGGAGGGTCTTAAATTGTTTGAACAAATGGAAACCTTCTATGGGGTCAAACCCAAGCTTGAGCATTATGCATATGTGGTTGACCTTTTGGCTAGATCAGGTACGTTGTGTTAGTGGTAGCTTATTATTATTATTATTATTATATGATTATTATCAGGTGTGTGTTGGTATATGGATATAATGCTGTTCCTTATTTTTATTATAAATAAGAGTGCTCACCTATCTAGTAGAGTACGACTTTCCATTATTTTCTTTCTCCTAACATGGTATCAGAGCCACCATAAAACCTTAACCGCCAGCCTCCTCCATGAAACCCTAACCCTAAGCCGCCGCCAGCTTCATTTCTTCTTCCCTTCAGCACCGATAGCCTCCTCTCAGGCTCTTACCAGCCCCGACAGACTCTTTCCTTCCCCATTCCAGCGTCGACTGTCCCTGGTTAGCACCGACAGCCCCTTTTCAGCCTCTTTCCAGCGCCGACAGACCCTTCCCTTCCCCTTTCCTTTCCAGCACTGACAGCCAATTCTGTCACCAGAACCTTCGCCGACCCTCACCTCTGCTGCCGAAACCATCTCATGAAACCCTAGCCGTCATCAGAAGTTGCCGACAGCCTCTCTCTTTCTCACCGACAACTTCTCTCTCTCTTTGCTGGAAGTTGCCAACAGCCCTAGGGGAACCCAAGCCGCTGCTTTGAGGATCTAGGGGCTGTCGTGGTTCTCTGCTTTGCTCTTGCTAGTGCCGACAGTCCCAAGGAGAACCTTAGTTGCTATTTTGAGGGTCTAGGGCGGACTGCCACAGGGTGTTTGACTCTATGGAGATAGTTTGAAGGTATGTTTAGTGGTCCATTTATAATTGTTTAAGGTTGTGGTTGTGTTCTATTATTTGTTGGAGTGGCTGCCTATGGTTCCTTAAGATTGATAGATTGTGATGTTAACGAAGAGTTCGACAATGGTTGGTGACTCTCAAATGAGTACTGAAAGATAAGGAATCACAGATGTGTTTTCGTCATCCACATGGTTAGTGGATTCGATATTGACTGGACTATAAACATGTGTGTTATGGAAGAAGAAGGTATTGCTGACAATTGAAGGTATGGAAAAGGAGGATAATTTATTTAACGATCCTCCTGAGAAAGGATCTGATGAGTACAAAAGGTGGAAGAGGGATGATGCAAGATTGCTTAGTAAGATGTTGAATTCGATGGAGTCTTCTATTGAGGTTTTGATGGCTAATGCCACAACTTATTGAGAGGTGTGGACCATACTCGAGGAGATATTTGCTTCGACTAACGACTTGTCCAGATTATATGATGTGATGTGGAGCATCTTCAGGATACAGCAGGGAGAGCAGCCTTTCTTAGATTACTTCACAGAGTTCAAGGTGTTGGCATATGCGTATGATCGTTTGGTACTTTTTACTAATCGATACGAGGTTTTCAGAGAGCAGATGATGCAATTCTTGGTTATTTATTTCTTAGCTAGGGTGAACCAGCAACTTGACTTCGCACGTTCCCTGATCCTGGCTGGGTTCGATAATCCATCTTTATCTGAGGTCTTCAGGAGGATGAGCAGAGCAATCAGTAAAGAGGAGCCTCGTGTTACTGCTGCTGACCAGGGTGATCATACAACCCTAAGTGCATTTTGTGGAGGAGGCAGAGGTGGTTTCGTGGTAGAGGTGGTGATGGAGGCCGTGGTGATGGAGGTTGATGTAGAGGTTGTGATGGAGGACGAGACAGAGGTCGAGGTGGACGTGACACCAGGTCCTGCTAGTATTGTGGAGAGCAGAGACATTTATAGAGCTCGTGGTGGAAGCTACATGGGCGTCCTACATCTTCTGTGGCCAATACAGTGTCCAATTATGATGCTTCTTCCTCTTCTTATGAGAGGAGGACTATAGATGACTTAGGAGGAATATGATCAGTTCATCCAGATGAGAATTGGGAACACAGCTGATACTCCCTCAGCCACAGTTGCAGGTAACCCAGCTGTGTGTATAGCCACTCCCAGATCGTGGGTGATAGATTCGGGTGCATCTGCACATATGACCCACTCCACAGGTACTTTTTTGTCTTATCAGTTGACCCCTGGACATAGTGGGGTTATTGTTGCCAATGGTTGAACCTTGGAGGTGAAAGGACATGAAGTAACTGCTTTATCTCCATCACTTACACTCTTTGATGTTTTACATACTCCTGCTAATCCGTTTAATCTGTTTCCTGTGAGTCATATTACAAAGGATTTGAACTGCTCAGTAACATTCTTTCCTGATTATTGTGTTTTTCAAGATCTAGTTTCGAGGAATACTATTAGTAGAGGACGGGTGGTAGGTGGCTTGTATGTGATGGATGAGACTTTAGATGTTGCATGCTCCGAGTGATCGTCTTAGATTTTGGATATACATTATCAGTTGGGTCATCCCTCCTTGCCAAGTCTGAAGAAACTGTGCCCCAGTTTAAGTCAAGTTACACAGTTAGAATGTGAGTCATGTCGATTTGCTAAGTACCTGTGTGTGCCATATGTGTCCAGGAATAATAATAGGACAATGAGTCATTTCTCTTTAGTCCATTCAGATATCCGTGTCCTGTCACATCTTTATTTAGATTTCGGTATTTAGTAACTTTTGTTGATGACTATCCTCGGATTATCTATCTCTATCTTATGAAGAAGCATTATGAATTATCTACTGTGTTCACTACATTTTGTAATGAAGTCCAAACTCAATTTGGCAAAACCATTCAGATCCTACGTAGTGATAATGTGGGTGAGTACATTGGTGGCGTGTTGGATACATACCTGCATACTCACGAAATTATTCATCAGGTGTCATGCCCAGACACACCACAGCAGAATGGGGTGACTAAGGGAAAGAATAGACATCTCTTGGACACTGCTCCTGTCTTGATGTTCTAGATGAAAGTTCCCAAAGTCATCTGGGGTGAAGCTGTGTTGACAGTATGCTATCTTATTAATAGACTGCCAACATGGTGCTACACCCTTGTTAGTTTTACTTCCTTAGCAGATTCTTTTTTCCTTACTACTCAAAATTTTTGGATGTGTTTGTTATGTGAGAGATACCAGACCAAATGTGATTAAGCTGGATGCTCGAGCACTAAAGTGCGCTTTCACGGGATATCCTAAGACACAGAAAGGATATCGGTGTTACAGTATGGAATTGCGAAGGTTTATAGTATCCGGAGATGTGGTGTTTGTTGAGTCTGTTTAGTTCTATGGCTCGGCAACTACACCTTCCTCCATTGGTGATGATGGTTTAGATCGTATTCTGTTGTATCATTCCTCCACTGATTTACCAGTGGCACCTTCTCCAATTACCAGTTCTTCGGTTGATATTTCCGAGGAGTCTTCTCCTGCTGCCCCAGAGGCACATGTGATCTCATTATCCTCAAAATCATCGTCTTCTCCAGGCCCCACCACATCTCTTTTACTCGAGTCAATATCTTTCTAGCTGAATGCGACCTCTGATCAGGTAAGTGATCATTCTATTGCTTTACGCAAGTCTTATCGTAGTTGTCGAGATCATCTCTTGTATACTACATCATATCGTGGTTTGCCAGTCACTGTCCAAAAGGGTATTATTACACTTGATCAGCATACTTTGTCTTGCTTTGTTATAGATGCTCTTTTTCATTTAGGTTGACGTAAGGCTATGATTGAGGAGATAAATGCTCTTGAGGCTAATCATACGTGGGATCTGGTGAGTCTTCCTCCTGGGAAGACAGTTATTGGGTGTAAGTGGGTATATGCTGTCAAGTTTTATTCTGATAGCACTCTTGAGCGATTAAAAGCTCGTTTAGTGGCCAAGGGCAATGCTCAGACCTATGGCCTTGATTACTTTGATACCTTCTCCCATGTTGCGAAGATGGTTTCAGTTCATTTATTCTTGTCTCTGACTGCATCACATCAGTGGCTTTTGTATCAACTAGATGTGAAAAATGCTTTTCTTCATGGTAATTTAGAGGAAGAGGTTTATATGGAGCAACCGCCTAGCTTTGTTGCTCAGGGGGGTTCCCTAATCATGTCTGTCGTTTAAGGCATTCATTATATGGTCTGAAGCAGTCTCTTAGAGCCTGGTTTGGCCGTTTCAGCTCAGTAGTACAGGAGTTCGGCCTTCGGCAGTCAGTAAAGGATCATACTGTATTCTTTCGACATACCTTAGCGGGTTGTGTATTACTCGTCGTATATGTGGATGACATTGTTACTACTGGTAGTGACAGTGGAAGGATTGCTGAGCTTAAATCGTTCATGAGCATTAAGTTTCAGACGAAAGATCTTGGTGAATTTCAATATTTCCTGGGCATTGAAGTATTCAGGAATAAGAAAAGGGTGTTCATTTCGTAGCGGAAGTATGCTCTTGACATTCTGGATCGAGCAGGATATGTAAGTGCTAAAGGAGTAAACTCATCTATGGAGTCTAATGTCAAGCTAGAGCCGAAATGAGCGATTCTTTCAGATCCTGAGTAGCATCGACGTACAGCGGGGCAGCTTAATTATCTTACTACGATGACTCGTCCAAATATTGCCTATCCAGTGAGTGTAGTGAGTCAGTTTTTGTCTGATCCCCGTGTTCCACATTGGCAAACGGTGTTACGCATTCTTCGGTATTTGTGCAAAAATCCGGGAAAGGAAATTCAGTTTTCTAGTTATGGACATATGGGAATGGAAGGGTACTCTGATGTTGATTGGGTTGGATGCACATTTGACAGGAGATCCACATCTGGTTACTCTGTATTTGTTGGTGGGAGCTTGGTTTCCTAGAAGTGCAAGAAGCAGATTGTGGTATCTCGGTCTAGTGCTGAGGCCGAATACCGGGTTATGGCATTAGCGACTGTTGAGATTATGTGGCTTCGGCAGATTTTGACAGAGTTACACTTTTCTCTTATAGGATATGCCAGACTTTTGGTTGATAATATCTCGGCTATTTATATTGTCACAAATTCAGTATTTCATGACAGAACGAAGCATATTGAGGTTGGCTGTCATTTTGTTCGTGAGGAATATCATAAAGGGGTTATTACATTTGGGTCTATTCCTACATGGGAACATGTGGCAAATATTTTCACTAAAATTTTACCGAGTCCGCGTGTCTCATATTTATGTAACAAGTTGGGCATGGTTGATATATATGCTCCAGCTTGAGGGGGGTTTTAGTGGTAGCTTATTATTATTATTATTATCATTATTATAATTATATGATTATTATCAGGTGTGTGTGAGTGTATGGATGTAATAGTGTTGTCTAGTTTTATTATAAATAAGAGTGCTCGCCTATCCAGTAGGGTACGGCTTTCTATTGTTTTCTTTCTCCTAACATGTTGATGGAAGCTGAGAAGTTTTTAGAGGAGGAAATGGGTGGGATAGAACAAGTGGATACAAATGTGTGGGGAGCTTTATTGGGTGCATGCAGAATATACAGAAATGTTGAAATTGCAAACAGAGTTTGGAAAAAATTAGCTAGTATGGGAGTATCTGATTGTGGAATGCACGTGCTCTCGTACAACATCTATAGCGAAGCTGGCTGGGAACTATCGGCAAGGAGAGACAAAAGATTTATCTCGGAGGCGGGAATGAAGAAGAAGCCCAGTTGCAGTGTGATAGAGGTGAATGGTGTTGTTGAGGAGTTCCTTACTGGTGATCTTTCTCATCCACAATCACAAGAGATATGTGAACTACCTGATTCCTTTATTCATGGTATATCTTGTTGAGTATTTTTTTTCCAGAACTCAATTCCACATTCGTAGATTATCATTTCCTTCTTTTGTTTATACATCTGATTCTCATAATGCATTCTTCTTCATGAATCATGTTCTTTCTCAAGCGCATGCAAGGGATGGCATGAGAACTTTGGTGGAATAGATTGCACTATTGAAAATATCATCCCGTGTTATAGTAGCTCCTCAACTGATTTGTTTTGAGTTTCAATCATCATTCTTATCACTATCATAGAAGGGAGGGACATCTACAAAGTCCACAGAATTATAAATATGCTGTGCTCATCTAAAGAATTTGAACCTTAAGACTTTCAAGCCGTGTTTGAAGTTAAGGATTAGAGATTTGAATTGAACTAATAATCCATAGTTTATTTTTATCCTATGTTTGTTTTATTAGATTTGTGCCCGGATTCATTGTCCGAATTAAATTCAGTATCCCATATATGAGATATAATTAACCCTAGAGAGAGGGTGAGATATTTAATCCAAAGATTAGAAGGAGTAATTGATTAAGTGTGAAAAGTCGGTTTTTCCATATATATATATCTTATTAATAGTATATAAGCAGCTAATTTCAAATTAACAGTGGAAAATGACTTATTTCTTTTTTAGCCCGCGTTGCCCTCTTTATCATTGTGTTTTTCCCAGTTGGGCCTCTTGCTCTTCAACACAAATATGGGTTAAAGGGTGGGCAAGATGGTCAAATTGGCGCTTTGTCCCAAAGGGGCCAACTATGGGCGCTCCTACGACTTTTTTGCCCACCATTTCGCGTGCCAATGTACAACCCTTGTACTGTACATTGTACAAGGATTCTGATGCTTGCCTCTTGCGCCTGGAATTTTGCCCGTGCCCAGGTGATTCTTTCTTTCGGGTTTCACGTGAAACCTTCTCGATCTTTGCTCTTTCTCTTTTGCTGGTTGCGATCGAGGTTCTTCCTCTTCTCTTTCGCTTTCTTGTCGATCTAGGGCTTTCCTCTTCTCGTTCGCTTTCTCATTGTCGAATCTAGGGTTTTGGTTGTTTGCGTGACTGTGTCTTCTTCGTGCTCTTCTCTTTACTGTGCCATTTGTGTTGCTATTTTACAGATCCTCGAAGCTTGCGATCGCGCAACCATGTCAAGGTGCTTGATCTTGTCTTTCGCTTTCTTGTGGATCTAGGGTTTTCCTCTTGAAATCTACGGTTTTGGTTGTTTTTGCCTTGTTGGTTCTCGCAGTGGTCACACAGTTGTTAGGGGAAGCTCTGTTTTGATCATTTTTGGAAGTGAAGTTGCTAAAAGGAGGAAACTCTATGATTTACATATGCTTGATCTGAAGTCTTTGACTTGGCTTTGAGAATTTCTCAAGATACCGTGCAGATGCTTTTGAGGCATGTGACAACAGTAAAGAATTAAGATCTTTGATTAACCTTGTTAGCCTGAATGTTTGTGTTCTCTCTTCTGTTTAATTCCTAAAATAAAACTTTGGATATCCTTTCTTGTGAAATGTGATGCTTTGTTTTTATCCTGTATCTTAGCATATTTTTTGGTTGTATAGGTTGATTGTGTCTCTTGACTAAATAAAACCTTTCAATGTGTTCTCGTGTATCCATGCTCAACGCTACTAGCCGGGAAAATATTTATCTTATGCTTGTTCATCAATTTGCTAAGATTGGTAGAACTTATTCTACATTGTTATCATTTTATTAGTCAGCAAAAAGAAATTTTATTAATTACTTATTCTATATTGTTGACCGAGCATTGCGATAGAAATTTAGCCCAATATGTCCAAACTGAACTTTCTGCCCTTTAACACTCGAGTTATTGGTCATCTTATTCTACAATAAACCTTGTGCTCAAAAATATTATATTTTGAATATCATCCTGGTGGTATGAATCAACACATTGTAAATGTAACTAGGTCTCCATACATACTATTTTTTTCTATAGTGCCTAACTAAGCTTCGTCACTCTTTAATTTTCTTTTCAATATATAGTTTCACAATTTTGCTTCTAATCAAATTTAATGTTATACTGTGTTAATTAGACTGTTCCTCCCCCTTTCTTCCTGTTTGATGTTTTTTTTGTGTTGATTAAACCATTTTCTCAAGGTGACTTTATTGTTCATTCCATACTGCTTTTCTATGCCATTATAGATTTAGAACGCTCGTTTGCATTAACACTGTTGATGCCTCCCATCTGCTGTAAGGGTCCTTTTCACCCAAATGCTGTGAAATCAAAATGAGAAAGTTTTATCTGTATTTAGATTATTTGAATTGTCCCCCTTTTTTTTTTCCAAGAACATTGGAAATAAATAGAGCTTCCATTTGAAGAGATTCAAGAGTCGGGAGAAGGGAAAATTTGCATTGTCATACTTATCAAAAAGAAAAAAAAAAAAGAATGAAAGAAAATTAGCTTTGTCCTTTCTTGATGTGGAAGAAAGTGAGACTGTTCGGATGGAATGCAAGAAGAATAGTACGCAACTAACTGGTAGAATAAACCAAACCAGCTTAATTTCATGTTTGGTACACTCATTCATGTTTTTTTCTTTTTCTAAATCACTCTAGAAGGTATTTGTTTGACTGCAATTTACAGGTCAATATCACGTCACTGTTGTTAATGTAGATATGTCTGCTATTGTTTTACCTTCCTTAGGAATGCAAGATTGAAAGATCTTGCAGAATTTGCTCCACGACTATACCACACGCGAATAGCCTTATCCCAAGGATTGCAGGCCTTGCTGTTGATATTGCCGTCTGTTCCTTTTCTGCCCCCGCACATCCTCTGTTGTGCATAGCCCAGGCCATTGCTGGTGGAAGAACTCCATAGAGCATTGTCATGCAGTAGCCACCCTGGTTCACATTTCAGGTGATTTCTCTCACTCAAGGATTTGATTTGCTTGCCAATGGAAGTTAATACACCCTAATGCCACAGCTTTATAACTGGCTTGATAACCAAATTGGAGGGGTATTAGCCTTTGACTGGAATAAGTAATCATGTGGGTCCCACATGTTTTTGTGTGTATGTCTCTCTCTCTCTCTCATAAGATCATGTTTGTTTTGGAAAGAAAGGTTTGACTAAAATGGGTTATTAGGAATACCAACCCACTCATGGAATTGTTTATCCCCGACCTTGGATTGGATCCATCATCTTATTCAATGGTCCAAATGTAATCTTCATTTTTAATGCATAATGTTCAGCAAACGACTGTTCGGTTTACAAAGCATGGGTGGTGTCCTTTCTATGTTTGTGAGGCATAAGATCAAACCAAATTGGTTTCAAGAAAGCTTACATAAGAGTCGCTTTGATATTTACTACTGGCCATCAGTGGCATTAAGTGCCATCAATCTTGTTTGCTACATCCTGCTTGCTAGCTTATATTCTTATAGGCAATCTACTTCCAAATGCAAGTAATGCTATGTGTTTCTTAATCCCACTGCAAACACCATTTGACTACACAGGAAAGAATGTTCTTTAAATTGGACTGCGACTTACTATTGCTGGCGTTAGCCTGAAAAGTGGAGTTCACGTGCAATGCCTTTGTTCTCTCAATTATTTGCCACAATTCAATTTACCCGTATATCGAATTTCTTTATATAATGCAACAAATCCTTGACCATTGGGTTCCAAATCCTGGATACTCAGTACAAGCCACTGCTAGCTTATAATATTATCAATAAATTTCACCACTCCCCTATAACTTTCAGAATACATATTAGAGCCTAAATAATTCTGTTTATGGCTTTTAGTGTTGGTCGTGTATTCTCCATCATCTTTTTTTCTTTCTTGATCAGGTGTAGTATGAATTTAACATAGAGGGAGGTGTGCAGCTTCCACAGGAGTATGTAGAAGGTATCATTTTTTTTGCGTCAAATTCCAGCCTGCCGTGTTACTTGATTAATTCACACTACTTATAGTACCGTTCAATATGCAGGACACATTAATGTTGGACCTCACCAGTTGACCGCCGAAGCACAATCCTTACTTTCAACTACACTCATACATGAGGTAAGCTGGCTTTGTTGATGTAAACCATAATGGTATGGATTATCATTTGTTTTCTTTGATCAATGAGTATCATTTTGTCTAGGTCATGCATATTCTTGGATTTGATCCCCATGCCTTTGCACATTTTCGGGGAACACAGGAAAACAAGGCGTAGCCAGGTAAATGCCATTACATCATAGCATGAGGTCCTTTATCTTGACCAGTTTATTTTAAGAACATTCTCTTAAGCTGCTAATACCGACTAAAGTTTGGGGTTTTAAGGTGTACTTTTGAAATATTTTCTGCATACACATTCACTTCTTTTTCTTGTTATTATTATTGTATTTTTATCACCTTCATAAGATGGTATTAATAATTTCAAAATTGTGCTGCACCTTTCCCCATTGAAAATTACTAGCTAAAATCTTTTCCACAAAATTAATTAGTAATGCTATTATATTATGGGTTTAATTGTGCAATCCTATTATATTATGCATTTTGTGGTTTTTTTCCTTTTCATAACATTACTGGCCTTTTGTTGTAAAGCGGGTTCGGGTCCCTACAATTGGTCGAATGCAAACCCTTGCTGTTTTGTAAGTATGCATAGAGATATGCGAAATTAATGACCCATGGCCATGGAATAACTAAAAAGATACCTGAAGTTTACCATGAGACAACTCTGATTGGGTTTGGTTAGAAGTTTAAGCTTCCATTTTTCCTTATTGATTTGTTGGTTTGTATATATTTTTTTTGCAGGGCTTTGGTTTCAATTTTTGCGAAGGCATGATTCTTGCATTTGTTCTCATAGTGCTTACAATGTCGTGCAGGTCGGGTTTAGCTAATTCCTTACATCTCAAAATGACTGCGGGCTCTGTTTGGTGGTGTTGGGATTTTTGCTACACTTCTTTGGCTTTGGAGTTTATTGATTTGTTGAGTTTGTGTTTTTTTTTGTTGTTCGTAGGTTTTAGGGAACCCAATCAGTGAAATTAAAATTAAAAACTTCCCTCGGATGTTTTTAATTTTAATTTCATAGTTCTCTGTTTGTTGTGTGGTTATCAACAACAAGCCCGCGCCTTTTATTTTGTCGCACTGCATGGTACAATGTGATTGTATGACTGAACTTACAATAATGGTGCTCTAGATTGTGAAGAGGGGTTAGAGTGCTTTGGTTGAGTTTGTTATTCATATAAAAAATTTTGATCCGATATCTTTAGCTATGTAATTAGAGTATATTTAATTACAAATAAATGAATAATAAATGTAAATGTAATTTTAGAAAAATCGTTGAACAAATATTTTCGAATCACACAATTGCATATATTGAATTAACTTTAGTTTTTTCATATAAATGTAGATGTAATTTTCTGTCGTTGTTAAAAATGAAAGACTTATTTATGGAATTGATGTTGTTTTGAATACATATAATATAGATGGTGTTGTGATCAATACAAAAAACCAGCAAATTTTGAGCGCATCAAAGTTAATTTGAAATTTTCAAAGAATGGAACGCAGTTCAACTCCAAATTAAAAAGGCTCTAATTTTTTTTATGTAAATCTGCATTCTGCTCTTTTCTTTTGATATACTATTGCTCTATTTTCTTACATTCCAAAATGGTCTACTACTTATTAATTTCCTATTTACTATGTTTCTGTTCATTGTTTACTAAGTACAACTACATCTTGTTGTGGGTATCATTGGAAATAAATGACAAAATTAGGCCATATTTTACCTCTCGTTCTATTATTTGTAAACAGGTATTGTTCATTCTCTAAATAATTGCGATACCTCTTCCCAAATCAATTTATGTATCCCAACAATTAGTTTACTTGGGTGTTAACAATGAAAGAAGATTGCAGCATTGGTGATAAGCTACCAATTAGCAATGAAGAAGTAATATACAAATTTGTTCCAATCAAAGTAGTAATCCATGAAATAGCTTTTTGTAGCATACTTCAACTCAAGCTTCACTGTATGTAACCTCTTTGAAGCACCCAACCCAACAGTACCCTTTTCCTATAACTACACTTAGGAGGAATCATATTTGAGGTAATCAAATATAATTATGGTTTCTGCTAGTATTTTAACCGAATAAGTATCCTGGTTTCTTATGCTTAGCATTGTATATTTTTTCAGATCTTACCATCCATAAGTAATTGACCACTCGTGCAGACCTATATAGAAATGTCTATACACATGCAAAGATAGAGGTAAAGCAGAAAGATGTCTACAAGTAATAAACCTTTAATGCAGTTGAGCCTTGTTCTGCAAAGTTATAGTTATTGCATTTCTCCTCGCTGTTCTGCCTCATGTGCTTCGTTCACAATCCGTCGTCTATATGTGCAAATGTGTATGAATATGTGTTTTATGAAGTTTGATGGTATGGAGATATATTGTTGTATTAGGTGTGAGAAGAAGGAGAAGGGCTTGGGAAAGACGAGCAAGGGATCAAAGGGCATGTCAGGGTTAAGAACAATCAGGACACTGCAGTTGTTTGGCTTTTCATTGGCTCTAAATTTTGTTTATATTTGTTAAATTTTTCATTTGTTTGCTTGCCCAAATCAGGTCAGGAGAAGTTCCTCTGTTTTATTTTTATTTTTGCAAAAAATGAATTACATTCCGGATCAAATTAGCCATGAAGGTTGAGGTTGTTCTGGGAGAGTTTTTCTTTTCTTTGAAGACATTAGAACAGTCTGGGATATATACTTCATGAGTTATTTTTTATAATTTTTTTTATAATATGCATCAACTGAACTGTGCTTTTATCAATTTTTTTATTGAATACCGCAATCACATTTTTTGCTAATTACAACAGAACTTTTATACTTCTCGCAGTAGCCAAACAGTGCTTTTATCAATTTGTGATGTTATACATGTGTCATTTTTTTAAATTTTCTTTTAATCAATATTTAAAAAAAAAAAAATTGCAATATGTATTGGTGTATATGAGGCCAGGAAAATTATGTTCGTAAAAAATATGTATACACTTCTCTTTTTAATCATTTGATTGTCAGAGCTATTGTATATGGCTAGCATTCCTTTAGTGCCCTTCTCTAATAATAATTTACTTATCATTAAAAAATGTTAGAGCTACTGACAAAATAGCCAGATTTTTGATGCACTCACAGCACATGATATAATGATACCAAAATGTGACTTCATTTGATCACTTCTTTACGGATAAATGTTCTTTGTTCAATTATTTGGCTTGAGTTCCGTATTGCTCTCACAAGTGAAGCCATTTTCTTAACTTCTTATTTTGTAGGTTGGGGTTGAGCTTATGGACTTCATAATTGTGCTACATGATTCTGAAGCTGTAAAAACGTTTTGTAGTCGCATGCATTTTTCTCTTGGGGATGGTTGTAGTGCTGCAACTGGACCTTTGGGAAGAGTTCTTGAAGCAGATTTACGAGCTAGAGACAGGTTCTGGCTGCGTTATACGTTCAGTTGTAGCAAAGGTAATGTATGCTGGATGGCTTTTTCTACCCTTCTCAGAAATTGCTGTCTAATGAATCATTTCTATTATCCTTTTTTATTTATCTGATTTTTTTTTTTTTGGGGGTGGGTGGGTGTCGTGAATTGGGCCTTAACCAGCAGCAAGCAGCTAAAATCAATGATGATGGTACAACAAGATGAGAGTAAATTATATTCAGCTAATAACTTTCTATAGTTCATTGATGATCATCTTTGTATTGCATCTGCAGCTGGTAAAAAGGATGGCATTCAAGAGGTTGACTGAATTCAATATTTTTCCATGCGTATTCTTATGAGAATCTTGAAGGAATACTTGTGAGTTACTGAATTCAATATTTTTTCCTTCAAAATTTAGGGCCCCATGTTTCTTTGCATAGATTTGATTGAAATAGGTATTGTGAGGTGGTTATTTTGTTGGTGCAAGTAGTGAAATTTGTTTTTTGGGTCATTCTGTTGTCTGAAATTGCCTAATTAGTTTTGAAAATGAAGCTTTAAGATTTTGTAGTTTTGTAATCTGCTCTTCTTTTGGTAAAACAATCTTCATATGGCTTTCAAGTTGTTGCCTCTATTTTCTTGTTGTGCCAGTAATTTTGTTGGACTTGGACATTCAACTAGAGTTCCTAAGGCACGTAGCTAGAAATCACAGCTAGATTGATTGGTCGAGGATATGATTTTTGTTGGATTGTCCCATAAGGCCCAGTTTGAGTCTCCTTTGTACGGTTTATAAGACTCAGTTTCTCATTTCCTTAAACCTAAGTCCTTAAACCCTCAAATTTAAGGAAAGAAGAAACTGAGTCTTATAAACCGCACAGAGGGGATTCAAACTGGGCGATGTGGGACAATCCAACACACCCCTTGGACCACAGCAGCTAGATACTCGGCATGCTATAAAGCGAGCAATTCAGCTCTGATACCAAGCTGAAAAGTCAAGCCCACGCAACTCCTTAAAATCCAATTGTTAAGGTAAGGGGTGTTGGAGTTTTATAAACCACACGGAGGAACCTCTCAATGGGTGATGTGGGACAATCCAACAATTTTAAAATTTGCTGAATTTATGCAAATTCTCATGAAATCTCAAGTTTAGAATATTTGGATGTAAACAGTTTTGCCTTATATTCATAATAATAGGTGAAATTAAGCAATTTGAATTCAAAATTTAGTAAAAGAATTTAGTATTTTTGTTAGTTAGTTTGAAAATTTGATCGAATTTAAAACATATTATTATAAAATAATGAAAACTAAAACCGAATGGCTGGATAATCGCGACTTTGGACAAATTTATCACTTAGGTTGTTAAAACAATTCTTAAGAGAAGTTACAATAACTTAAAGGAATGAAGAGAGTTTTGAATTTTGTACATATGCAATCGTCGTCTATTCTTCTTGTGAGGTTTTAATAATATCTTTTCATTTCCTCGATCTTTTCTTGGAGAGAATTTTTTATGGGCCATGATTTTAAAAATATAATCATTTTCCTAGTATATTCTCCTCCTATCATTATCTTCTCTCGCTCATGGAACATTCCCACTCATCAGAATCATCATTTTACTACACCAAGTTTGATCTCTAGGCCATCAAACTTCATGGAACACAAAGTCACACACATTTGCACGTATAGACGACAAATATTGAATTTTTTTCACAAGAGAAATGAAATTCTATACCAATGCTTGAAGAATGACATGGATGTGCAAATTAAGCTCATGAGGCAATCTTAGTATTCTAGAATATTTATTTTTTCCGTTATGTAGTTATAATCACGTGGTGAGTGAAAGCTAAATTTTCGCTCAATAAGTTTTCACCTGAAATTGGTTTTGAGTATTAGTTAAGCAATTTACTATGAAATAGATAAATGCAATCAATTAGGCAATTTTGAGTTGCATTTCCTATATCTTGGGATTTTCTATTATTTTTATACTACCATCTTACGCGTTCATTATATAGTATATTTTGTGAACATTTTTTTATTGCATTATACATGCACTTTTCTAAAATATACCTATGGTGATCTTAACTTCTTATTTAATGTTTATCTCTTGGTATAAAGAACTTCAGTTGGTATTGTTCAGAACTCCGTATAACGAGAAGTAGCGTTACAGGATCTTCAACCCTCTATCTTCGAAGTATAGCTACAATCATGTGTCTTCCCACGATTCACTTTTTGAAAAAACAGAGAACAAACAGAAACGACAGGTTCATGAATTGTGGAATGTGAAAAATCTTGTCATTATTGACTTGTTTTTAGAATTGCTGAAGTTATCGGGAGTTCATGAAATTTTACTTTTACCATTTGTCACAATGCTAAATTTGGAGAACCTGTCCATTAACATGATTTTCGTATTTGCACATTTGCTACGAGTTATTGACATTGAGCATTAGATTATCATGACATGCTCTGCTTGTACATAATTTTATGGAATCCATTGCATTGGTTGTTTGAGATACTAATTGAAATCTTTGTCACAAAATTAATTAGTAATGCAACAAAAATAATGACCTTGCATAGCACGGTTGGCTTGACTAGTATGTGTGTGTGTGTATATTTCGCATTGTAATTAAAAAGAGGGTAAAATAGTCCATAATAATGTCTTTATTTAAAATTAGGACCTAATGAAATAGTCAACTTGTCATCGGGAACACTAATTAACTTCTTAATTAATCCTTTCCCATAGAGTAAACAAATAAAGAATTTGATTAAATTTGTATGGAATAAGTACTTGGTCCATACACTATACAAACCCAAAATTGGACTACAAAATGAATACCTAATCCGAAGGTTTTGGTATCCCAAAACTACTAATCTTGAAATACCTAATCCATGTTAATCCAGTCGAAGGCTCCAAACACGTTGCCAGTCTTTCAAATCAAACTCATTGTCACTCCATGCATTCGGCCATCAACAAATTGTTAAAGCATGGCAAGTAACACTATATTTTCCATTTTGGAAACCAACAAATTATGTTGAATCGCATCATCATCCATTTAGCTACAAAGCCTACAATAATAATATATATCATCTTTGAAAGAACCAAATAGATTCCGTAGACATACCGATGAGTATCTATTTCCCTATCTACCTTTGTCACTACAGCCACCTTAGCAAGTAAGCAGTCCTCTGTTATTCATTGAACAGGGAAGCCATAATTGGCACATTGATTATTAGTCGAAGATGAGAGAGCCTTTCAAGGAAGTCAATTGCGGCATCTCAGGGGTTAAATGCAATGCTTTGCATGAAAATCTTTATCGAACAACAAACCTGAAATAAGTTTATTGAGCGGTTCTGCAAGAGGCTGGGGTCTCAATTCAGATATATTTTCAACAGTGTAATGTGGGGTAGTCGTTTTCGTGTCTCCTTGATCAAATCAACTACCTGGCACGAACCCGCCATCAATGCGGCCTGGAAGCTCAGAGTCGATCTTGTCAAGAACCGACTTGTTTCTGCCAAACTTTTTGGCAAACGGGTCACTGCTGTCTAACATTTTCTGATAGTCGTCAACAGTCAGGAAATGCGGGTGCTGTTTGGGAGGGTTATCCCATGATATGAAATGGAGGTCATGGTTCACAGTGGTGTTCCCAAACTCCCCAGCATTGCAGATAACTGTGTGGAAATATCCTTCAGGAGATGACAGAAAGTTGGCCTAATACATTAAAAGTATCCTGGGGAGGTTGTCCCAGCCCCATAAGCAGAACTCCATAAACGGGCAAGAGTGCATCATCCAGGCTGAACCTGAACCAATCAATGCATTCTCTGTAATTAGATTTTTCTAATGATTATAAAGTTCGAAAGTGTCAAGAAAAAGTTCAGTAAGTGTCCAAAAAAAAAAAGGTTCAAAAACTACACCACCTGCATGCTTCCAAATGAATAGAAAACTCGAATCTAAATTGATTCATGAGAAAATTGACTTCAACCTAACTGATATATAAAAATAGTTCTTTGCTCAGTCAACTCCAAGTGTAGTTTTTGAGTTGGAGCCAACTCTGCCTATCAAATGACAGCTTTGTTCTTAGTCGAGAGTCGAACAGTTATTCAGTAAACAAATAAGATCCAGCACAGCTGTTACTCGATAATAATTATCATACTCATCGTTCACCCTACAGGCCATGGTGAAATTTGATGAAGATACAAGCTTAAGTCTTACATATGGGGAACATCTGGATATGTACTACCCATGTTTTCAAGGTGAAGGTGGGAAGAGAAGTAACAGGTCTTGCACTTCTACTTTCCTTTCTTTTTAAGTTGTCACTTACTTTCCTTTTACAAGCAGATCATCACTTCGAGGCATTAGGTTTATCAGCAGATTTAGGTAGGTTCTACACAATTTAAAGAATTTAGCAACATAATATCTTGAAACCCCCTTTCAATGAAGATTTGGCATTCAAATCTACTAGTAATGGAATAAAAACGGCAAGAGTTAGTTTTAAAAAAGAGGCATTTCAGCTCCGTTGCAAAAAGTATTAGTTCTATAGGAATACTATCTGTGACTCCAATCCTTACCCTTGGGTCTAAAACCTCACGCTTTAAAGCCCAAATCTATTCATCTGAAATCCTCTCATCTAAATGCAGCAATAAGAATTAGCCCCAAATATTCGGCATACCCGTATGCATATGTATATGTAGATATATGGGTAAATTAGCTGTGTCAGTGCGGAATCCAGCTGAGTAAGGAAAGTAGTTCTTTCTATTCTTCTATGGATTGCATATGAAAGTGTGTCAAACTAAAGCTAGCATTCTTGACAAAAAAGGAAGCTTTTTTACAAATATTATTCTAAATTAAAACTATGAGATGGAGGGGGATGTTGAAAAATTTTGGAGTCAAAACTAGAGTTGAATCTCCCATATCAACAAGCAAAGCCTCTTGTATCCAGGCCCAACTGATAATATAACTTAATGGGTGATTTTCCGTTCCTCATTAGAGTTCGGAAATTGCCCAAAATCATTGCTTCATAGTTTCTACGGCCAAAGAAATTTTAACTATGGGTCCATAGCCTGTAAAAGGCAATACAAAGTATTCCCAGAAGATATTAATCGGAAAGGAATCTAACTTTTTCGTACCCTCAGTAATCTGATATGTTTCCTGGGTTTTATGATTTAAATGACAAAGAATTGGTAGCATAAACTAGACTACCTGTAATGCAAATTGTTACTAAATTCATAGCAGTTTACTATGGAACAGTTTTTCCAGAATAGTCCTGACCCAGTGATTCTGTTTCCATTAGTATAATAGGCAATCAGCTGCCAATATCATCTTTAGAAAGAGCTGTTTTTTTTTTCATTTATACAAAAGGAAGATATTATATTGAATGTGACACTCTGATTAAAAAAGAACTAAAAGAACAATCTTATATTCAATACAACTCTGACTAGAAGGAACTAAAATTCAAACCAAAATAGAAGTTAATTAATCGTTTACCTGTGGAAAGCTTATACGCTGTAGGTACACTCCTTTTTTCTGATGCCCAAAATACATCTGATATCTGCAAGCTGTACAGTCCTGGATCTACGATAACTGGCTTGGCTCTCTGAAATCTACCAATAAAAAAACTTGTGTGAGCAAATTTACAGTTTTCTCTCCAAAGTTCTGTAAAAAACTAGCTGCAAGTTCTTTTGATCAAGAGTAGTAGATGAGCAACATACTCCTTCCAACGAAAGTTGCTAGTATGCTCGATGAAATTAAGGTTTCTCGGGATAGTTGATAAGGTATGAAGCATATCTGTCAAGAAAATTGGAAAAGACAATGAGAAAGATATCAAAAAGTGAAAATGCAGAATTAAGCACCATTTCCAGTTGCAGCAAAAGAAGCAATGAGAAAGACTGAACAATCTGGTTAGTGAACTGGAGACAATTCGTTTATACTTTAGTGCATCAGTTTTGTGTCACTGTATGGTTGGATACTTGTGATTGATACTGTATTTGGAAGAAATTATAGAACAAGATCAAGAAGAGCTCTATCTTGCTAATATGGTGATATTGTGATATCAATTAGTGTTATAGCATTCCTCTTATAGTGGTAGTTAATTTAAATTGGCTAAGCTTTGATACCTTTCAATTGTTTTTTTCCTTTTCCATAGGAAAAGAGCTAAATTAAAGGTTTAGGCCCATGAATTCAAGCCCAACAAAACAACAATTAAAAATGCATTTGGTAACAGGAAGAAATCAACAACCGTTTCCAGCTACTGAGGCCATCACAAAGTAAACATCAAGCATTTACATCATTCCTAGTTTTAGCAAAAGAAACAATGAGAAAGACTGAAGAATCTGGTTGGTGAACTAGAAATAATTCAGGGTTAGACTTCTAGTACAACAGTTGAGGCTCCTTGGAACCATACACAGGTAACTAAAATGGCAAAAAGATGCTGCGCAGGGTTCTAATTCATGGTATCATAATATGTATCAGTATCATTGATATGGGCAATATACTACTAGTTCATATCTAACAATATCGGTCGATATGGTAGTAAATATCGGCATCGAAAAATCAAAATTCTGATACTTAGCACCCCATTTTCAAACCAAAAAAGGTTAAGGCCCATGAATTGAAACCCCCAAAACAACAAATTCAATGCACAGGATACCAAGCAAAAATCAATAACCCTTCCCAGTTTGTCATCTGAAAAACCAGGAGTCCTATGAAAAGAAAATAAATGACAATCGACTAACCAAAGTAAAGCAAATGAATACACAGATTACTGATTCGCTATTGAAACTCCACTTTATTCTAAAATCTAACTTTTCACTCATTCAGCTATTTTTTTTTTCAAAAAAAGCTAATTTAAAAGATAATTTACCAAACAGCCTACCTTAAATCTAAGAGTGGGTATCGTGTCGTATTGTATTCGTATTGTGTCATATCAAATTTGTGTTAAAAATTTCTCAACACTAACCTTACATATATAATTAAACGTGTTATTTATCATAACACTAATACTACCCGATTATAAACGGGTTAACCTGTTTAATAACAAATTTACATTTTTAATTCTATACATATTTTTATCAGTTCAAACAAGTAATGAAAAAAAGTTTACAAAAAATCAATTACAAAACACCGATATAATATTAATAAATTTGTCAAAAACTCCAAAAAACCTTGCATGAACACAATGGCCATTTCCTACAAAAGCCTCTCTTACACTCGTACACGACAACAACGAGCTTTGACTACAACGACGATGAGCTTGAATGACGAGCTTCTATGACAACGACAACGAGCTTCTATTGGAGTTTGGCGACGATCCGACGAGCTTCGACTGGTCTTCAACGTCGATTGAATTTCAAGTTTTCAATGATGACAACGAGGAGCTTCGACTAAATTTCAACGATGAGCTTTGGCCCACGACGGAGACAAGCTTCTCCAATTGTGACAGCAACGAGCTTCAGCAAGTTGATGCGGATTACGGTGCGACCCTAGGGTAAAGGGTAAGGTTTGATTGCAAACAATGTAGGATTTTTGTAAAATTTATTTGATATTTAACAATAGGGTTTCAGCAACTTGATTATATATGAATATATAACCAGGTTATATATGTGTTTTTAATATGTTTTAAGTTTGTGTCGTGTTTTGGATTGTTACACGGGTTGAATGGGTCATTTTTTATTTGTGCATTGTGTAAGTTGCTAAAATAGTTTTCTCATGCACCCAATAGTACACTACATTGGATAGTCACTTTATTGCATTTTTTTTCTTTGTTTGTGCGTTGTGTAAGTTCCTAAAATAGTTACTTGGTAGAGTTGTAGGCCTAAAACTTAGGTACCCACCTAGTAAACCTTAACATATCAGGCACCCACTTGTTTATGGTAAGCATCATAAAAACTAGACATTAATATTGAGGACTATATCATAGTTTGAGTGCACCCATGGGCGTTATCCTAAAAATTCCTTTAAAAAACTTCACACTCAAGCTATTGTACTTTTCATATCATTTGTAAGCAAGGACCAAATGCATATTCACTTAACTAGCCTCTAAATACAACTATCATCTTCATTATTAACAAATAATTTAGACAATATTAAGATAGACGATGCGTACAATACAAAAAATACCAAAAAGAAAATAAATCAACATAGAGAGAGAGAGAGAGAGAGAGAGAGAGAGTTTAAAACCAACATGAAGTTTTATATTTAATTATTTTATAGGACACCAAATACTTTTCACAAAGGACAAGTAACTTAGAAAATACCTTTTTGTTTGAATATTTTGAACAAAAAAGACTTAACATTTCATTTGAACCATATTCTTTTAAATTTGTAAATTTTTAATATTTTAAACTGCAATTCTAGAATCCCATAAGTGGATCAAGTGAAAAATGTACCGAGACTATAAAAAGTAAGGGCATGTTTGGCTGAGAAATTATGGGGAGGGATAGAACTATATGAGAATAATCTCATATAGTCCACCGTTTGATTGGCAAAATTGAGAGAAGCACTTTGATCAAGATAACTAATTTTATCCCACTATTGAGGGACTAAACTTATCCCACCTGGGTGGTGGGTACATTTTTGTACATTAAAAAAATTAATTTTTATAAAATTATGTTAAATCAAACAACGTACTATTTATTTTTAAAAACATGTTTTTGTTTGTATGTGTACACGCACGACAAGTTTTTAATGTTAAAATCTTGCATTCTGAGTAGATTTTTGTCATACCTCATCTTATATCGGTAGGAGATAGAAATTGATACAGCGAAAAATGTAAAAAAAAGAAAAATAAATAAAAAATTGAATCCGTTGATTCGAGAATGGATATCGGAAGCAAGGACCTTATTTAAACCTGTTGATTCTCTATGGATACCAAGATTAAAGACATTAAAATCTTTGTTGATTCGCATATAATACCAAAGAATCTGAAAAAAGAGAAAACACTCTTCAATTTTTATTAATCAACCACTACTGAATGGTCATAAGACCAATACAATTTATTTATAATAGTAAAATTCTAAATTAAAAAATTAACCTATTAAGAAAACTAAATTCTATCAAACCCCTAATTAATAGAAAAACCCAAAAGATAAAATCCTAAGAAATTCCTAATTAATCTCCAAATAATAAATTTGAGAACAATTCAAATTTGACTACTAAAAATATATAAATATGTGTCAAAACACATAAAAAAAGAAACTTCTTAAATAAAGTTATGATCAAAATTAAAATATTCTAAAATATCTTCTGCATTATTCCCTCTTGTTTGAGAAAATTCGTTCTCGAGTTTCCATAACTTGATAAATATCGCTTATCCACATCTATTTTGTGATTTAGATCAATCTTCTCCAATAAAATCCAGGAACATAATACTTTAACCATATTTTGTTATCAAAAAATAAAATAATTCTCTTTAATTGCAACTCAGAATAGGCCAATTCATGACTGTTTGCAACATCGATGATGGTGAAGCGATTTCTTTTCGCAATATTTTTTTGATATCTTCTTTTTTAATTTTCTTAATAATAAATAATTTTTTATGAAATTAGTGAATGATTACGAGGTAGAACAATAGGGATTAAGGCAATTATCTTCTTAGCCAGGGCACTGATTAACTTTTTTATTTGTGCTATTCTTTTTTCTACTCGAGCATCTCATGCAGCATTATCTTGTTCATGCACATTTTTGACAACAACATATCTATAGTCACAAATTCTCTATCGTGCCATAATCTAGAATTGATACCAACTGATGCAGCGAAAACGTGTAGAATAAATAAAAAATTGTATTCGTTGATTCAGGATGAATGCCAAAAACAAAAAATAGAGATAAGAACTTAGATTCGATTATTCAAGAATTAATACGGAATACAAGAACTTTTTTCAACATGTTAATTACGTTGCCCGAAGGCTTACAACTATTATTTATAACCAGTGAGATCCCATACTAACTAGGAAACGTAAAAGGAAAAAGGCAACACTTGCTTGTCAAAGAAAATAAGAAAAAATTTAAAAAATTCAAAAAATAAAAAAATTTGATTTAGCCTAAAATCTGAAAATTAGAATAAAAAATAAGAAAGTAGAAAAAAACCTAACTTAAAATGGATTTGTTAAGAATAAGTAATTAAGAAATCAATTATTTCTTAAAACAATAATTTTGAAGATTTGACGACCTAAATGATAGATTTTACTCGAAAAGTGGCTTCAGTCATGGCATAGTGATGAGTATCGTTTGTTGGGTAATTTCTAACTAAACATGGACCTTCCGAGCTTATTTCGTCAACGCTGGATTACGCTTCTACTATTACTATTGGGCTTTTCGATGATCAAAGGCCTTCATGAATGAAAAGCTAATTATTTCTGCATCAGAAATTATATATGGTATATAAAAAACTTATAAGCTACTACTAATAATTTAAATTTAAGCTTTTAGACTGCATTATTAAACTCTCTATTAAAGTTATTAAACCGGTGATTGTTATAATTTTTAAAATTTCTTAATTGGACTTTCAGTGATTTACTTAGATCGTTATAATTTTCAAAATTTTAAGTTATTAAACCAGTGAATCACAGCCTACGGTGGGTTTTTGGAAACGGGTCTGCCGAAGAAAGTGTTTGTATCTTCTGCTTGTGGATCTGTTGGCAATTTGGTAGGGCGGTATGCCAAGTTGTTTGGATGCTACGTTGTGGGCTGCACTGGAAGCCAAAAAAAGGTTTTTTCTTTTTCTTTTTACCTCTTATCAGTTTGGATGATTTAAAAAGTTTGACATTTAAGAAATTTAACCTTTGTTTAGAAAAAAAAATAAAAAATAAGTTGGATTGTTTGAGAGTTTTAGGTAGTATTTTTGTTTTTATTAAAATATCTAATAAACTTATACTTTTTTAAAAAAATTATAGCGTTTAGGGTAGTGGGAGAGTCTATTTCTTAATTAAAGGTATTATTGTCATTTAAAAAAAAAAGGAAGTAAAAGAAAATTAGTTAGTTTTTTATTAATTAAAGGTATTATTGTCATTCTAGAAAAAAAAGAAGTATAAGAAAATTATTAGTTTTTTAAAGATGCCAAACACATTAGCGTAAAAATTTATTATTTGCCAAAAACTCAATTTTTTTAGGAATGCCAACCATAGGCTTAGTTTTTGCAATCTCATATAGATAGTTAGAGACTTTAAGCAAAAAGATCGAAAAATAATTTTTTTTTCATTTGGCAACCGGTTTAAAGTCGGCTTAGAGTTGGCTTTCTATTTTTTGGCTTAAAAATTCAAAAGTCAAAAAATTTTGTTTTTCAACTCAAAGGTTTTGAGCATTTTTTATTTTTATATAATCTTTTTTATATTTTTAAAAATATTATAATTTTTATTATACACGTTCATTTTTTATAAAATTATATTCTTCAAATCTATTCGTTAAAATCTATTAAAATTCAAACAAAATCTATATTGAATATAAAATTATCTAAAAATAAATTTTTAAAAATTATAACTTTAAGCTAAAATTTTTGTCTTTTTGCTTAAAACCACTTTAAGCTTTTAGTTTAAAAGCTACTTATATCCCAACTAAATGAACATTTTAATTTTTTAACTTAAAGTAACTAAAAATAAAAAAATTAACTTTAAACCGATTGACAAACGAACTCTTCATAAAACACAAGCAAACAAAATCATTCATCGTCTTATTGTAGTCATAACTCATAAGAATAGAGTTCCATTATGTGTATCTATTTAAAACACTAAATTAATCATAGTTTTTTTCATAGGAATCTTTTTGAAGCCCAGGGGCTAGGTGGAGTGTTTACCGTGAATGGATTTTGACTTCTCAATTTTATATTAGCCCGTTTGGCATAATTACTTATCTTTTTATTTTTTAGTTTATTTTTATTTTTATTGAATTTTTTTAATTGTTTAGCTAAATTATCATAGTACTTTTTGACTTCTCTCATCGAGACGAGTTGAAAATTTTTTTTTAATCAAAATATAAAAAAATTCATAAAAAACAAAAATAAGCCAAAACAAGCTAATAAGTCACATTTTGACTATGTTTGGAATAATTATTTATTTACTTATTTTACTTTGCTTATTTTCTTTTTTAGTAAATTTTTTTATCGTTTAGTAAAACTATTATATTTTTCGACACCTCTCATCGACACGACACGACTCAGAAGACTAATTTTTTTTTATCGAAATATAAAAAAAGATTCAGGAAAGATAAAAATAAGTCAAAATAAGCCAATAGGTTAAATTTTAAGTTAGCTTATTTTTTAATGAATTTTTTTTTATTTTTCAATCAAACTTTTTTATTTTTGCGGTTTATTTCATCGAGGCAATTCGAAAGTAAAAAAATAGTTAAAAGATAAAAAAATATCAGAAAAAACAAAAATAAAACAAAAATTAGGAAAATTAGCCCAAATTGGACAGAACCGTTATTTTGAAATTATGATTCAGTTTTAACCATGGATTACAGTTGGAATTGCTTAAAGGGAAGCTGGGTTTTGATGATGCTTTCAACTGCAAAGAAGAAACTGATCTCAAGTCAGCACTCAAAAGGTTTAGTACTCTCTTGTTATTATTAATTTTTTCCAAGGATGTGTTTTTGACTAAAGTAGATGTACATATTTGCTATTTGAATAAGAGAGAGTCTATATGCACAGACGATAAATGACCGATCGAGTACAGATAAGACATAAGAATTAAAAATATGAGTACTCAAAGTTTATTGACAATAAACTCTAAGTACTCGATTTTGTCAATAAACTCTGAGTACTTAGTTTTAATCCTTATGCTTATCTGTGCTTGGTCAGCTATCTAATCATCTATGCAAGTATCAATTTTTTTTTAATATATGTTCTTAATTAATAACATCCCATACTATTACTAGCTTATGAGAGTGAAGATTTATTAACAAGCCTGCAGTTAACACATGAGGACCATATGTGCTAGTTTCAATATGATTTGGTTCTTCACACATCTCCACCTAAGTTTCAACTTTTAAGTGATGATTCTAGTCACCATAGGATTTTTGTTTCGAGTTCGTTGAGTATTCATTTGCCTCAATTGGATCTTATTATGGTCATTATCAATGAGTGCATACTTTTGGGTTCTCTATCTAATCTCAGACGATTAAGGTTAAGTTTTGTCAGTTGGATTGGGGTAATATAGCAATAACTTAAAAAGTAATAGAATTTTCTTGGACAACTTCAACCCCGTTGGGAAGGTACTTTTGAGTTCAGGGGAGAGTTTTCCTTGACCCCAAGACTGCCTTTAGTGCGGCCTCCCATGCCACACCAAAGATGATATCTTAAAGTTTGGGCAGATGACCCTTATAACTCTTTATCGCATTTGTGCCTCTATCAGCATATACTATTTTTCGTTGCTTTATTAATGACGTCGACCTCCCCTTTTCTCACCTATTTAAGCTCAGTAGTGCCAGTACCAAGCCTCTCCCTAGATATCTTAGCCTCCCACTGCCTCGATCTCCATCTCTTTAGCCTTTACCCTTGCTTCATCAGGAAGGCAGGACTTCTCCCGAAGTGCAACCTCCATCTTTGTCATATGTTGGAGGTAAGAGAAGCTGATGTGTATTGCCTTCTTGAGCTTGACTTTTCTCACCTCCATCCTCTACGTTGTCACCACCATCCGTTGGAGGCTTTGAAAGGCATTCCATAAGAAGTTAGTTAAAACTTACTAAATAGATAAACAAACTTTAGATTTGGTTGGATGTTATAAAATAGATTTATATTACCATGCTCAACTATTTTGTGATATTTTGGTATTCCATATCAGAAAGGGAGAGGGAGTTATTGGGTTATAAAAGAAAAACCTTGGACCCTACATAGCAACGAGGCTTTTCCCAAGTGGTAGAGACCAACGCAGAATTCTGCAGTTAAGCGTGCTTAGGCAGGAGCAATGCAAGAATGGGTGACTCCCTGGGAAGAACAAAATCGTAAGGGTTTTTGCCCAAAACGGATAATATCATTGCCACGAGAAGGGTTAGGATGTTACAAATGTATTAGAGCCGACTCTCCTTACCTCCAAGTGTGGGTTCCTACCGTCTCGCGTGACATGTGGGCAGGCTACTGAGTGGGTGGGTCGATAAAGGACTGGCAGGCTACTGCATGGGGATGTGCACTCATAATGAGGTGGATTGTGATATTTTGGTATCCCACATTGGAAATGGAGATAGAGTTTCTGGGGTATAAAAGAAAAATTTTGGACCCTACATAGCAACGAGGTCTTTTCCCAGGTAATAGAGACCCTAACAGAACTCCGTAGTTAAGCGTACTTAGACGGGAGTAATGCAAAGATGGGTGACCCCCTAGGAAGAACAACATTGTGAGGACTTTTGCCCAAAACGGACAATATCGTTGTCACGAGAAGAGTTGAAATGTTACATATCTAGGCTACTAATATATACCAACAAGATTTTAAATACATTTAAAGAAGATCAAGAAAGTAAACAAGAGCTTTGTAGTAAGCATAAAAAGTATTCATGTATTATTTTGGTTAGAATTTATCTACGGATTTTGCTCATCCTATGTGGATTAATATTGCAGGTCGGCTTTGGGACTAGCCAGGGTGATGACATGGAGGAAGAAAAAAAGAAAATGCTTGATTTAATTCTCTTTATTTAATCATGTTTTGTTTATGTTTTATTTATGTTTAAATCCAAACATTGGAAGCTTGAAAGCTATTTCATTTAGCGTATATCATGTTTGTTTAAGTATGAGACTGCATGTTTGATCATTTGTTGTATGTTGAGTATGTAAGGTTGTAGCTTCGTCTAGGCATTGAGCAGCTTTGGCTTTCCTTTAGGCCTATTCAACACTTTGTTGAATAAGCTTGTGTGCATTTGAATTGTACTTAACTTATTTATAGATGGTACGCTCCCTTTTTTAATTTTTATTATTATTCAAAACTTGATTTGCTCTTTGATTTGATCAATTGAGTTCCAGTACTCTGTTTGATGCAGACTTTGAGTTAAAGAATGACTCAACGTGTATTACTCTTGTGTTTTTTGGTTTTGAGATTTGCAACAAATCATTTGACGAAGGTTGCGGTCGTGACTTTCAAAGATTGTGGCCACGAGGAAGTAGAGAATGGATGTCCCGACAACGACAATTTTTGGGTTAGGTACCCTCGTGGCTTAAGAAATGAAACGGCCGTGAAATTTGGATGTTGCAGCTATGAGGTTGAAGGTGGCGGTCCCAATGTTGGTTCTGCTAGATAGGTTTTAATGAGTTATAACAAAATACACAACTTAAAATAAAACATCTATTATTTAAGTTAAAAAGTTCCTACCTCAAGTTCAAAAAGAAAACTGTAGATATTAGGAAGAAAGTCTTGATTCAAGGTGGAATATTAAGCTCTATAATCCCACTAATCAACTTCTAAGATGAACTCCAAGAACTTTTATAGCTTCTTTATGTCTCGAAGAACGACACTCATGCTCTTTCCATGATGTAAAAGAAGAAAAGTAGGAAGAAAGAAAGCAAGAACACCTTGAGTGTTGAAGAACAAAGATAGAACACTTAGAAACTTTTTTGCAAAACTCAAGCTCTTCTACTCCCTAATGGCCGGCCACCCCTCTCTCCTGTATACATATAGAATGTGTGAAATGCTAGACGAATTGTGGGCTTGACAACACATATGTACTTCCCAAACCAATATGGTTTGGGCGGTTTGGTGCACATGGATTCAGTAAGAGTAGGCTTATATCGATAAATTGTAGGTTCAATGGTGAATTGTAACATCTTTTGTAACCAAAAGTCATTAATAGTGCTTGATTTATCTGGACCTGGATTAGTTATGTGGTTTTACCCGAGTTGGAGTTTTTCACATTCAAAATTGTGTGCCTCGTGTGGTTGTTCTTTATTTGTTTGCGTTGTTTGGTTTGAGATAGCAATTAGTGCAAATCAATATTAAAATGGGATTTTTCAATCTTGAAGGTTCCAAGAACACTTAAACAAAAGAGGAAAATGTGGGATTTTGATTCTTAGTGGTCGGCCAAAGAGGGGTTTTAAAACCCTCCACAAAGTGACACCCTAATTAAACCAAAAGTTAGGATCAAGTACTGCAAAAATTACTTATAATTAATTAATTAAATAGATGGACATGTGTTAAGTTTCCAAGGGTTCTAAGTAACATCAAACTAAAGGCAATTCTAGTTAGTTATCTCTTAACTAAGCATTAAAGCCAAGTAACATAATTAGGAACGAACATATTAGCTTCAATACTTACGCTCTGTTTGTTTCGGGAAAAAATATTTTTTGGAGAATATTTTTTGCATTTTTGGTGTTTGATACGACGAAAATTAAAAATCAACGAAAAATATTTTCCAAGTAAATAGAAAATAAGTTGATTTGGGTGAAATATGTTTTCCATTTTTTTAGGGTGGAAAACATTTCCCATCCTTACCAGCGGGGGTC
>JAOTRH010000013.1:12065907-12094273 GCA_034768845.1 Heliamphora exappendiculata | reverse complement strand
AAAAAATAAAAAATTACTAAATACAAAAATAAATAAAATAAAAACATAAAATTTAATTTATTAATTCATTTTTATTTTTAAGTTTAAAAAAAACATTAAAAACATTGTAGTAACAGTGAAAATACTATAGTAATAGTGTTTTTCGTCCAAAAGTTAAATTATATATATATATATATATATATATATATACCAAATGCAAAACTAATTTTAGCTTATAAAAAAAATGTTAGATCATACAAAATATTGGCGTTATCATTCCGACATTGTAAAAAAAAAATGTTATATCATGAAAAAATATTGACATTATCATTCCGATATTGTGTTTTTTATTATTATTATTTTTAGATGACAAATAGGGACACTTTTGAAGGCCCCGTTTAGGCTTTTTAAAAAATTATTTTTTTTTAACAAAAAAAGCTAATTTTTAAGCTACACCTTTCTCTAAAAAATCAAATATCTTTTTTTTTAAAAATTTATACACATCCCAAACATAATACTTTTATCTGTGACTAAAAAGACAATTATCCTCAACTAAAAAATCAATTCTATTTCTAACAATAAAAAAAATACAGTGCTGATATTTCATACACAATGCTTAAAACAAAAAATATGAGCATAATAGACATTTCAACAAATTTAAATAAAAAAAAACTGCCTTAAAAAATTTGTCCCAAATGCTATAATTTTTTGTTTCTATTTTTTTTTAAAGTTGAACTTCTTAAAAAACAAGCGCATCCGGAAGACGATTGCTATGGCAACTGAAGATATCAGTTGAAAATTATTTTCGGCTGTTGCAAACCTGAGAGAAATCAAAATGGTGCGTCCAAACTAGGATAATGCAGTTTAAGCATGGAAAAATTTCCTCAACAATCCCAAGTGTTGAGAGATAGAGAGCACATTGAGTTATAAAACAAGAAAAAAAAAAAAGGGAATTCAAATGTTTTTTTCTGGAACTTAAGAGTAGAGGGGTTATGATATTAGCACATTCTAAAGAAGGGTCTTAGTTTTTCACAAGCATAGACTATAACATAATTCACAGTGCACGGGAGAATGAACGATTCCCTCGGCACTCCTCCGGCCAGTTTGTAAACTAACATATAAACCATTTCGTAAATCATCAAACCGCGTCGCAACTTGCACCTAAGATACAAACAAAACACGCACAGATTTGGTTGATAGGTGAATTGGCTTGTCAGGCATCCAACAACATGTTTGGGCATCAAGATCGAGCACTAGCAAAAAAACTACATTCGTTGCGCTCCAACCACGGCTTCAGAAAGTCCTAAACATCACAGCCTCCACAAACCATACCCCTGCTGTTGAAAGGAAAGTTTTTACCAAAAAAAAGGAGAAAAAATTCAAATTAGTAGACAATCCATGTATATTAACCACAACTTGTGATTAAATTACCAAATTGTATGATTTGCAACTTTAGATTGAAGATTCGTGAAGAGCGAATGACTCTGTAGAGAACGTTAAAGCTCGTAGTTTCCTTCAATTCCATATTTCATCATCACCATGAACAAGTATTTTTATGGATACATATTGAGTTTTTAAGGAAGCCAGTGTTTGGTGTGTAATGTTGACAATTATAAAAGTTAAATGTAAAAGTGCATATTTGGTGATAAATTAGAAGAAACCTCAACTAGCAAGTGCATGGCCTGAGATTACTTTATATTCTCAGACCTACTCTCATGTTGAAAAAACTTACATCCTTCACATAAGCTAAACAAGAACAAGAAACTGATCTCCTTTTAATTCAAACTTTTCTCCACTTGGCCTTTGGAGTCCAATTAAAAAAAATACTATGCTATCTGTGTAGGTGATGTTCTTCCCCCCTCCCCAAACAAAACACTTTAGTTCACTTTTAGCTGCAGTTAATATCTAAAGGCCCACAGGGACCTAGTGTATATCTCAACATATAATTTTAGTCTAAATTTCCTAGTTCATTATTTCATTGAAGGGCGTCTAAGTTATCACATGATTTTATACAACACAAATCAAATTTAATATTTGGAAACAAATTTTTATTTTGTTATTACACATCTCACGAAGTTGTAATTCACAAGAAACCGGTAGTTCTCTTAGAATAGTAAGCCACTTTTCAAGAAAACATCGACTTGGCTTCCCCATAGGGAGAAGGATTAGAAATAATAAACCATATGACTTTGATTCAGTACTACTATTGTATAATAATTTATAATCACTGACTAGCAGCAGCATCAACAGCATCTAATTAGGCTGTAGGTAGCATTTTGAAATTATAACTCTTATGGTCACACATAACACCTTTCATGGCATCTTGAACAAAACCCTTTCAAGTAGAAGATTACTTAAAACTTAACTCTCAAAAAGCACAAATAGTTCATAAGGTAAAGCACTCACACAATTGAGCAGCCAGATCTTCTCTGCTTCTTCTTCCTTGCCACTTCCTTCCTTCTCGGAGGTTGAAGCACAACCTTGATTGCCGTATCAAAAACAGCTTTGACATTCTAATAGGAAGCAAGAAGGACTTATTATAATTCAGTTGAAGAGTAAATGTTGTTAACAAATATTATTTGCATTAGGCTATTAGAGGATGACGAACTTGGCATATAGTAAACGATGATCAAAACATCCTCAAAGTTCTAGTTCTTTTGTAACTCTACCTGTTGAGTCTTAGAGCTGCACTCTATATAAGCTGCTGCGCCGATTTGTTTCCTCAGCTCCTCCCCCTAAAATATTTAATCCAGTTAAGAAATTTTGCGAGAATGCGAACACAAAATCTAGAACATTTCGATGCATACTTGTGTAGGTGTTATGATATTAGATCCCATATGATCAGCTAGATACCCTTTGTCTTCACGAAGATCTGAAAAACGGAATGCAATTAATCTGATGCTATTTATTGCATACCACCACACACACACACACACACACACACACATTTCCTGAAGGTCCTAGATGCACCACTATGCAAATAAAAATGCAAAGATGTTATTTAGTTGCGTACCTAACTTTGTTCCGACCAGAACAATTGGAACATTGGGTGCAAATCGGCGAAGTTCTGGCATCCACTGAACACAAAATTGAAGGGAAAACCCTCAGTTACTTGCAGATTATATCTAAAACTAGATTAGCAAACATAGACCCAATTTTTTCACAGCATCCCATTTTTCAAACTTCGCTTAGTTTTTTTTTTCTCTGGCTGTCTTTTTCAAAATCAACGGCTGCAAAAGTTGAAGATCAAGGACATAGTATTTATCATGGTGAAAAGCAATCATTTTGAACTGAAAAGGCATGACCTTATCTTTCAAACATAACCCAGAAATCGTAAATAACACAGACGAAGAGAAGCAAGCAGAATAGATTAAAAATGGGTACCTTCTTAAGAACATTTTCATAGCTTGCCCTGCTGATCAAAGAGAAAGCTAACACAAATATATCTGCACCTCTGTAACTCAGTGGCCTCAACCTGCTATAGTCTTCCTGACCTTTGAATCAGAGTGATAAATCAGCCAATCAGTCAGACTGAAGCACTAGAGGAAGAAAAAAAACCTAACTCCAAACCCTGCAAACCAAGCCACAGCCAGAATCTTAGAATTCAAAATATATGGTTCAGATTCAACTGTGTGTTGTGTAGGCCACACTCCAGTAAATCTGAACCATTTATTTTGAATTCTTGGTAAATTTCTGGAAAACTTTCTTGGGAAATTTCTAAAAAACTTATCTGGGTTACTAGCATTTTCAGTAAAAATTTGTTGAAAAAGCTACCTGCAGTGTCCCATAATCCCAAGTTTACAATGCTCCCATCCACAGCCACATTGGCACTGAAATTGTCAAATACTGTGGGTATATAATCCTGCCACACAAACCATAGAATATGAGAGAGAGAGAGAGAGAGAGAGAGAGAGAGAACCTAATTTTGGGCTTGAAAAACCCAAGAAAGAAATCCCAAGAAAACCCAGATGCATTAATAGATAGCAAAAATCTGGAAAGAGAATGAACATGAGATGGATTGGGTTTTGAGCAACTCACAGTGGGGAACTTGTTACTAGTGTAACAAATGAGCATGCAGGTCTTCCCAACAGCCCCATCTCCAACTGTGACACATTTGATGAACTTTGAAGCACTCATCTCCCAACTTTTTGGCTTGAACAGTAAGCTCTTCAGCTACAAAACTACTATTTATTAGGTTTTACAAAGTTGTTGAGTCAAAAGCCAAAAGGAGGCTTCAAGAAAAAGATGAAAAGATGGGGAGGAGGAAGAAGATGCATAGTATCTCCAAGCGTAAGGGCTAAATATTAGACACAGAGGAGGCCCCCCTATTAGTCAAAGAAACTTTAATACTAAATTAATTTTAAAAATTAAAAATTATTTATTTATTTATATTAAAAATTATTAAACTTATTAATTTTAATATAAATAAATATTCAGAATTAATTTTTTATAATTTTTATAGTTAATTATCTGTGTATAAAATATTTTTATTTAAAAAAATATTTTAAAAATAAAATATAATAAAAGTGTTTGACAAAATTACTATACATATTTTTTAATTTTAATTTTAAATTATAATTTTTTTAAAATATTAATAGTTTTTATTATAATTTATAATTATTTTTTATTTTAATTATAAATTATAATTTTTATTATAAATTATATTTTTTATTATAAACTATTAATTTTAAAATAACAAACACCGCCAAAGGCACCAATGCAGAGAGAGAGAGAGACACGAAAGGGTGACAACGGGTGAAGCTCCACTCCGGTGGACTGTCCTCCGGTGTGTTCCAGTTTTGGACGGTTGTGGGATCACTTCGGAGAGCCACTTTAGGCTGCTTCGGGTGTAGACTAATTATTTGCGATATTATTTATATGATATTTTTGTTTAAGAATAATTAGTTATAAATTTAATATTAAATTTCGTTGTGTATTTATTAGTTTATTATATTTTTTAAAAGTTTTTAAGTTTATTATTTTTAAAATTTTAAAAATTAAGGTTTTTTAATTTAAAATTAAATAATTTTATAAACAAAATCTCTTTTACTATTCATATACACTATTCTAATTATTTATTAGTCTATTATATTTTTTAGAAGTTTTTAAGTCTATTATTTTTAAAATTTTAAAAACTAAGGTTTTTTAATTTAAAATTAAATAATTTTATAAACAAAATCTCTTTTATTATTCATATACACTATTCTAATTATTTAGTTTAGTCCAAATTTATTGTCGCCTCATCGTCTTTTAACTCCAACGTCCGTTGTCTGACGACAACTTTTTTGGCCACCATCTACATTTATTTTTCGCTGAGAAATGCAACCTTTGACGATCTTTTAACAACTTTTTGAATAACTCATAAAATAAATAAAATTTACTATTTATTGTATTTAAATAATGAAAATTTATATATGATTGTTCTAACACTAGTCACACAAAAAATAAATTTCACTAGTCGTTATATATAAACAGTAAAAATTATTTCTGTTTAGAAAATTGTACCATATCTACTGTTATCATCTTATCGTCATCAAAACAACACAAAATAGTAAAATGTTTATTTTTTCGTATTCAAACAGTTAAAATTATATATTATTTAATAGTCACTAAAGTTGATGGATAGAAGTCGCTAGAATTAATCGTCAAAAGTTGTCGGAGGGTCGAGGCGATCGTCAAAAATCACCAAGATTGGTAGCTGAAACGTCTTTGGAGTTGATTGCCGAAGGTGGTTGCTGGTAGTCGGCAATCGCTGTAGAGATGATGGATTAAAGTGTTGATATAGAAGGAGAATGTATTGAGCTAAATAGATAAGTATTTAGAGTAGTATGAGTATTTTGGTTCAATTTTACTAAGTGAATTTTAAGAGTTAAAATTTTTTTTGTTGGATCTAATATTGTATGAAGTGTTAATTATGGACCTTGTATCAAAAGCTCATATTATTTAATTATGTAATGAAAAACACTTTCAGTAGAACAATAGTGGGGCTATTCTGTAGGTAGGAGACAAGAATATTCTACTCAATGTGTATTAAGCATTTGTCAGAAGTACTATATAAGCATTGGTTCTCTGGGAGTTATATTCTTTCGAGTGGAACCATAGTAGTTGTCACATGGTCAAAATTTCAAACACGAAAAATTGCCTTGTGATGGTACTTAATTTAACGAAATCAAGCCACAGCCACGAAAACACACACACACACGCACAGAAAGAGAATAGACACTCAAATTTTACAAGACACCAGCCTCAACCTTTGTATTACCACCAAGTAAAAATTACAAAAAAAAATGCCTTAGCACTCACACTAGAAAATTTGTGTGCCAAAACTGCCAGACCATGCCCGCATATATAGGCATGTGGCAGTTACTAGCGGTTGCTAGCCTGTACAAGCATTAATGTAGTGGGCATCCCCCACTACTTAGGCATATTGCAGAAAAGAGAGCCCACGTTACTGACACTTGTCCTGCCAGGAACATCTTCAGCACATATTCTGTAACTGCCAATAATTACCCATGATGCCACATTCTGATGCCACAATGGAGCCTTGACATGTCTTCAAAAAATAACCGTCCATGACTGCCCATGATGTATGCAACATGGGGCAGCCATGCACAGACATGAGTCAGCAAAACCAACTGCCAGTCATGCGCAAGGCATGCCCCTTGAGTGCCATGCCATATGGTCAATCAGCTGAAGTAGTGTCAGCTGCCTAGCATATGCTAATGCCAGCTCTTGTCTGTCATTTGCCTACCGAGCCATCTGCTTGTATTAACCCACAAGTCATACGAACTACCCGCATCCAAGCAACGATTATTGCCTTCACGTGCCAAGTGAATCCGCCCTTCTTGTCTAAGGGTCGTGTGGCAAGCTGGCTGCCACTGTGTCACCTCGCATATTTTGGCATGCTATCATGGGTCGGAAAGGGTGCAAGGTGCCACCACATGCCGCCCACGACACCCCAAAGTTAGGGTGCTAACAGACCACCCCCACTAGAAGAAGCCGACGTCCTCGTCGGTAGAGTCTGTAAATATTACTGTACTTGATCTTCAAATTGTCACAGTGTCACATCATTTTCCCAGTTTTCTTCCGAGTCTGGTAAGTCCTTCCACTTAACCTGATAGTAAGTCCGTCGATTTTTCTTACTTTGGCCCTCCGTTCGGTGATCCAAGATAATTTCAGCATCTCTCTCAAACTGTTTTATGATCATAGGAGGTGCCCGCCGAGCTTGCTTTATTTCCATGTTCACCAAGTCTTCTTGAAAAGGCTTTAAGAAATTGATATGAAAAGTGGGATGGGCTTTCAACCTTTCAGACAACTTTAATCTGTAGGCAACATTTTTCACTTTCTTCACAATCACAAATGGACCATCAAATCTTGGAATTAGACCACGATGAACAATTTTTGCACTGATCTTCTTCCAAATTTGAGGAGTTAGTTTCTGCATAACTTTGTCCCCAACTTGAAATTCCAACGGTCTTCTTCCTTTGTCAGCATACTTTTTCATACGTCTGTTTGCCTTAGCCAAGCTATCACGAGCTTCCTCTAACAACTCTTGCTTCGCTCTAGCAAATCTGTATGCCGCAAGACAACGCCCTCTCGTCGTTGTTCTAGCCACCTCGTGAGGAGTGAGGGACTGTTGGCCCATAGCTAACTCGAAAGGACTCATCCCCGTAGTGGAGGAGCGGTGCAAATTGTAGCAAAATTATGCACTGTCCAACAGCTGCAACCAGTTCTTTTGACTAGCCGTCACATAATGCCACAAATATTCCTCCAGCAGCGCATTCATTCGTTCAGTATGGCCGTCTGTCTGAGGATGATTAGCTG
This sequence comes from Heliamphora exappendiculata, assembly GCA_034768845.1. Classification (NCBI taxonomy): domain Eukaryota; kingdom Viridiplantae; phylum Streptophyta; class Magnoliopsida; order Ericales; family Sarraceniaceae; genus Heliamphora; species Heliamphora exappendiculata. The sequence goes on along the minus strand of JAOTRH010000013.1, from coordinate 12,086,470 downwards.
TAGAGAATTTCAACTCGGAAGCCATCAAGTTGAATAACATCGTCCAGAATTTTCCCGTGAGACGGGTATCCCTGTCACTGACAATATCTTTGGGCAAATCGAAATACTTCACCACATGCTTATAAAATAACTCAGCAGCAACATCAGCGGGACATGCATGTGGGGCAGGGATAAAAATAGCATACTTTGAAAAATGATTAACAATAACCATGACAGAACGCATACCATCCACCTTAGGTAAACCCGATATGAAGTTCATAAACACTAAACTCCATAGCTTTTCAGCAATCGGCAGAGGTTGTAGCAAACCTGCTTCCTTTCGTCGTTCTGTCTTGTTTTGTTGGCACACCAGGTAAGTCTTGGCGTAGGCTTCCACATCGTCCTCCATCTTTGGCCAATAGAAAGATCGGGACAACAAGGCCAGCATACGTTGCCTACTCGGGTGACCAGCCCACTGAGGGTCGTGTGTTTCTTTAAGTAGCTCCAACCGTAGTTCCCCACTGATAGGAATATAAAGACGATCTCCCTTGGCATGAATAAGATCATTTTCAAGCCAATAGCGTTGAACAATTCCCTCATTGACTTGTTGAATAAGGCTTTGATACTTAGCATCGCTAGCCGCACGTTGGGCAACTCTTGCCATAAAATCTGCCTCAACTTGGGAAATTACAGGCACATAATTGTCAATTCCTTTGCGACTTAACGCATCAGCAACCTAGTTGTGTCGACCAGGCTTGCGCACCCACACGAAATCATATTCTTCCTGGAATTCTTGCCAACGAGCTTGCCTTGGGAACAACTTTTTATGCACTTTAAAGAAAGTATTAGCCACATTATCTGTCATAACTGTGAACTTAGTTCCCATCAAATAGACCCACCAAACTTGAAGGTAATGCACCACTGCTATCATTTCCTTCTCATGGGCTGAATATTTCTTCTCAGCATCATTTAACTTTCTGCTTTCAAATGCCACAGGATGTCCCTCATGCACCAGCACACCTCCAATTGCTTTGTCAGAAGGATCTGTATGCACCTCAAAAGGCAACTCGAATATAGGCAACCGCAACACTGGCTCGCTTGCAACTGCAGTCTTTAGTTTATCGAAAGCGTCTTGACAGTTTGCACTCCATTGCCATGGATGATCCTTTTTTAAGAGATCTGTAAGGGCAGAAGCCTTCTTTTAATAGCCCTGTATAAACTTTCGATAATAGTTAGCAAAATCAAGAAAAGATCTAAGTTCTGGGACCTTGGTGGGTGGGGACCAATCCAAAATAGCCTGTACCTTCCGTTTGTCCATCTTCACCAAGCCCTTGCTAACTATGTGCCCCAAGAATTTAATCTCTTGTTGGGCAAACTCACACTTCTCCTTCTTTACATAGAGTCGATGTTCTCTAAGTCGGGACATTACAAGTTTCAGATGGGTCAAGTGGTCTTCCAAAGACTCATTATAAATAACAATATCATTTAAATACACAACCACAAACCGATCGATATAATCATAAAAAATATCATTCATTAAGTTACAGAATGTTGCAGGAGCATTTGTAAGACCGAAAGGCATAACAAGAAATTCAAACGAACCATAACGTGTTACACAAGTGGTCTTTGGCTCACCCCCTTCAGCAATTCTCACTTGCCAATATCCCGAACGCAAATCCAACTTTGTGAAGTAAGTTGCTTTGTAGAGACGGTCGAACAAATCAGCAACCAAAGGAACAGGGTACTTGTTTTTAATCGTCGCCTTGTTCAAAGCTCGATAGTCGACGCACATCCGCAGGGAACCATCTTGCTTCTTTTGGAACAGCACATGGGCACTATAAAGGGCTTTCGATGTTTGAACTAAACCAACATCCAACAGCTCGGTCAACTGCTTGCGCAATTCTGCCAACTCCATCGGGGACATTTTGTATGATTCTTTAGCCGGTGGTTTAGCACCAGGAACTAACTCAATTTTATGATCAGTGGCACGTCGAGGCGGAAGAGACTTAGGCAATTCCGATGGCATCACGTCTGCAAAGTCTTGCAATAAGTCAGCAACTTCATTTGGCACTTCCATGGTAAGATTAGGCTTGATCTATACTAATGCTGCAAGATAGGTTTCAACACCTTTCTTCATCCTATTGTGCATCTGAATAGCCGACAATGTCTCGTTTTCCTTCCTCGTGCTTTTTCTTTTGCCTGTTTGATGGCAGCACGACACACAGCATGGTTGTTTGTCATCAGCGAAAAATAACCCACTAAGATATGGCATTACTACCACCTTCACAACCACAAAGAAATTTATACCCAAGATTATGTCAAAATTGTTAAGAGGAACCACCATCAAGTTCACCTTCCCAGCCCAACTTGAAATTTGAAGTTGTACACCGTATGCCATGCAACATACATGTTGTGCACTCGAGTTCACCGCCTTAATTCTGTTGGGTCTCTTGACAACTTTCAACTCAAGTGCCTGCACCGTGCGCTCAGCAACAAAATTATGCGTAACGCCTGTGTCTACAATAGCCAACACAGCGTTATCGTTAATAAAAAACTCAATGTAAATCAAACCTGTGGACGTCAGGTTTTTCTTGACATGAATGGCGTTCAACAATTGTAGAGGATTAACTCTTGTTGGACTGCCGGAGTCTAAGTTATCACCCTTCTCTCCCTCAGCAACTAGGGCATTTAATTTTTCCTTCTTTGGACAATCCCTGGCACGATGGGGACCGTCGTATATGAAACAGCCAGCATTTGTCTTCCATTTTCCTTGCTTTTCATTTGCCTTCGGCTTAGCCTTCTGGCCATTCTTCCACTTTTTGGAGCCTTCCTTCTTGCCATCAATTTTCTTAGATTTTCCCTTTTGCTTGGAAGTAGTGGCATCCGTGGTGCCTTTCCTCAATTTATAATCGGCCAAGCTGTCTGCAGCAGCCACGACAGAGGGTAAATCCTTCACCCCTAGCCTTCGAAGTTTTAATTGTGCCCAATTTTGTAAGCCTGGCCTAAAATTAAAGAGCTTGTCTTCCTCAAACATGTTCTTGATATCCAGCATCAACGAACTGAACTATTTAACATAATCTCTTACCATACCGGTGTGCTTTAATCTTTTCAACGAATCTCTTGCAACCCATGACGTGTTGCAGGGAAGAAACCGCTCCTTCAATTCCTTCTTCAGTGTTTCCCACGAATTGATCACTAGACGAGTATCGTCTTCTATCCGTGTCCTCCACCAGAGTTTTGCATCTCCAGCGAGGTATATGGTAGTAATTGTCACAATCTCTCGTTCTGGCACACGAGCAGCCTTAAAATACTACTCTATGTCCCACAAAAAGTTTCCAACTCTTTGGCACTTTGGGTTCCACCGAATGCCTTTGGTTCAGGGACCTTCAAATTCAATGGCGCACCAGCAGCACTTGTATGACCACTGATGGCCTTCTTCACGAGGGACAGCTTCGCTTCCAAGTCTTCAACCCTGGTTTTCATAGCATCAGACAAGACAACAAAGTCACCCATAATCTCCATAAACCAATCTGTCGTAGCGGTGACATGTTGTTCAACAGTAGTTTTCAAAGAGACGACTCTAGCGACAACATCGTCCATCCACTCGACAAGAGAGAGGGACTCATCTGGTTGGGGTGTTCCCACTAGATTTTCCAATCGTGCGACACGTTCTCGAACTGTCTCCATAGCATTTCCACTAGCCATATGATCAACCACGCTCTGATACCAATTGTCACAGGATCAAAATTTCATACACGAAAAATTGCCTTGTGATGGCACTTAATTTAACAAAATCAAGTCACAGCCATGAGAACACACACACATGCACAGAAAAAGAATATACACTCGAATTTAACAAGACACCAGCCTCAACCTTTGTATTACCACAAAGTAAAAATTACAAAGGAAAATGCCTTAGCTCTCACGCTAGAAAATCTATGTGTCAAAGCTGGCAGACCATGCCCACATATATAGGCATGTGGCAGTTACTAGCGGTTGCTAGCCTGTACAAGCATTAATGTAGTGGGCATCCCCCACTACTTTGGCACATTGCAGAAAAGAGAGTTCATGCTGTTGACACTTGTCCTGCCAGGAACATCTTCAACACGTATTCTGTAACTATCAATAACTACCCATGATGCCACATTCTGATGCCACAATGGAGCCTTGACATGTCTTCAGAAAATAACCGTCTATGACTGCCCATGATGTCTGCAATATGGGGCAGCCATGCACAGACATGGGTCAGCAAAATCAACTGCCAGTCATGCGCAAGGCATGTCCCTTGAGTGCCACACCATCTGGTCAATCAGCTGAAGTAGTGTCAGCTGCCCAGCATATGCTAGTGCCAGCTCTTGTCTGTCATTTGCCCATCGAGCCATCTGCTTGTATTAACCCACAAGTCATACGAACTACCCGCATCCAAGCACTGATTATTGCCTTCACGTGCTAAGTGAATCCGTCCTTTTTGTCTAAGGGTCGTGTGGCAAGCTGGTTGCCACTATGTCACCTCGCAAATTTTGGCATGCCCTCTTCGTGCCATCATATGTCGGCAAGGGTGCAAGGTGCCACCACATGTCGCTCACGACACCCCAAAGTTAGGGTGCTAACAGTAGTCTATATGGGCGACACCACAGCCATGGCTGGTGTCAATTGAATCCATTAAAATGGAAAGAAAAAATTATTAGGTATCATTTTTGAGTTTTACATAAAAAAGTTAGTCTTTGGACACCATTATATAATATAAAAAGAATCCAATGAAAAAGTAAATAGAACATTTTAAACGCACGTAATTTCTTTTTAGCATACTTATAATTACAAGTATTTATATGTTAGATACTAAAGTAAAAAAGTGAGTACATTCTGAAGCTATACTCCCAAGATTTATATATTCAAATTATTTTTTTATCGATTTGAAATAATACAAGACAAAATAATAGATTTCTTTTTAGCGGCACTAACCTTTTATTTTTTATCATCTCCTACCTCTTGAGTTTAAAGACTATTATTAAAATTTGTTGTATAAATATCTTATATGCCATTTTTCAGTTATTTCTCCAGATAAATAAATATAAAAACTCGTTGGGATCAATTATATAAATCAATATGTATTTATTTGTTTTTTGTCAGAACGATAATACCAATATATAGTATTATTTCTTATTAATGATTTAGAAAGTTCAAATTACTTTATTAAGTTCATTAAAAATGTGATAAAGATAATCATATATTATAAAATTAATAAAATTTAAATTATTAATGATACCAATGACAAAAATTATTAGAGTTGCTGCTATGGCCCATCTTTGTTGGGTTGCATAGGTAGAATAAATAGTTATTCATTTAACATTGAATATTTGTAATTATCAAGTGCATTAAATAAATAAGATCACACAATACTTCAAGAAAATCTATAATTAGAACTATTCACCTCCTTGGACTCCTGTACAAAAATTATCTTTATAAATAATAATTTAATCAGATATTGAAAGTTATATAAATAAATCATTAGACTCTCACAAAGAAATATTTTTATAGAAAAATAGTTTAATCAGATATTAAAAGCTATATAAATAAATCACATTTATAAAAAAAATTAAACAGTTTAAGCTAAAATCATATTCACCCTCTACCTTTTCTTTTATAAATACTTTCTACAAAAATAAAATTAAAATTTATGAACAATTTGGATCAACATTGTATAAATTTAAAATAAACTTACAACAACCCAAGAATAGACCACACTGGAGAATGGACTTGATCTAGTAGAGTTTCTCCGTGACACAACAGCCTCAGATTATTTTTTCACTCTCGAAATATCACAGAAATTATGTCATACGGTATTGTTAGCAAATAAATAATCTTAATTTATATAATACGAGTCACTTTTTATCTCTTAACTATCTAATAAAGATAATTTTTTATATTTTTATTGTAAAATTTATTATTACCATATATATTAAATAAAAATACTATATAAACTTAATACATGATCCTCCGAAATGACCGAATCTCAATAACATTTTGAATCCAACAGAAAAAGGTTTGAAATGAAAAAGCTAAGATGGCCCCGCCGGCCCCTCTTCTCAAACGGTTCCTTAGGAAGCCACTTTCATAGCTGGAATACATCCTCCATTGGTGCTGCAAAATCAACTAAAATTTGTGATAACATTTTGCCGTTTTACTTATTTTATTTTTCAAAATTTTTAGTTAGTTTTTAAAATCTTTAGAGATGAATCGAAAAAGTTCAAAATTTCCAATTTAAAGAATTAAAAAATAACTACAGACAAAAATAGCCAAAAAATCTAATTTATTGATTTTTTTGAACTTCTTCCATATTTGATCAAAAAATGTAAGAATTCAACTGAACGGTGAAAAATGAGTAAAACACAAGAAAATAAACAACTATCTCAAACTAACATGGTGTTTGGTATTGCTAAAATTAATATTTTATATATTGTAACATATAATATAAATTGTGAGTGTTTAAAAAAATTTGTAGTTTATAACTAAAATTAGTAATAGAAAACTAAAATCACCAACAATAATTTTGCCAAATACTCTCTAAACATAATTATAAAATTTGTTAGGATTAATTCTATCTAGATGCACTCTTTACTACAAAGTACAATATATATATATATATGGCGAGGAGATATGCCAATATGACCTCCGCATTGGGGAGGGATGGAATAAGAAAATACAAGCGAATATAGTCAAAAGTAATGGTCTTGACCCAAGTTAATGTTTTTCAGCACCAGGCATGTTAAAAAACAAAGCTACAAATGCAGCCGTGGAGGATGTTTCTGAACCAAGACCCTTGACACCTGACCTGGAATATTTGAAAACACTAAAACCTAGCTTATGGCAAGAGAGCAAAGAAGAAGCAGGAGATGCAGATTCTCCCGATGATGCTTCCTCCTCAAATTCACTAGAATTAACCCCCAATGGATCATTTTTGAGAAATTTGCGAAGGACGTCGGGGGAGATATTGAAAGAAGTGATGAAAGCGATTCACCAAAAAGACAGCAAATAGTGGACAGGCGAACAACCCTCTTATTCTCACCCTATAAGGAGTAGTCAAATTGTTTAATCAAATGAGAAAGTTCACGTACTCACTGCTTATCGCACTTCTTATTCTCGCCCACCCGCTTCTCTTTTCCTTCTAAAAGTATTTCTTTTTTGACACTTGCGATCGATTGAAAATAAATAGGTTGTCTCTCCCAAAGTTGTTTATTTTCCTATCGAAGGAATGCATCCACAGCTTGAAAATATGAGATTTTCTAATAAGATCGCATGTGTGGGAGAATCTCCATAGTTGTTTCCCCACATTTGATAAGAATGAATGGTCCAATCTTTTTACTAGTTGAGTACCTAAAATAATGGGTTATAACTTTTAAAAAACCAATTAAAGATGTGTTTTGATTAACAACTTCTAAAGATTAATCTTAAGAAAGGAAAATAATAGAGAGGTTAAAAAAATTACCACTTTTTATTCATCTATTTCTTTTTCACTAATCCCATAATTAACAAATTTTAATTAATTTAATTAATTACATATAGAATTTACTCAAGTTTTTATTATAAAATAAGCAGTTAAAATAATAATATTGGCCTTGTTTGAACTAAATTTCAAGATTTTTTCTTTTTATTTTGTCTTTTTCTAAATTTTTTTTGAAGTTTTGACTAAGATTTTTCCTTTTTTTTAGCCGTTTCTTGAGATGAACTAAAGGAAGTAAAAATTTTCGATCATAAGATTTAAAAAGTTTATTAAAAAAAATAATAAAAAAATTAATTTATTGAGTAATTTTGATTTATTTTTCATCTTTTTTGATTTTTTTAATCTTAGGATAAGACTTTTTAATTTACTTCTTCAACTCATCTTGAAAGAAGAATAAAAAAATATAATATTTTAACTAAATAATAAATTTTTAACAAAAATAAATAATTATCTCATAAAAGTACAATGTGTCCATTGCACGACACAAATCTTTTACCCCATTTTGTGAAGGTTAATGTTTAACAAATCATTCTAATAATGTTGGTTTGTTGACAAGTAAAATTTGTTTGGAAAAATATAACGCAATATAAGATTTTTTTTGTTAGAATGATTCACAGAAACGAAATTAACTTTATTAACTTTAACAAATCATTCTATAATGTTATTTTCTATCCTGGTATAAAAAATACATCTTTAATAACTTTCAACAATTACAATAAGCAGGATTTACAGAAACAAAATTGCAGAAAGTAACATGAACAGAATATGCAAAGCAACTCCTGCAAACGCAATTTTTATAAGAATGATTTACCGTCTACCGAGGGTGTTGTAGGTTTTTTACCAGCGTCACTCCTCTAGGATAAAACGGTTAACCCGACCGTTGGAACACCACCAAGGATCGGTTACGAACGTACCTCGTCTGTCTTTCTTTCTCTCACAACTTACAAATGTAATCTGGCTCTCTTTCTTTTCTTATATTCTGACTCACTCACCTCTTCTGTGTGTTTTTCAGAATCCAACAGAGAATACAACAGGAGTCTCTTATGTAGAATTTCTCTCATGGAGAGTTACAAAAGAAATCAATTGCCAATGAATGGCATTGATTCTAGAATTCAATTGGCAATTGAATGGTCAATTCAATTGTCAATTGAATTCACAAATTTCAACATTCCCCCATGAATGAAATTGTCCGGAGTACAAACTCAAATTACACAGGTGATTGCAAGAGAGATAGATAACTGAAAGTTCCTACATAAGATAGGTAGCGGTTAGCCTTGAACCTTTCCTTGTGAGAATCTATCGAATTTATCGGCAAACAAGTGAGCGGTTCCGCCTTGAATTGTGTCGCTTTTGCAGTAAACCGAGACAATAGGCTTCACACAACAACTTCCACAATGAAGTTTTTATTCTCACGGTTGTGTTCGTTTTGGCCATGAAACACTCTTCCTGGTTCTGCAAGTATTTACTCGAGAATTTTGCCTTGTCAAATTCTCAGAGAAGCGGTCTCACTTCATACTCACATAGATGACTTTTATCCAATGGTATTTTTCTATACCAGCCTTGCTCACCAGTAAAACTCATTAAAAGTTAATACTTGACCTCCAAATCACCGCTGCATCATAGGAATAGGTAAGAGTTCTCAAACTTCACGGTGATTATCCCAGGTATACGCAATTAGGTTGTTCCATTAAACCTAAATTTTCGGATATCCAGTCAGCTAGGTTGGGTTTTTTTTCACGATACCTTTTATGTTACAGGCTTTAATCCCATTCCATCGATACTCTTTCAACTAACTCTCTGCTAACCCTTTGGTTAGCTGATCCGCAATATTATTTTTTGACTTTACATAGTCAATTGTGACAACCTCACTTGAGAGTAATTTTCTAATGGTATTAAGTCTACGACGTATATGTTTAGACTTACCACTATACATATGACTCTGTGCCATTCCTATTGCCGATTGACTATCGCAATGGATACATATATCTGGCACAGGTCTAGGCCATTTTAGAACATCTTCAAAAAATTACCGTAGTCATTCGGCTTCTTCAGTTGCTTTATCAAAAGTAATGAATTTTGATTCCATCGTAGAACGTGCTATACACGTCTGTTTGAAAGATTTTCAAGATACCGTTGCACCACCAAGTAGAAATACATATCCACTTGTAGACTTTGAGTCTTTCGTGTCTGATATCCAGTTTGCATAACAGTACCCTTATAATATTGTTGAATATCTAGTGTAGTGCAGTACCAGATTACGAGTATATCTCAAATAGCGTAGCAATCTAATTATCACTTTCCAGTGATCATGTTTTGAATTACTCGTGTATCGGCTCAATCTACTTACTGAGTAAGATATGTCAGGCCATGTGCAACTTATCAAGTACATTAGACTCCCGATGACCTGAGAATATTTCAATTAGGAGACACTTTTCCCTCCATTCTTGGATAAATGGGTATTCATGTCCACCGGGGTCCTTGCGACTTTACTGGCAGAATTGTTGAATTTTCTCATAATCTTATCAACATAACGAGTTTTAGACAACGTAAGACCGTCCAATGTTCTGGTGATCTGGACACCCAGAATCACATTAGCGAGACCCATATCCTTCATGTCAAACTTTGAAATCAACATATCTTTAGTGGACTAGATAACCTTGCCGTTGCTTTCCACAATGGGCATGTCATCAACGTAGAGACACATGATGACATAACCTTTATCAGTGTTTTTGACATATACACATTTGTCACACTCGTTGATTCAAAACCCATGAGACAATACTATATTGTCAAATTTCTTATGTCATTGTTTAGAAGCTTGCTTTATGCCATACAAAGATCTAACTAGCCTACAAACTTTTTCTTTAGGCCCAGAAAAGCCCTCATGTTGTTTCATGTAGATTTCTTCATCTAAATCTCCATTTAGAAAAACTGTCTTTACATCCATCTGATGTATCACTAGATGTCGTAATGCCACAATAGCGGTTATCAAACGAATTGAGGTTATCCTAGATACAGGAGAATAAGTATCAAAGTAATCTAGAATTTCTTTTTGTCTGTATGCTTTGATAGCAAGCCTTACTTTGTACTTATCTATTAATTTATCTGCTTTCATCTTCCTCTCAAAGATCCATTTGTAACCCAAAGGCTTACTACCTTGTGGCAAGTCCACTAGTTCCCACGTATGGTTCTACAATATGGATTCAATCTCGCTTTTAATCACTTCTTTCCCAAACGGAGCCTCAGGATAGCTCACAGTTTTCTTGTACGTACGAGGCTCATTTTCTAACAAGTAGGTTAGAAAATTCGGACCAAAAGAAGTTGATTTCATAGCCCGTTTGCTACGTCTTGGCTCTATATTAACTTCTTCTTCTTGATCTCTACTGCTATCATTAGCAGGATGCAAAGTTTGTTTTACTGAACTAGACTCTTTTATGGATCTATACGAAAATATGCGTTAAAAGAACGACGCATTTTTAGACTCCATAACTGTATTCTTGTGAATATCCGTTACTGCAGATTCATACATAAAACATCGATAAGCACTGCAATTTTGAGCATAACCGATAAAAACACAATAAACGATTTTTGGACCTATTTTTTTCTTCTTAAGAGGAGGTATAGCTACCTTCACAAGATATCCTCATGTTCTTAAGTAATTATAGGTAGGCCTCCTACCCTTAAACAACTCATAAGGTGCTTTGTCATTCTTCTTGCGAGGTACTAAATTCAGGATGTGATTGGCAGTGAGAATCGCTTCACCCCACATGTTCTGAGGTAACCCAGAACTCACCAACATAGCATTCATCATATCCTTCAACGTACAATTTTTGCGTTCAGCAGTCCCATTCTGCTGAGGTGAGTAAGGTGCAGTGGTTTGGTAGATAATTTCGAGCTCAGCACAATATCCACCAAACGGTGATTCATATTCACCACCTCGGTCACTTCTCAACACCTTAGTTTTTTTGCTAAGTTAGTTTTCAACTTCATTCTTGTACAAAATAAATTTGTTCAAAATTTTATCCTTGCTCTTTAACAAGAATACATAGTAGTACTTTGTACTATCATCAATAAATATGATGTACTTATTAGCACTGGGAGTTTGAACATATTTCAGATCACACACATCAGTGTGAATTAAACTCAGTGGCTCGGTACTTCTTTCAACCAAGTGAAATGAAGACCTAGTTAACTTAGCCTCCACACAAGTTTCACACTTGTGAGTTTTATCAATGTCAAAACTAGGTATGTGCTCTAAGTTAATTAATCTACGCATAGAATCAAAATTAACATGACCTAGTCTACCATGCCACAAAATGAAATACTCAAGCACATATGCAACATGAGATTTCGTTTTATTAGCAGTGAGAATGACAGTCATTACATTTATCTTGAATAGATCATTGGTCACATATCCTTTCCCCACATATATTCCTGCCTTAGACAGAATAACTCTGTCTGCCTCAAAGATCATCTGAAATCCATGCTTGCTCAACAGAGACCCAGATATCAGATTCTTCTGAATATCTGGCACATAAAGCACATTATTCAATGTCAGCACTTTTTAGGATGTCATCTTGAGGATCACCTGGCCTTGCCCCAACACATCTGAGGTAGCTAAATTTCCCATATACAGCTTCTAACCATCGGCCACCATCTTAACGGTGTTAAACTTCTGTCTGTCACAGCAGACATGGCGAGCGGCCTCTGTGTCTATCCACAATTCTTGTGAATTTGAGCCTACCATATTCACCTTAGATACCAAGGCCGATATATCAATATTTGAGACACCCTCAGTTTCCTCTGCCATATGAGCTTGAGCTTAAAAATTTTTCGGCTTCTTGCACTCTGAAGCACGATGCCCAAACTTATCACAGTTAAAGTATTTTTATTAGAATTTCTCCTTATGCTTTTTAACAATATGACCTCTTGGTCCTAATTTGACTTTTTTGTCAAATCTTGTGTTAGCATACTGTCATGAATACTCTTCTTTGCTCTTGGAGAGTTTCCAACTTTCATTACATTGGCCATGTTGGAGTTGAACCTGACACTCTTACTCCTTACTCAATTTTCTTCTCCAACATTAAGCTTGAATAATAGAGCCTCCAAAGTCATCTCCTTGTTCTTAAATATTAGATAACTTTTGAATTCTTTCCATATTTCAGGAAGTTTACGAATGACTGCAGCCACTAGAAATGCTTCACTCAGTAACATCCCTTCTGCTTTGATCTCATTGATCAAAATCTGAAACTCTTGGACTTGAACAGTCACAGGTTTTGAGTTCTTTATCACATAATCAAGGAACCAACCCATTATAAACTTCTTGGACCCGGCACCCTCAATTTTCTACTTTTGATCTAAGAACTCCCATAGTTTCTTAGCCGTTTTTATCTCATTGAACACAAAATACAATGAGTCATCTAGAGCAATCAGAACATAGTTCTTACAAAGATAATCGGCGTTCTTCCAATTATCAACTGCCGTTAACTTCTGTGTGTCTGCATTCTCATAAGCAACTGGAGTTTCCTCCGTCAGGCATCTGGCCAGATTCAGAGTGGTGAGATAAAACACCATTTTCTGTTGTCATATCTTAAAGTCAGCTCATTCTCTAAACTTTCATGGCTTGTCCATATAAAACAACAGAACAGTTGGAACACCAGGCATAGGAGCGACTTATTTTTCAAGAGCAACTTGCTTTTCAGGAGCACTTTATTTTTCACCCGACATATTTATTGAAATAAGATCAACTCACATATTAGATCTTTACAATATCGACAATAAGATTAGATTAACAATCTAAACTTAATTCTCCAAACATAGTTCATTATGTGGCGGGGTTCCAAAGGGCGCCCCCTGGTGGGGGTTCTAGGGGGCCATTCCCCGTAGCGGGGTTCCTAGGGGCAGCGCTCCTAGGCGGGAGTCTGAGGGCAACGCCCTCATGTCGTGGGGTTTCCAGGGGTAGCACTCCGGGCGGGAGTTCGAGAGCAGTGCCATTGAAACCAAAATGGTATGCAGCATTGCTTATAGGAAGTGCTACCAAACCCTAGAAGGTCAGCCATGCACGGCTGCCTACGGCCTTAGCCGATCAGATCTCTGTTATGCAGATCTCAATTAAGCATCATAACGAAGCGTCGACATAGGAAGAAAATGGGTTGACACTAACAAGAAAAAGTGTCAACACAAACAGAAAATGTATCGACACAAATATGAAAAAATGTCAACACAAACCACCCAAGGTCGACACAAATAGAGAAATGTGTCAATACAACCATCGAAAGTGTCGACACAAACACCCCAAGTGTCGACACAAAAGAGCCAAGAGATTCAACGCAAACAGCAACCAGCAAATGTGTCGACACAAACACCCCAGGTGTCGACACAAAAGAACCGAGATATACAAATAGAGGTAAGTGTCGACACAAACAGAGAAATGTGTCAACACAAAAGAATCGAGAGTTTTAACTCAACACCAACAAAGAAATATTTCAACACAAATAGAGAAAGGCGTCGACACAAATAAACCGAGAGGTTTAACGAAGAATACACAACACCAACAGAGGGAAAAAGGATCGACACCAACAGAAAATGTGTCGACACAAGCACAAAAAAATGTCAAAAGTGTCAACACAAATAAAAATGTGTTGACACAAACGACCAGAATTCTCACAAACCAGGAAAAAATGACTGGATTATGACGGAAAGCAAATCACAATTTGGATTATCTTGAACAAGATAATATTTTTCATACTCCAATGATGATATTGAATCTATAAATCCTGAACATACTCATAGAATATGTTAGAAATATAAACATGTATTTTCTGGTCAAGAAAATAAAGATCCAAACCGAGCAAGTTTTAAAACCGAATCATTCTTAAGATTGTTGGGAGAAATATAACTTAATACAAGATCTGCTCGGTGGTCCAGACAATACATCTTTATTAACTTTCAATAATTACAATAAACAGAATTTACAGAAACGAAATTACAGAAAATAACATGAACAGATTATGCAAACCGAGTCTTGCAAACACAATTTTCTTAAGAATGATTCACTACCTACCGAGGGTGTTGTAGATTTTTTACCGACATCACTCTCCCAGGATAAAATGGTTAACCCGACCGTTGGAACACCACCAAGGATCGGTTACGAACGTACCTCGTCTGTCTTTCTCTCTCACACAACTTACAAATGTAACCTAGCTCTCTTTCTCTTCTTGTATTCTGACTCACTCATCTCTTCTATGTGTGTGTTTTTCAAAATCCAACAGAGAATACAACAGGAGTCTCTTATATAGAATTTCTCTTATGGAGAGGTACAAAATGAATCAATTGTCAATGAATGATATTGATTCTAGAATTCAATTGTCAATTGAATGTCCAATTCAATTGTCAATTGAACTTAGCTATTGAATTCTGAAATTCAATGGTTAATTGAATTCACAAATTTCAACAAAAATAAAAATATTAGGATTGGTCTTGAGTTTTTAAGGGTCTTAGGCAAAATTTTAAAACATGAGCATCTTAAATTTTTATAGAGGAAAGACTAAAAAGATGGCAAGACCTTAAAAATATGCTTCAAACACACTAGGCCAAAAGAGCAAAAGGATGGGAAGATACCATCTTACAAAGAAACAACCTTCAAGGCCATGACCCTCAAGACTGTTCAAGACTCTATTTTGTAGATAGTGGATTTATAACGATGATTTGAATCATTCATTTTATAAGTCTTACATAGTAGATCGTTTATGCAAAAAATTACTTTAATCTAATATTTACAGATATATAAACAAATTGTTGTTTATTGCAAAAAATGAACGGTATAACTTAACAATCCATTTTAAACTAAAATCGTTCATTTTGTGCAATAAACTACTATTTATTCATATATCTATGAATATTCTATCAAAATAATTTTTTGCATAAATTATCTACTATGTAGAACCTATAAAATGAATAATTCGAATCAGCGTTGTAAATTCATCCAAAACTCATAAAATAGAGTCTTGAGCAATCTTGAAGAGTGTTGGTTTTGAGAAAAAGTGATTCCAAACATCAAAACAACCCTAAAACAAACAAACCAAGAAAAGAAGCAACATTACCTTCTTGGCCAGATTTGGCAAAAAGAGCAGCTCTCACATTGGATATGGCCTATACGTAATAAAATAAAATAAATGTTAATCACCGTTCATTGGGTGGTGAATAATAGATATATAATGTATAGATATCTGTACAAAATGTATTGATACATATAAAAATGGTAGGTTCTACATCAAAAAAGTATATTGATATTAAAAAAAATTGTCCCATGACCCTAAAAAAAAATAAACATTGCTTTTAATGTCGCGCGACTTGTAATTGATGGGTAATTAATAGTAAATTTGCAAAATCACTCCCTATTGAACTATTTACATTTTCCAAGAATATCTCTCCCCTTCTAGAGAAGCTTATTTACAGAAGCCAAAGAATGTCAGATTAATCATTTGAAGTTTTGTTTGGTAATTTGATTTAAATTTGGGTCTTTGTTTTGTTTGGCTTTAAGCCAAATCAGCAAATTAGCTATGGTTATTTTAAGCCACCACATAGAGAGAAAAAATTGTGATCGACTTCAAGCCAAATACAAAAAATTATGCTTTAAACAAAAAGCCTAAAAATTTGACTTCAAGCTAAAACCAAACGATGCCTTATTATAGTATTTTCCCCGAATTTAGAGGTCAGTTCGTGATTGGGTTGAGTTTGCTTTACCCCCGCCACGTGTAATTGGGCCAAGCTAACCAGACCATTAGCCAATTTTTTGGGCTCAAATGGGCTTGGGCTCCATTTTTCTGCCCCCAACTTGGTGTTGGAAATTTAAGCAGAATAGCTTTTTTATATGAATTTTTCTCTATCTTGAAATGTTTTTATGTTAATTCAAAGAATAATTTTTAGATTTCTCTTATTATGAGAAACTAAAAAAATATAAAAAATTAAAAAAGTAAAAAAATTTAAATAAGACGAAAAAAGTCACTTTAAGGCTTTTGTAAACATTTTTTCGTCTTTAGTGAACTTTTTTCAACTTTAATTAAAATGGCTATACTCTTATATTCGTTTTATCCTAACAAATTAAGAAAGAAAAAATTCTAGAACAAAAAAAAAAAGCTATCCCAAACATAGCTTTAGTCTAAGTTTAAACTAATTATGATAATCTCTCATATAATTAGTTGATTGAATAAAAAGTTTAACCTTTTTTTTGGTTCAAATACTATTAGATAATATTATCTTTTTATATAATTAATTATAACAATTATAATATTATATATAGTTAGCATTTATGGTAAATATGTAATCAAATATTATAAAGATATTATTATATATATTTTCGACTGGGTAAGAACTTAAATAAATTGCATGTTTTAAAAAATAGTATTTTTGATTTGATCGTTTAAATTTTAAATTTTTTTCCTTTTTACTAAATAGAACTTTATATTAATTTCTTAATTAAAAAAAATAAAATTAAAAAATTAATTGTCAATCAGGACCTACATATCGATAAAAACACAGTATCACCATCACTTAAACTTTGCTTGGGAGGGAGCCGACCGGCTCCTACCGGTAATTCCCCAAATATTAAGGTCGAATCCAAGCGAATTTATCAACTAAATTAGGTATCATTTTTGTTTCAAAGTTTGTAGAAAAACCAACTTACAGGAATTTCGCATTTCAACCATGGAAAAGAATAAAATGTTGAAAAAGTGAAGAAAATCTATAAAAATGAGGATTCGATCGGTACTGATTGGTCTGCAAAAGTGATTTTGCTATGGTACCTAATTGTCACTAATATTTGTGATGGCAAAACTCAATATTTAGCGACGGTAGTCTATCCAACACCAATACACCCGCGGATGTATGGGTAAATTGTCTTATTTGCTTATTTATTTATTTGACTAAGCTGATTTTTTATTTTTAGTGAATTTTTTTAATCATTTAATCAAACTCTTATACTTTGTAGACTTCTCTAATTGAGACGAGTTGAAAAAATAAAAAATTTTAATCAAAATATAAAAAAAAATTAGAAAAATAAAAATAGGCAAAAATATGTCAATAAGCCAAATAAGCAAAGTTTATAACTAAAATAAGCCAATAAACTAATAAGTAAACTTGCCCAAACAGGCCATTATTTGGGTCGATTTTGCGATTACAAAAAGGTGCGGTGATTGTCCATGCTGCAAAAGAGATTTTCCGATGGCACCAAGTTGTCGGTAATGTTTGTGATGGCAAAATGAATTCAACAGTTTATCAAATACCAATGCAAAGGGAAAAATTATTTGCGTTATTTTGCCACGACAAAGGTCTCTTTTGCGACGGTACCAAGTTGTCGCTAATGTTTGTGACAACAGAATTCAACCTTTAACAATGGTTATCTATCCGACACCAATACAAACGACGGCAATTACTTTTAGTGATGGTTACAAATTAAGCTGGTGCAAATACTATAAAAACCTAAATTGGCTTCTAGGCCTTGATTGGCAAACTTAGCTTTTTAATTTTTTGACTTTTTAATTTTTTGGCTAAAAATGTTAAAAAATCAGCGTTGTTTATTTAACAAAAAAGTAAAAAAGCTAAAAAGTTGAACAAAAATACAAACTCTTAAAATATTGTATTCAAACTTCTACCATTTTTAAAATACAATAATTAATACCCACAATTTATTACTTATTTACTACCACTATCAGTTATATTTAATTGTTAATATCAAATATATAGAACGGTAAAATTGTCCACTTTAAACGAAAAGCAAAAAAAAATAATTTTTTACCCAAACAAACAATTGAAAAATGTTAATTTAAAAACTAAATTACCAAATAACTTACTTTGATCTCAATTTAGTTTTTTAGCTAAAAATATATATAAAAAAAATAAAAAAATAACTTTTAAGTCGGTTATCAATCGGGGCCTTAAGCAATGCATATGTTATACTTAGGGATTAGATATATTCAACGATAGCCATATATATGTATATATGAATATGCATGCTTGATTGAATAGATTAAATGTAGAATTGATTTACATATCATACGAAATCGTATGTTTCTTGTTTGGATTCAGTAAGTGGTAAAGAAGTCATGTATTTATTAGATTTTATAAAATACGAGATATACAATACCAAGTAAAACGTAATATTTGTAGAATTGATTTACATATCGTATGAGATTGTATGCTTCTTGTTTGGATTCAGCAAATAGTAAAGAAGTCATGTATTTATTAGATTTCATAAAATACGAGATATACAATACCAAGTAAAACATAATATTAATAATTCTTGTACTACTAATACATGAAATTACTTATTATGAAAAATTATACAATCACTCATTATTAATTTAATTAATCAAACGGGCCAATGCTTAAATAAAGCAACCAAACAATGCCTTGGAAGACTATACAAGGAACCATTACATTACACACAGCATGACAAGAAGTGACATGACATCCATATATACAAATATGTTGCAACCAAACATACAAAATAAAAAATGATTTGTGAGTTGACACTATGAAATGGGGGTCTCATGTTTGGCTCATCTGGTGTTAACTTCTTGCCCTCGTGATGATTCTTCATATGTTCTTTGGATTATTGCTGCTAGAATTTTAAAGCATAGCAAAGCAAAGCATTTATATATTGGCTATTTTGATAATTTAGTTTAAAGTTAATTTTTTATTTTTTAAATTAATTCAAATAAATAAATTTGTTTAGTTAAAAATCTTTTCTAAGCTTTCAATCTATATACAAATGAGAATAATTGATATTGATATTTGTCGTACATAGCATTTGTCTTTTATTTCTCTCTCTCTCTATCTCTCTTTATTTAAATTTTATTTTTTTCTTTCACTTCATTTTAAATTTAACTTTTTTTTTATCTTTAATCAAAAATATAATTTTAATATATATGCAAACATATAGTTCTAAAAAAAATAATTAATTTTGTATGTTTTTTTGTTGATATTAAGAGTTCACAGTGAGATTATTAAAAATTATTTACTACATTATCACTCTTAATATTAAATATTTATTATTTAAAATTGATTTTATAATTAAATTGTGTACAAAATCTTTTTAGACACGAGTAATTACTAGTATAGAGATAAAAGATTACTTTTTGAACGTTAACTTTTTAAAAACTTCAAAAAAAATGGTTAAAAAATCATATTTAATCCGAAAACAAAAGAAATCATCATTGCAAAATTATTTAGTAATATAAAAAGAGTGATGTTACCGCTACCGAAAAAATTGACCGAAACGACTTTGCAAGTGTTGAATGGGTACTTCAATTCTTTTTTCATCTTCATCGCCATGCTTCTAATGAACCTTAACGATCTGTTCCTGTCAAAGGTTGGCTCGGTTGTTGCAACTTCACTGGAAATGCTACTCGACTGCTTAATCCTCTGAATTTAGAAGCATCAATGAATAAAAATATATAGAAAAAGCGAAATGGTGATCATTCTTTGCTTATTCGTCATCTTAAATCTGTTAAAAAAAAATTCGTTCATTTTATAATTTGTTTCCTATAAGAAAGGATAATTGTGATTTTAGATAATTAAAATTGGGTTAGTGGTTTAGTTTTAGGGGAAGCGAGGCGAACAAAAGAGAAAAAGTGAAAAAGGTTGTGGCGAGTGGTTTCGGAAAGAGCAAAGTTGCTGTCAAAGATTTTGCTAAATTAACAGCAAAATTGGCTACAAGACGACGTAGAAAACAATTGAGAAAGTGAAGAAGCACATTCTCAAATAAGAAGCACATTCTCAAGAAGAGAGTGAAGAAGCACATTCTCTCTGTGCACTTCCCATTACTCATTACAAATTGTACCACCAGGCTCCGCCATGATTCTCTCTATGCACCACTATGCTCTTCTTGAGAATGTGCTTCTTTTTTATTATCAGAAAATTGCCATGATTCTCTCTATGCACCACTATGCTCTTCTTGAGAATGTACTTCTTCTTTATTATCAGAAAATTTTCTGATAATAAAAAAGAAGCACATTCTCAAGACGAGCATAGTGGTGCATAGAGAGAATCATGGCGGAGCCTGGTGGTACAATTTGTAATGAG
>JAOTRH010000013.1:12044324-12065807 GCA_034768845.1 Heliamphora exappendiculata | reverse complement strand
CACACATGGCTGTTGGTTTCCAGACTTCAATTGCAATTGAAATGGCCAATCCAATTGTAATTGAATCTGCTATTGAATTTTGGATTTCCATGGCCAATGAAATTCACAGATTCCAACAGATTGATGTCTGAGAAACCCAGTAGCACCATTGTGGAGAACGAATCTATTTTAAGAAAATAGTGCCCAACGCTAGTCGATCATCAATTTTATTTTTGCTTTTGCGTCTGTTCGTAAGAATTATTTTAAGTTCTTTGTTTTCAGTTTCTGCTTTTTGTTTGTTTTGATAGTACAATATTGACATTTTGTTTATCTTTTAAATCATTTTGCCCAACAATCTTAAGAGATTCAATTTTTTTGAAAAAAAAATTAATGTACTGTTGCTTTACCGTTAATTCCCAATTTATACATATCCTGTTTAGTTTCTAGTTTTCAAAACAGTGTTTTTTCGAGTTTTGTTTTTCGATTCAGTATTGTTTCTAGTTTTTCAAATACTTACCGTTAAATTACAAGTATTTGATTGTTTGTTGATCTTCTATTTATACAAAAATGGCAACTGAAAATGTCAGTGTTGGAACTATAGTCACAGCCACTGCTCCTGTGAGTGTGCCGATTGTACCCGTGGTTGTTCCTACTGTACCTGTGAATCACGGAGAGAAGCCAAAAAAATTCGACGGTTCTGATTTCAAGAGATGGCAGTTGAAGATATTGTTTTATCTCACGACTTTGAATTTAACAAAATTTCTTCATGAAGATTCGCCTACTCTGAAGGAGGACGAGACAGATAGGCAAGTCATTGCCGCTGTAGAAGTATGAAACATGCAGATTTTATTTGTCAAAACTACATCCTCAACAGGTTAAACAACACATTGTTTAATGTGTATAGTCTAATCCAAACATAAAAAGGGCTGCGGAATCCCTGGATAAGAAGAACGAAACGGAAGATGCTAAAATGAAGAAGTTTGTTGTTGGCAGATTCCTAGACTTTAAGATGGTGGATTCCAAGACTGTAATCAGTTAAGTTTAAGATCTCTGGTTGATCCTACATGAAATTCATGCAGAAGGAATGTTAATGACTGAATCATTCCAGGTGGCTGCAATTATTGAAAAACTATCGCCATCTTGAAAAGAGTTCAAATAAAGGGATGAATTCATAAGTTCTACGGTATCTAATTTCTAATTAAAGAATATATGAAACATACCCACATGTAATATTTACAAAAATAAACTCAACTATCAAGGTTTGAATACAAGAACAAAAAATATGGTTAAAATGCTAAAATTACCTAAAAACATGAATTGTTAATAAGCTAAATGATTCTAAGCACGCATTTTAAGAAAAAATAACCGAAACATGCATATTACAAAAAATGAACTAAGTTAACATTAAGAAAAAAAACTAAATATAAAAATATGCATAAAAGTTAAAAGAAAACTTATTAACAAAGAAAATAAAATGAGAACTTTATAACAAAAGAGAGTTTGAGAATTCAAAAAGAAAGAAAACGAAGAAGAAGTTTGTAAAAGAAAATGATGCTAAATGAAAAGGTTAGAAAATGTTTATTTTGACTATTAAAAGAAATCTCAATTATCCACGTTTCATATTTTTAAACAAAAATAAATAAAAGAAATGGAAGAAAAATTATACTACCATTTAAAAGTGCAAATTAACTTGAAAGTTTTTTTGTAATTTTTGAATTTACCAAGGATAAAAGAAATACTATATAAGGAAAATAAAACTAATAATAAAAAAAGAAGCTTTGTGAGAAAAGAAGAAGAAAAAAGAATGCTAAAATAGATATTATAACTAATAATGAAAAGAAAGAAAATAAAAAAAAATGGAGCATTAGCATCAATAAGAAAAGAAAAGAAATACTGGTAATAATAAAAAAAAATGAAACTACTAAAAGAATATTTAAACTAATATTTAAAAGAAAATGACATTAATTATCACAAGAAAAAAAAATAAAATAAAAATAAATGCTAGTAAAGGAAATTAAACTAACGTTACAAGAAAAAAAAGAAATGGAAGTAAATGCTAGTAAAATTAAATTAATGCTAGAAAGATAAAAGATATCAAAAATAATTATTTAACCTAAATGTAAGATATAGTATTAATTATTACATTCACATAAATGTAAGTGCATCATTATAGCAATTAGCAACATTAATTAGTTATAATTGTAAGAATATTTTAGTACTAAATTGATAGAGTAGTAAAAATAAGAAAGAGAAGGACAATGTCCTTAGTGTGAATGTGTGAACAAGTTAATAATTAAGAAACTAAAGAAAACAACTAAATTTTATATAGTAAACATGATTAGCTATATAAAGGGAAGGAATATGTAAATTGAAATTGAATTTTTAACTCGGTCACTCTAATTACTCCAAAAGAAATGAATTGGAGTTAGAAAGACTAAGATCCAAACGAGTTACCTGAATCATGGAATCCTCAAATTAGGGAATGTGCTTCAATCCTCGGATGGTGATTCCAAGCTAGGGCTTCAAATGTAGGTATTGGAGATTTGAGACTCAGTATTTCGGCAGGGTTTCGGCGTCGAGGCTCGGAATTGCTCAGCATCTCGACAGAGCTTCACTCTCAAAACCTTTCCCTCATTTTCTATCTTTGAAAATGTACCAGAGGTATGGTATTTATAGAGTTCTTCCGCCAATGAGATATTGCCACGTTTTAGGGACACGTCAGGCCATCTGGAGTTGGTGGTCGCCACAATGCAAGATGGCGGTCGCCATATTTTTGAAATGTTCCACAAAGTTTTATGGCGGTCACCATGATGCAATATGGCGGTCGCCATATTTGGCTAGGGTTTTCAAGAGGTTTAATTGGCGGTCGCCGCAATGAACATGGCAGTCGCCTTACTTGGGCAGCAAATTTTGATGGTTCGACAAAATTTTTTTAGTTTGAAGGTTCGAGTTCAAATACCAAGCTTGGATCACTTCCCAATGATCGAATTGAAGCACTATTCCATCTGTTTTTATCATCGAATTCACCTAAGATTGGGTGGGGTCAAATTGGAGTTCTACAACAGTAAAAGAGTTAGAACTTCGAAATCTTTTGGTCCGAATGTTCTAACTTATTTGTTAAAAAATAAGTCCCAAAACTTTTAGGAAACTATGTTCACACCTTAAGCACCTTATTGGAAGGAGGCTATAAATAATGAAATTGTATCCATCATGCAAAATCATACTTGAGAGCTGGTGGAGCTTCCACTAGGTGACAAACCTCTATGATGCAAATGGATATTTAAGAGAAAAATGAAAGCAGATAGTTTAATTAACCAACACAAAGTAAGACTTGTTATCAAATGATACAAGCAAAATGAAATGGTGGACTATTTTGATACTTATTTTTCGATTACATGGATTACATTAATAAGAATGTTAATTGCTATAGCAGCCTTATGCAATCTTGAGATATATCAAATGGATGTTAAAACAACATTTCTAAATGGAGAATTAAATGAAGAAATATATAAGGGACAACCGGAACATTTTGTCATTCTAAGGAAAGAAAGGAAAGTGTGTAAACTTGCTAGATTTTTATATGGTCTCAAGTAAGAAAACAAATGCATTAAACGTTTAACAGCGTAATGATTTCAAATGGATTCAAAATAAATGAATGTGACAAATATGTCTATTTCAAAGACACAGAAAAGGGATATGTCATTGTGTATCTTTATGTTGACGATATACTTATTATTGATAGTAATCACAATATGATTAAAACTACAAAGAGAATAAAAACAGAAAGTTTGATCTGAAAGATGTGGGTGTTGCAGATTTAATACTAGAAATTAAAAATTTTAAAACATCGGAAGGATATGTGTTATCTCAATCTCATTATATTGAGAAGATTTTTGAAAAATTCAAGAAATATGATAATCGTCAGCGATAACACCTATAGACTTAAATCTCCACTGATCGAAGAATACTAGAGATGGCATATCTCAATTAGAGTATTTCTGGATTGTTGACAGCTTAATGTACATGACTAATTGTACTCGTTCGGATATTGCGTGTGCTATCAATAAATTGAATAGATACACAAATAACCCAGGAATAGATAATTAGGCCACAATAGTTAGGGTATTAAGATATTAGAGAAACACCCTTAACTTTGGATTGCACTATACGAGATATCCAGGCGTAGTATAAGGGATCTGCGACGCGAATTAGATATCTGATACTAAAGACTCAAAATCCACGAGTGGTTATGTCATTACTTTAACTAGTGCAGCAATGTCTTGAAAATCTTCCAAGCAAACGTGTATCGCTAGATCCAAAATGGAAGCTGAGTTTATTGCTTTAGATAAAGTAGGGAAAAAAGCAAAATGGCTTTGCCAATTCTAAGAGGACATTCCAATGCGGACAAAATTCTTGCATGCAATTTTTATTTTATTGCGACAACCAATCAACAATTGGAATGGCACAGAGTAATATATACAATGGTAAGTCTCGACAAATTCGTTGAAGACACAATACCAAAAAACAAATTCTTTCTAATGGAGTTATCACAATAGACTATATAAAGTCGAAGTATAACATCACGGATCCGCTAACTAAAGGTTTAGCTAGAGAGCAAGTTAATTGATCATCGATGAGAATGGGTTTAAAGCCTATAACTTAAAGAGTTGTCATAACGGACACCCAACCTAGTTAACTAGGGATCCCAAGATCTAAATTCAAATGGACAACTAAGTTGTGAATGGCTCATGAGGATCACAGCGCAGGTAATCCGTCATACCCATTTCTAAGACGACACTGTGATACCCGCAACGAGTTTAGGATAAGCTAAGTTTTTAATGATTCTTATATCTTGAAAATTCAAATAGAGTATTACAGAATACTCTTAATAAGAAATTACCTATGTGAGTGTGAACCGGGTCAGTTTTTAAGGATGATAAGGCTAAATTTTTTTAGAGTACTCACGAAAATCAGGTCGTTCAGGGCCAAAATGAGCACAACCATGAGAACCAAAAGGTGTCAGGAAATATCATGTGTGATTTTCTATTATCTTGATTTACACAAACGGCTGGACAGTTCAAGAGATCATATTCACTGATTAGCTAGTAAATCCGATAAACTTTCATAAGAGAAGGTTCAAAACCACAAGCTACCTATCTCTATACAAGAGATTTCCGCTTGTACTCTCTTTTGTGTGTTTGTATTTGCATATGCATTGATTTTATAGTCATTTCTCATTCATGTGGAGGATTGTTAAATTAAGATTTAATAATCTTGTTTATGGAAATCTTTAGGTTAAAATATATGTTGGATCCATCTGTCTTTTCAGTTGGGTTCGGGGTACTACGCATTCTCCTCTCCAAGGAGAAGAATGACGTATATTCATTTAGAAAGATCCGATATGAGGTGAATGAGAAATCAATGTTCAAAAATCATCGCTTAAACATGGGCTTTGTTGGGTTTAATGGAAGTGTAAACTTCAATCCCATATTGAAAGTTATTTAGGAACTTAGTGGTATATATAAGTTAGAGTTGGATTAAGGGGAGGGTCCGTTGGGGATACCCAGTTTTGTGGACGAGAGAAGACCTACTTAATGGCGGGTTTGACCCATTTCACACACACACACGTGTGCGCCGCTGTTTGTCCGACAGATCGACCGAGTCGGGCTCGGGCTCGGGTCCAGATCGTGGGTCAACCCCATCCGAGTAGCTTATATATTTTTTAGAGAAATTTTATTTAAATTTTTATTTAAATAAAATTTCTAAAATTCAAATTTAAAATTCTGTTACCTTTAACCCAACGGGTCAAGAGCCCAACTGTCATTTTCCAGAATGGAGCGCTTGTGAGGTGCTCGCGGAGCTCTCGACCACCCGTCACGAAAACCAGACTAGAATAGGGAGCTCGCGAGGCACCCATAGTGCAATCGAGCACTCTGATTCCAGTGTTGAGCACTCGCAAGGTGCTTGAGTGCTAGTGGCCCCCCTTGAACTCCAGTGTTAGGCGCTGCGGAGCACTTGAGCGCCGACGACGAAAAGTTGCACCAATTCTGAACAGGTGCAGTGACGGTATCAAACAGTCACCTCTGAGGCTATATATAATAATCATTCTACACGAAATTCGGCATTCTATATTCCTTCCTACATTGCATTAAAAGTGTGTGCAAGTTCTAGAGTCCAAAAGTACAAAACACTTAACGGTTCAACGTACCCGGAGATTGGAGTGCTTCTTCTCCGGGTGTGACGGTTGTATCCTGGGAGATTGACGTCCGAGAAGCCCATTAGCACCATTGTGTGGGACGAATCTATCTTAAGAAAATAGTGTCTGACGCTAGTCTCAATCATCAGTTTTATTTCGGCTTTTGCGTGTGTTCATACGAAATTATTTTAAGTTCTTTGTTTTCAGTTTTTGTTTTATGTTTGTTTTGACAGTACAGTATTGGCATTTTGTTTATCTTTTCAACCATTTTGCCGGACAAAGTGTTGGTTGGATGGGCAATATTTTGATTTGGGTTGATTTGTTTAATTATTTATTTAGTACAAAACTAAAATTAAAGATTAATAAATTTAGTCCAATTTTACCTTTACAAAACGAATAAGGTATGATTTAGTCCATTATTTAATTCAATTCAAATTCAATATATAATAGTTAATTCAAACTCATTACGAATCTAATCTCATTCATAATTTTTATACTAGTCTCACCGCATTGCTAATTTCACTCAACTTCTCAGTTATCAAACGAGGCCTAGAGGCATTACCTAACATTATTTATATAATATTTTTATTTATTTTGCATAAAAAATATTAGCTCATTTTTATTTGATAAATGATAAATAAAAGTGACCTACCTATTGAAATAATTTCAAAGTAAGTAATAATTTTCCTTTTGCAAATGTGCAAGAGGGTGTGTAAAAATAAAATTAATGAATTTTTAAATAGGGGTTTTATTCATAAGATTTGTACAAGTAAGGACGGATCCAAGGGAGCGGGTATAAGTTCGCCTCTTTAAAATTTTTTTAAAAAATCTTAATATCTGCCTCCTAAATTTCTTTTTAAAGTATTTTCACTTTATAATTAAAAATTATTAAACAAAATTTGTGGAAAGCAAAAGAGATTATACAAAAAATTATTAAAGAAAATTTCTCTGAGAAGATTTTTCCATCGACTTCAGTTAGCTTTAGTAGCTGCAGCGAAAGAGATTATACCTGTTACACAATTCTTTTCTTATCCTGTGAGAAGTCGGCTCCTTTTACCAAAGACATGAACACTTGAAAGCTGATTTAGCCCAATAAATTGTAGAAAAATTTGTAATTTGTGAAATTGAGATTGTTTAAGAAAAAAGATCAAATAGGCAATTTGAAACAAGCTGTAGATACTCGCTGGGGTCCTCACTTCTGAACTATTTGCTATTTAATAAAAATATTTAGCGCAACTTGCTCAGTTTTAAGTAATATCATTAATGATAGAGTTACCCCCGCCCAACGTGCGGATACAGGTGAAGTGTATGATGCAATTACATTTTTTTGAGTTTGTATTTATCTTACATTTGATAAGAGATATTATAGAGATTACTAATAATTTCTGTCAAGCTTTGCAATGCGAATCTCAAAATATATTAAATGCAATGCATCTAATCTCTACGACAAAAACACTTATTCCAAAACACAGAACAGGTAGATGGCTTTTTTTACTGAAGGATGTTAAACTATTTGTAGAAAGCATGAGATAGATATTCTTGATATTAGTGTTCGTTACAATGCTAATTGAGATCGTGGTTGTAGAGATAGCATTTACTTTGAGCATCATTTTTGGGTTGATATTTTTCATAGCCACACGTGATACTCAATTGCAGGTATTGAATAGTCAATTTAATGAAGATGTGATGGAATTGTTTGTTTTTAGTTCTGTTTTAGATCCCCCAGATGACCGTATATTTTTTAATATTGAAGATATTTGTATGTTTGCACACAAATGTTATCCGCACGACTCCACACACACAGAAAAATTGCATATAAAATTCTAGTTGAAAAATTTTAAGTTTGATATTCCTAAACATGTGGAATTTAAATACTTGTTAACAATTTATAGGTTATACGAAGTATTTGTGAAAAGAAAAAAATCTATCTTTTATCCACTTGTCGATAAGATTGATTCGTCTTATTATAATTTTATCAATTTTTATGGTAACAACAGAACTTGCATTTTCATACATGAAAATTGTGAAAAGTAGATTATGCAACAAGATAGAGGGTGATTTTTTAGCTTACTATTTGCCAACTTTTGTCGAGAAGGACGTTGCTCGAAATTTTAATATTGATTCAATTATAACTGCATTTTATGTGATAAAGAGCGTCGAGCACAACTTTTGTAAATAGATAAAATAATAGTTTCTATCTTTTATTTTTTAAAATGGATGTAAATGCAGAGGAATAACTAGTTATATTTTATCAAATTTTTATAGTTAACTTGACTAAACACTTCTATTATAATAGTTGAGAGTAATACTTATTCAATTTGTATTGTTTGAGGTTAATATCATCTTTCAAATGTTTGTTTTGAATTTTCTCATTATACAGTCGTTCGCTCCCCCAAAATAATGATTTTGGGTTTGTCTTTGTGTATAAAGATTAGTCTCATCCCCTATTTTTTTTAAAAATAGGTCTCCTTTCATTTTGGTATATCCATTATGCCTCTAACAATAGGTAAACATCAAAACCCCCCAGCCCCACCATTGATCAACTTCTTCTCCATTGTCGGCGACAATGTCCTTATACAGCGAACTCCAGTGTCGATCTCCTTATTCTCCGACACCAACCCCCTCTTTTTTTGGCAATTTCTCCAGTGCGTTCTCATAAATTTAATTGAGAAATTTCTTGTATTGAGAAACTTCTCGATTAAATTTATGAGAAATGGTAGAATAAGATGAAGAAGAAATAGTATTGAGAAATTTCTTAGTAAAATTTTTTGTACTGAGAAATCTCTAAATTTAAAACAAAATATTGTATTGATAAATTTTCCAATTGAGCCATTATACCAATTTGTAATGAGGAGAAGTAGTGCGAAGGTGGTGGTGGTGTAGATTTAGAGGGCGTTGGCGGTCTAAATTTGAAAAGCGGTGGTCATGGTGGTGCAGATCTGAAGTCGCTAGTGGTCGGTGATGGTCGCCGAATGGTTAGTGGTGGCCAGATCTGACCAGATCGATTCAGGCGACGTCGACTAGTTCGAAGGGAGAAACAAAGCTACTGCCATTGTTAAGCTTTTCCGGAGAAGATGATGCTTGAATGAAGAGAGAGGTGATGAGAGATAAAGAGAGAGTATGAAGTTTAACAATTTCTGGGATTTGAACACCAATTCCCGAACGCGAACGGAAGCAAAATTTACGCATAAAAAAATTATTAATACCGAGTATTTACGTAATTCGGCTCACACCAACCTACGTCCACGAGTGAGAGAAAAAATATTTCACTACGTCGAATGTGAAAGAGTATAGTTCCCGTCTCTCTTCTGTCAACCAGCTAGCATCACAACTTTCTATCTATGCACACTTTAAACCTAGGGCTCCACAAGTGTCCTATTTGTAGACACACACATATATGTGGAAACCCTAAAGTCCACGAGCTCATATTATTATAACCATGTACATAATTTTTAGTGGGCTCCTAATCCCACACCAACCCAATTACATAGAGACTAAAATAATACAATAACTATGGGCACGACAGAATACAAGACACTTAGCCCAACAATCTCTATCTTGACTTGAATTCTGCAAATCACCTTGAAGATAACCAGCGTTGATGTCGATTCTTTAGTCGTCGTCGTCGAATTATCACACTTAAATAGCATGGCCCGCACCTCTATACCGAGGTGCCTGCACCCCAACTCGGGTGCCCCACAAAGCTCACTACTTTGTAGAAGAACATGACCGCATCTCTCCCTCTTTGTGCACACAACCCTAGCAATCACTGCCACTAACCACATCAAGAGCAAATGAGACTCGCTTCAATCAACACATCTGTCGTACTAGTCTTGTTACCCCTAGATTTCCTGTGAACATCCAACAACTATAGCTTTCGCATCCTGTTGGCATCCTGAACACCATCTGATTTGCTCACCTGCGCACTTGTACTACCTCGTCACTTTCGTGTACCCCTGCGCTTATTCTGTGTGTTTTTTCGTAACTTTTGTTTACCCTGATCACTCTTACACTTTATCTGTATATGTTGCCTACCTATACTACTCATCTTATATCTTACAGTAGCTCTACTTGTCACAATATTTTTTACGAACCTGTATAGGTTAACAATCATTTGTCCCAGCAGTATATTTCTATTTTCCTTTGAAACCAAAAGAACTCCACCTCCAGATGAGAACCCGCAATATCTCGAATCTATTGTCCCTAGAGAAATCAAATTCTTCCTTAGATTTGGTACACGTTTAACACCCATCAAGATCAAAACAGTCCCATCAAGCTTGAAAAACCATACTGCCTCTATACCGGCAACTCTGCTCACTGTATTGTTAGTTATCCTGACAGTACTCCCATCGCATAATTGATACGTATCAAAATACTTTATAACTGCACACATGTGAAACGAACATTCATAATCTAATATCCAATCTGATTTTCCCGTACCTGAAGTAACTACTGTAGACACCCAATCTGACCAAGCTGAATTTTAGGCACCCACCTCGAATGTGCTCCAACGACGAAAGTATGAAAATCATGCTCGAGGATACCCCCAAGCAAGCAAAATTATTAATATGGCTTCAAACTCAAGAACAGGCCGTGTTCTTACTCTCACCTTTTTGAAAACTCTAGAACATGTCGTGTCCTTACTCTCACAGCCGTAACCTTTTGAAAACCCTAAATCAAGTCGTGACTTTCTTTGTCACAGTTGTTGCCTTTTTATCCATGCCGTGACTTTTGAAAGTCACGACTGCCCTATTCACCACCATGAAGGTCGCAACTTGTACTGTACAAAAGTGAAAAGGCAGCGGCCGCCACGTTTACCCCTTTTTGGACATATGGCAACATCTCAGAAGGGGTCTGTGTTGCTCGCCTTGCCTATAAATAAGCGACGATTCCAAGCAAAAACAAGATAAAAAAGATACCTAGATACCAAAACTCTGCCCAAATACCCCCCACCCGATATTCTCCTATCCATTCCATACTTTTCAAGCCTCGTTTGTGCTTTTTCTTGCTTCGGAGGAGTTCTTGGAGCACGTACATTGGTTCGGAGGTATTGTATTCTCACCACCGATGGGCCATTCAAGATGGATATTCACGTAAGGTAACCTAAGGATACCACGACTCTTGTTAAACCCTCATCTTTTTCCCCGAGGGTGTCGTGAATAAGGTTTTCATTGTTTTTATTGCCTGTTCATCATTCATTTCAATGTAACTATTCATTTTCTCCAAGTTTTAATCATTTATAGTATCTTCATAGCCTTTTGTTTCATATATTTATATTTGTTTACATCATGTTTCGAAACTCACAAGCATACTGAACACATCAGAAGCTTACTGAGGTTCTGAAGCATACCGACCGTAACGTTCTTATGTCATGGTCATGTGTTCTGTTAAACCCACAGTGACGGTCGTGCCCTTTTTATAGAAGCTGCTACATTTATGCCTCTTTATATGAACGGTTGTAACATTTTATTGTTACGACCGTAACAATGTTTTAAAGGCTAGAAAAACAAAAAACCCTTTTTAAAACCATTTATTATCGGTTTATTTCAAGTTTGTACATCATTTTATCGCTATGTTTGATATTTCTTCTTTATGTACCTTTGTCTATCTTTCTGCTAGGTAATGAATGATAGATCTGGCGTAGAACAAATGGGTCATGGTTTCATTCTATATACCATCATATCTATATGTTTTGAGGTTATGTTAATGTTACAGCCGCCTTATTTTCTTTTATGTTTGTCTCGATCGTTATACCCGGTTGTTACGGCCGTAAGATTTTATTGAAGCTAGTAGCATTTAAATGTGTTTTAAGCTCTTTGTTATTCATTTTTTATATTCTGTATATTCTGTTTAGAGTTATTATTTGCATAAAGGATGAAGGATGATAGATTTAGCCTAAAACTAATAGGTTATGGTCTCTATCATGCATATCTTATTCATCTGAGCCTGTTTTAAGTCGCGTGCAATGTATGTACCCTTTTTGTACCTCTTAAAAACTGTGGCTGCGATATTGTTTTGTTACGACCTTGAGATATTTTTATTCTGTTTTTCGCGGTAACCCTATTTTTGTCACAGCCCCCTGTTTTGTGACTATTTTGTTACGGTCGCAACATTTGTTGCCAAGGCCGTGAGTTTTGTGCATGATCAGTAGTTTAAATATTGTGTTTAAGCTTCTTTTGATTATTCTGTATAGCTTATTTACAGTATGATAGGGACAGAAACATTATTGCGTGACCCTTAAAACCAATCTTGTTCGTTTATAGCTTATTTACAAATTTTTTGCTTTGTTTTGCTCAAATAATACGTGTAGTATATGTAGAAATAACAACTAAGTTACATGACCCTAGGATCGTAGTCAGATTTTTGTTTCATTGTTTTCTTTTGTTTAAACTCTCTTTAACCTCCTATTCTGTATATGTCACCTTTAAAAAGTTTACAACAAGAACTAACATTGACAAAGTAAATGCCAACTTTATGATTGGGTGAAAATGGTGCCTAACACCTTCCTTTTTCGTACTTTAGTCCATGAAACCTCTTTTCTCTGATAACATTTTTGAAAGACCCGCAGCTTTTTTTTTTGTTTTTTTTTCTGTTTTTCTTGTTTTTTCTCAAAAACCAAGTGACAACTCCATTTTTCAAAAACGATGCTTAGATATCTTAGACTTTCGTTTTGAAAAGGAAAAAGAATATTTTCAAAAAATAATAGATATCCGGTGCATCCCCATGCGCTCCCTCAAAGCAATCGCAGCTTTTTCTCGCAACTCTGCTGGGGATTGGTTTTCAAAAAAAAAATCACAAAAGGGCTAAACTTGAAATGTCAATGGTTCTTTTTGTACACTTTTTATCGGTATTCACATTTGCATTTGCATATTTGTGGGCAGGGTTCTCAAACTCCTACTTCGCCTACTCGATACCTTGGTCAGTTTACTGTCTCGAGGCTATGTCGGGGAAGCCAGCAAGCTTTCTTGACACATGCTTCCATAGATGTGGAAAAAAGAGTTATTGCGTACTGTTTGACCATGCCTAGCACCATTCCTGACATTGAGAGGTATATTCTTGACTTTATTTTGAAGGTACACTAAGTGAAGACCTACTAGTCTTTTCATTTGCATATAGATTCTTAGAACTCATCGTTTAGGATCAATAAATCTTTTAGGATTATGTGATTTTTTTTATGGATCCTTTTGTATGTATAGTTAGCACCTCGTTTAAGGTTACTTTTTGTCCTCCCGATCCGTTGTTGAGGGTGAGTTATTTTGAGTTTAAACCCGGCTAACGAGTCTTTTAGTTTACGTGAGCCTTTTCAATTCAGAGACCCGTGATAATAGCACCGAGAAAAGAAGAACCTATACGCACTTGAGCCTGATCTCCGAGGAAAAGACTCGAACGTACCGATCATTTGAGATTGCCAATGGTAGACCCAGAACTGACAGAATTGCAACGGACAGTCGAATGAGTTAGTACTGCTGTAACGAATTAGGCTAGGAACTAGACTCAGTGTCAAGCTAAGATGCTTGCTTTACAGACCTGGGTTGCAGACCCCAATGTGATTTTTCCAAATGACCCTGAAGATGCTATAGCAGATAACATTTGGGATGATAATGTGGGACCCGAGAAACCCCAGCCTGTAGTTGTACTGTCCATTTGGCCAAAAAATCCAAAAATTTTGGCCACCAAGGAGTCGATCTTGTCTGATAAGGTTGACAAATTGGAGAAGAGTTTGAGGAAAGCCCAAGGGGTTGAGGACTAGATGCTAGATGTCGAAGGACTCTTCCTGTTTTTGCAGCATTTAAAGACAGAAATCATTTTTGAGCGGCTCTAGACAAAGACCGCTAGACAAGCTGAGTTTTTAACTGATCACTGGTATCCATTGGCAACAAAGTTCTCATGTACATTCTCAAATGGATCCTTGAGTCCCCGATCCTGTCGAATTTCTCCATATCAGATATTTTAAACTTCTCATGCAGTTTAGCATTGAAAAATAAACAGAGACCCTCGACATCTAGCATATAGTCCTCAACTCTTTGGGCTTTCCTCAAAATCTTCTCTAACTTGTCGACCTTATCAGATAAGATCGACTCCTTGGTGGCCAAGATTTTTGGGATTCCCGGTCGAACGGGCTGTACAACTACTGGTTGAGCTCCCTCAGGTCCCACATTATCATTCCAAATAATATCTCCTATACCATCCGTGGGGTTATTTGGAACAACCACATTAGGGTCTGCAACCCGAGTCTACAAAGCTTGGATTTGAGCCTGGCACTGAGTTTGGTTTCTGGCATGATTTGTTATAGTGGTATTGACTCCTTCAATAGTTCGTTGCAATTCCAGAATTGCCCTCATCATATCAGCATAGTCAGTTCTGGGTCTGCCATCGGTAATCTCAACTGACTGGTACGCCTGAGTCTTTCGCTTGGAAATTGGGCCCAAATGCATATAGGTTCTTCTCATATTGGCGCTATTATCCTAGGTCTCTGAACTGAAAGGGCTCATGTAAATCGGAAGACTCATTAGCCAAGCCTAAACTTAAAGCAACTCAATCTCGACGACGATTTAGAAGGCGAAGACTAATCCTAATTGAGGTGCTAATTATACAAACAAAAGCATTCATAAAAAGAAAATCACATAATCTTAGGAGATTTATTGATCCTAAAAGAAGAGTTCTAAGAATCTATATGCACATGAAAAGGCTGGTAGGTCTTCACTTAGTATAACTTCTGAATATAGTCAATAATATACCTCTCAATACCAGGAATGGTGCAAGGTATGATTAAACGGTACGCAATAACTCTTTTTACCACATTTATGGAAGCATGTGACAAGAAAGCTTGCTGGCTTTCCCGACATAGTCCCGAGATAGTGAGCTGACCAGAGTATCGAGTAGGCAAAGCGGGGGTTTGAGAACTAAGCCCATAAATATGCAAATATGAATACCGATGAAGAGTTAAAATAGGAACCATTGACATTTTAAGTTTAGCTCTCTCGTGATTTTAATTAGAAAATTAGCCTCTAGCGGAGTCGCCAGAAAAAGCTGCGAATATTTTTGGTGAGGAGGGATGCACCAGATATCTATTGTTTTTAGAAAAATATTATTTTTCTTTTTTAAAACGAAATTCCAAGATATCGAAACATTTTTTTTGAAAAATGAAGTCGCTACTTGATTTTTGAGAAAAATAAAAAAAAACAAAAAGAAGGCTGCGGGTTTTTTAAATACGAAATCAGAGAAAAAGAGGGTTCGAGGACTAAGGTACAAAAAGTGAATGTGTTAGGCATCCTTCTCGCCCTACCATGAGGTTGGCCTCTACTTTGTCAATATTGTTTCTTGTTGTAAACTTTTTAAAGGTAATATATACAAAATAGGAGGTTAAAGAGAGTTCAAACAAAAGTAAGCAACGAAACAAAGACGTAACTAATATCCTAGGGTCATGCAACTTGGTTATTATTTATACATATGCCACACGTATTGTTTAAGTAAAGTAAAGCGAAAAACATGCGAGTAAGCGATAAAACAAACAAGTAAGATTTTAAGGGTCGTGCAACTTTGTTTCTGTCCCAACATGCTGTAAATAAGCGGTATAGGACAAGCAAAAAAGACTTAAATATCATATTTAAGCTACTGGACATGTAGAAAACTCACGGCCATAGCAACAAATATTGCGGACAAGACAAAAATAGTCACAAAATTGGCTACCGCAACAAATATAGGGTTACCGTGAAGAAGAGAATAAAAAAGCTCGTGGCCGTGACAAATAAATGTCGCGGTAATGGTTTTTAAAGGTATGAAAAAAGGTGTATACATTGTACAAGGCTTAAAACATGCTCAAATGAATAGGATATGCAAAGTAAATACCATAATCTATTGATATTAGGCTAGGTCTACCCTCTTTCATCGTCTATACAAGCAATGACTCTAAACAGAATATACATGATCTCAAATATAAATAATAAAATGCTTAAAACACATTTTCACGTTACTGACCTTACAAAACCTCACGATCATAGCCAAAGAATGTCACAGCCGTAATAAGAAAAGAAGACAAAACACACGGCCGTCATACTTGCATAACCTCATAACGTACAGATATGAAGGTGTATAGAATAGAGAGCATGACCCATTTGGTCTATGCCAGATCTGCCATTCATTATCCAACGAGAAACTAAACAGAGATACAGTGAGAAGAAAATACTGAACAGAGCAACGAAAGGATATACAGCCTTGAAATAAGTAGGTAACAAAGAGTTTTGATGAGGGTTTTTGCATTTATGGCCTTAAGACAATCTCACGGCCGTAATAACAGGATATTGCGGCTGTGAATATAAAGATGTATAAATATACTGGCTCTTATATAAAGTGCACGACTGTGACTGTGGGTTTAACAAAACATACGACCGTGACAAAAGAAGGTCGCGACCGTCATGTTCCAAAACCTTAGAAAGCTTTTGATGTGTTCAGTGTGCTCGTGAGTATCGAAACAGAACGTAAATAAATTTAAATATACGAAACAAAGGGGTAGGAATATGCTATTAATAATAAAAACTTGGAGGAATAAATATTTACATTGAAATGAATGATAAACAAGCAATAAAACAATGGAAACCTTATCTACAATACTCTCGGGCGAAGAAGATAAGGGTTTAAGAAGAGTTGTAGGATTCTACGTTTACCTCGTGTGAATATCCACCTCGAATGGTCCATCGGTGGTGATAATACGATACCTCTAAGCCAATATATGTGTTTCAAGAACTCCTCCGAGATAAGCAAGAACACAAACGAGGCTCAGAAAGTATATGATGGATGGGAGAATATCGAATAGAGAAGTATTTTGACAGAGCTTGGGTCTCCATGTATTTCTCTCTCTTGTTTCTACTTGGTATCGCCGCCTATTTATGCAAGGCGAGCAACATAGACCCCTTTTGGGATGCTGCCACCTATCCAAAAAGGGGTAACAATGACGGCCGCTATCTATTTACTTTTGTACAGTGCAAGCCGCTACCTTTATGGTGGTGAAAATGACAGTCGTGACTTTCAAAAGTCACAGCCTGGATAAAAAGAAGCGGCGATGACAAAGAAAGTCACGGCTTGGTTTAGGGTTTTTAAAAAGGTTATGGCCGTGAGGGTAAGGACACGACATGTTCTAGGGTTTTCCAACAGGTGGTGTCCGTGTGTATGGGAATGTCACGCCTGAAGATGTTTTAGGATTTTTGGGTTTTAAGCCATATTCGTGATTTTGCTTGCTTTGGAGTATATTTGAACATGATTTTCATACATTCGTGCTTAAGATTCGATTTGATTAGATTAGGGTGTCTACAGGCGCTGCACCACCTCCACTTGCGCCAATGCACTGCCACTGGCAACGCCAGCGCTGACGCCACCTCCCTTTAGCGACGAAAATCAGCCACCGCCGGCCACCTCCTCTCTTTTCTCTCTCTCGGTCTCTTTCCTTCTCTCTTTCCCTCTATCTATCTATCTATCTATCTATCTATCTATCTATCTATACTCTCTCTCTCTCTCATGAGCACCACTGCCGTGAGACCACCACCCATCTTCACCAACACTGCATGCACTAAGACTTGTTTGATAACACGAACTAGATTGGATTGGATTAGTAGTGAGGTGGAATTGGTAATGAGGTGAGATTAGTAGTGATGTGAGATTAATTTTTTTGTTTGAATTGAGTAGGATTAAATAGCGGATTAGATAATGATTTATTCTTGTATTAACTTAATTTATTTTAAAATTAACTTAAATAAGTTAACAAGTTAAATTTTATGTTATTTATTTTAATATTTTAATATTTCTTATTATTTTTTAAAATTTTTAAATTTACTTATTAATCTAATTCTTCTTAATTCCACACATCCCTCTTCACTAATTACCCCTCATATGGCGGACTAGCAATCCGTCCAGATAACTAGTTCAGAGGCTTAACAAACATTTGATTGAACTATACTCCGAACTGAAAATTCAAACGAACTAATAGTCTGTCGAAACAAATGAAACCTATATGTACTTTTCTTGCATTACAAGGCCATTGTGCGGATGTCTCCTTACTCCCTCCTGTGTGTTAGTGCATTATATGCATTGTGATAGGTATGTCTCATGGCATGTATGTGGAAGGGTGTGTGTTTATGTTTAGCAAATCCCGTGTGCGTGTGTTTGTTTGGAATTTTTTATTTTCTTTATTTTTATTTTTTTAAACCGTTTGTTGTTTACAATATTAAATTTTAAATTATTTAAATTAAAAGCTAAAATGATTATATAGATGATAAAAGAAAATTTATAAACTTAAGATGATATTTTTTTATAAAAATAAGAATTTTCTCAAATGAGTAAATCAAGATTTTTACAGATCCTATCAGTCTGTCAAAACTAACCTAAACAACATTTAAAATTTTAAAATATCAATTTCCATATGGACAACAACGTTTAATTTCCAAAGGAAAACAAAGTTTCCATTTAGGTCACAGGGAATAAAAAGTTCTAAAATAGACTTCGTTATATTAATTCTTTTTTAGATAAAGTTTTTTAAAAACAGTTTTCTTTTTTGAATTTTCTTTCACAGGGGAAAAACGTACTTTTTAGGTTTTTCAATATTTAACAATATATTATTTTTGTTCGAACCATTTGTGTTTGGGTGTTTGGGACGATGTGAGTGTGTTTGTGTGTGAGTGTATTGCAGCTCCTGTGTGCCTGGGTGGGTTTATAACTCTTACTTTCGATTCAAGTTTCTTGTTGTTTTGATTAAAAAAGCTAAAATCAATTAAAAGTATTTTTATTGAAATAATAAATTTTATAAAGATCAGAATTTTAAAATTTAAAGATTGAAATATAGAATTTTATTCTTAAGACTAAAATAAAAGAACCTTTTTAGTAAAATAGGTATTTTAGCATGAGAAAGAATAAAAGATTTTCTTGTATCAAAATTTTTAACATATATCATGTATATTTTTTCCCACTTAAATATTCATTTTTAGTTCTAAACCAATTTTTTACACTAAAATTTATAAGTTTTCCTTATTAAATTTACAAAATTAGTGTTTTTGCATGATTAAAAGGAAGTTGGAAGAATTTATATTCTAAACTTGAGTTAAGTCTTTTATATTAGGAAGTGTAAACTCAAAGAAAATTTACTAAAACTAATATTTTACACATAATCATAAATTTTTACAAGCCACTATTATATTTTTAGAGTTTGTATTTTAAGATGGATTATTTTAAATAAATAAGAATGTAGTATAGAAGTTTAAGAATTTATAAAGTAAGAATAATTTAACAAACTATGAGATTATTTCTATAAATTTTGGATGTTGCTTTCTAGATCCGAAATTCGTTGATAACGACTAACTAATTAAGTGTGATTTGATTGGTCAGTTCTTACATATTGTGATATTTTGATTTTTTCTTAACCTGTTTATGAGAGCTCAAAATGATAAATTTTGTCGTGAATGTCTACTATATTTTATCTAGCTAATAAGTCTCTATATGAATTGATTTGCATGTACAATAAGATAAATGTCCAAAAGGTCCTAACGCGGGGGACAATAAATAAATCGGAAGATCCCTACTCGGGGAAACAGAAAAATAATACCAAAAGATTCCTACTATGGGAGATAGAAAAAGAATATTAAAAGTCCTTACCCTATAGAGACAGAAAAATAATACCAAAGGCCCCTGCATTGGAAAGACAAGAAAATAACACCAAAGTCCCTACTTAGGGGAACAGAAAAATAATGACGGAAGGTTCCGACTCGAAGGTAGAAAAATACCGAAGATTGGATGGAATAAGGAAGGTAGAAAAATACCGAAGATTGGATGGAATAAGGATGGAAATAGGTATAGTGTTTGGTATAAAGTAAAAAGGTTCTAACCCTATAAAGTTAAATTTGAATAATTTATGACAAATTAGAAATCTTGATATCTTTAAATTAACACTAGCGTGGCTAATGGATGCTAACATTTTTCAGGTGACGCATAACGGAACAAAGAAAGTGGTACCTGAGAAAGAAAGATTTACTTTGTTCATGTTTTCTGTTTAAATTCCAGTGATTTGTATTTTTGTATTTAGCACATGGCTTTATGTTTTAAATAATGTTCGATGTTAAATGCACTAATAGTAAGCTCTGGATTTTTTTTTTCAAATGAGATTCTAAAAAAATTTGAATGGCAAAAAAATAAGTTTTTTTCAACTCGTTTTCTTTTTTCGCTCTTGAGAATTTTTTTTAAAAAAAATAGTCGGCAATTTGCAAAATAAAGTGAAAGTTAAAGAACAATATAAGCCTTTGATGAGTTTTGACTCACTGGCCGATCACGAACACCATATTTAAAAATGGGTCATGACAGAAGTGCACATTGAAAAATGAGAGGGAGTTCCTGGGCTATAAAAAAAAAGCCATGGACCCTTACATAGCAACGAGATCTTTTTCCAAATAGTAGAGATCTTAGTAAAATTTCGCAGTTAAGCGTGCTTACGCTAGAGTAATGCAAGGATAGGTGACCTCTTGAACAGAACAAAATCGTGAGAAATTTGCTCAAAACGGATAATGTCGTTACAATGAGAACGATCGGGGTGTTACAAAATATACCCTTGGTAATATAGCATTGATGTTTAGTTTTGTATTTTAAATTATAAAATTTCATAACTTATATTATACATCCGCTTTAGAGGATATTTATGTTTTTAGAACTTAATCATTGTAAATTATAAAATAAAATCCGTATTGAATATAAAAATTTGAAAAAATGAGAAATTTCTCATTTTTGGAAAAAATAATAAATTTTACATTTTTGCAAAATTCAAAAATAAGAAAAAACACAAAATAATAACTATCTTAATTATTATTTAAAATTTAAAATCAGTCTAGTGCAATATAAACATAGACTATTTTATTTGTTAAAATTGAAAACTAGTGTGCAATGTACCAATATTTCAAAAATAATAAACATTTAGCATTCAAAAATTAAAAAATTCTCATTTTAGCATGTAAAAAATGAGAATATTTTCCTTTTCTACAACACGTTACAATTAAAAATCTTGCATTGAAAAAAATAATAATAGTTAAATAAATACAAAAATTATGTGGATAAAAATAAAATCTAAGATCATTTAATATTAATACAAGTCAAGTTTTAATTTTGAATGATTAAAATAATAAAAAATATAATCACTTTTACTTATATATACATATACTTAAACTAATATATCGTCATTTAAAAATAAATGTAAATATTTAAAATAGAAATATATAATCACATAATAAAAATGTTATAATCAAGAAAAGTAAAAAATAAAACTTTAATAAAAAGAAAAT
>JAOTRH010000013.1:12007864-12044224 GCA_034768845.1 Heliamphora exappendiculata | reverse complement strand
CAAACCCTAGGTGTCGCCGACCCTCTTGGACCAAACCCTAGGCACCGCCGACCTTGTCTGAGCAAACCCTAGGTGTCGCCGACCTTGTTTGAGCAAACCAGAGGGTGCGTCGACCCCTTTGGACCAAACCCTAGCCGCCGACATCTTTTTTCGAGCAAACCAGAGAGTGCGTCAACCCTTGCCGTT
Source organism: Heliamphora exappendiculata (assembly GCA_034768845.1). Classification (NCBI taxonomy): domain Eukaryota; kingdom Viridiplantae; phylum Streptophyta; class Magnoliopsida; order Ericales; family Sarraceniaceae; genus Heliamphora; species Heliamphora exappendiculata. The sequence continues at coordinate 12,044,038 of JAOTRH010000013.1, read as the reverse complement.
AACGAAAGCTCTCGTCGACCCCTTTGCCGACCACGAAAACTGCAGCCGAATCCTCGTCGACCACAAATAACCCCAGCCGAACCCTTGCTAACCACCGAAAGCTTCAGCCGAACCTTTGCCGACCACCGAAACCCCAAGGACAGAGCTTGCCGACGCTGGAATGTCAAGAACAAGCCTTGCCGACGTCGGAACTACAAAACAATTTAGAGTTTTGCTTAACCTAGCTCCGATACTATGTAATGAAAGAATAATTAATTATCAGAAGGCTTAGCCTCTCAATTAGAGAAGTCCACTATATATAATAATTATAAGGATATAACTAAATCCTAATGGGCCCTTCTAGCTAACGGGCCTATCTACCGACATAATATGCATACATCTAATAATATCACTAACATTATCGAGCTAGATGTAGAGAATTCTGTGGTGTGGTTTGTTGTTCTTAATGGCTTGTTCAGGCTAGATACTAGGTGTTTGCAACTTTCCGTGGATTGGTGTGTGGTGTGCCATGCATTTTTACTTAGACTGCCGCCAAGGAAGCTATGTTAACTATTGGCAACTTGAAAAAAGGGTCAATTTTTGGTGGATTGGTGTTGCTTGTGCAAAAGAGTAAGGGAATCAGTAAATCATATATTGTTACATTATTCGGTGGCCGCTCAAATTTGGATTTTGATTTTATCTACTTTTGAGGTTTATTGGTGGTGCCTTAACTCGCGAAGGAGGTTTTTGAGTGTTGATATAGGGGTCACCCTAAAAAGAGCAAACAGAGAGCTTGGAATGTAGTGCCTCTTTGCATTTTGTGGTGCCTTTGCAGGGAGAGGAATCAGTGAATCATTTATTGTTACATTACTCGGTGGCTGCGCGAATTTGGGTTTTCATTTTATCTACTTTTGAGGTTTATTAGGTGATGCCTTAACTAGTGAAGGAGGTTTTTGAGTGTTGATATAGGGGTTGCCCTAAAAAGAGCGAACGGAGGGCTTGGAATGTAGTGCCTCTTTGCATTTTGTGGTCTCTTTGGAGGGAGAGGAATAGTAGATGAGAGTGTTGAATGTTTTACCTTGTATTTGAAAGGTGTAGTGCTCTCAACACACTTTTTTTTGGCTTCTCGAAGATTATTCGTCTTGTTTGGATTCTTTTATACATATTTTTAGAAAATTTGCACATTTGAATTGTATAGTATTTTTGTCATAGGTTGTGATATTTTTGCCTTTGTATACTCTGTGTCTACATGGTTACACCCCTTGGCAGTTTTATTGACAATACTTTTATTTATCCCAATAAAAGAGCAATTTATGGACTCTCTGGGCAGGTCTCTGTTTGACTGTCTTCATTCCCACAAGGCCATAAGTGAGAGTATACGAGGGAACACCTCCCCTACTAGTTTGTTGTGTTTGGAGTTTTTTATGATACTAGCTAGGATTAGCAATTACCCATGTTAATTTTTGGTAGGGATGCATCCTCTGGTCACTCTATTGTAGAACTCTACTAATGATACGAAATGTCAAATGATTTTGATTATCTTTTTTTTTTGTATTTTTCATAGAAGGATGTGATGCGGAATACAAAGAATTATCTACACTTTTACTTTAATTATTTAATATTTTATTTTATTTTTATTTTCTTAGTTTAATATTTTAGTTTATCTTTTTATTTTCCTAGTTTAATATTTTAGTTTATCTTTTTATTTTCTTTAACATTTTAGTTTATTTTTTAAATAAGGTTTTATTCTAGATTATATATTATTGAGATTTTATTTTAATTTCTTAGGATTTTAATTTTTTTTTATATTAGAATTTTAAGCCTATAAATAAGAGGTTCAAATAATGTATTAAGTAGAGTTGAATTAATAAATAGTTTGAATTTTTAGGTTATGGCCTTGTGTTAGGGTTTTGACCCTTGTGTGCTACATATCCACTATTCCAACCCCTTCACGTTATGCATCAATTGGTATCAGAATTTAGACTCGAAATTCCACATCGCCTTCTCCTCCTTTGACAACTTTCTGTAGCTAAAGAAGCTTTTACCGCTTTCTTGTGACCGACATCACAGTTTTTAGCTGTTACCACCACCATCTCTTGTTCCGATGACCTCCATGGTCGCCGTCGCCATCGTCATCATCAGCACTGGCAATCTCCAATGTCGCCACTAACACCACCAGCCACTGTCGCCTCTGTTGCCGTCTCTGTGTAAAATCCTAACACAAAAACCCTAGCACTGACGCCAACCCCCAAAAAACCTTAGCACCTGCAAATACATTCCCGAGACCAGCCACACCGCAACTACATTGTCAACGCTGACACCGACCATCAACGCCATCGATACCTCGCGCTGACACCGCATTGCGTTGTCGATGCCATAGTTGGCACCCCCTTGCATTGTCAACGCTATTGCCAGCCTCTCCCTGCAGAATGCAGAAACTTAGTCGGCTCTCTTTCCTCTTCGTCGAAACTCTAGTGCGGGCTCAGGTCTCCTCTCTGCCACCTATGCCACCACAGCCCTTGCCATCGCTAAAGCCATCGACGACCATCAACGTTGACGCTGCCTCATGTGTCGTCGCCACAACCAGCACATCCTTGCGTCGTCACCGTCAAGAAGTCTCTGTCAAACTCTAGAAGTCCTTACCTCGCGTGTAAGTTTGCGGAGGAGAGATCCAATTTTGACCGACCCGGCCCCACTCAAAAAACCTTACTGGGCTTCCCAAATCGATCTCGACCCAACCTCCCTTTGCCTTTTTACACAACCTTAACGGCCCATTACTCTTTTTTTAAAACCCAAGCCCATTAACTATTTCTTTTAAAACCAGCCCTTTCGTCTTTTGTTATAAACCCAACCCAAATTAACTTCAATTAAACAAGGCAAGCCCACCTTAGGCAAGCCCACACTTTTAACAAATCCCACACACAGCCAGCCCGCCCATTTTGAAGTAGCCTGGTCCAACCCCCCCGCCCCCCAAAAAAATCATATTATCCACATTCTACCAAATAGCCTAACCATGGTTACCAATAATGTTGGCCTCCAAATTTTATGGTATGTATCATACTTTACAAGTGATATATAAAGACCAACGGGTGTGTTGAAATCATCTAGCACACATGCGAACTACTTTAGAGAAGTTGACCGTCTTTTTGTTGCAGGAAAAGGAAGATGAATAGATTATTGATTTGGGCTTTTCAGATGCCGCTCCAACACAAGTTTTTGTGCACTAATGCAGGGAGTCACAATTGCCAGAGATAGACAACGGTGGTACTAAACTCAACGTTCTAGAGCTTAATGAGGACCACAATATACTTGAATCTACCTCATCTCAAGAGATTTATGATCTCGTTCTTCGTCTATCCATTGAAAAGCAAGACATTCCCATGCAAAACACCAAATTTCTTGAACATAAAGATGCACTCAATTTGGCACTTCCTATTGATGATTCACCAACAAAAGATTCTGACAGGTTAGATAAAAATGATTTCATTGGTGTTGATGAAATTTATTGGGTATTTAATCTATGTTTGGTGGACCTTATCAACTGTTTCAAGATCAAGACAAGTTAGCCTGCATATAAACTGAAGCAGCTTGCATATTCGAAGTATTTGAGTCTTTGGCGTGGCCGCATACAGTATTTAAAGAAGAACTCGAGGTCAAGTTTTTTTTTTTTCCAATGGAGGAGCATGATGCAGAATACAAAGGATTATCTACACTTTTACTTTAATTTTTTAATATTTAATTTAATTTTATCAATTAAGATTTTATTTTTATTTTCTTAATTTAAGATTCTAGTTTATCTTTTAATTAAGGTTTTATCTTATTTTTTTCGTTAGGATTTTAGATTATATTATTGAGATTTTATTTTAATTCCTTAACATTTTAATTTTCTTTTTAGATTAGGGTTTTAAGCTTATAAATAATGTATTAAGTAGAGTTGAATTGATAAAGAGTTGAGTTTTTAGGTTATGGTCTTGTGTTAGGGTTTTGACCCTTGTGCGCTATCTATCCAGTATTCTCACCCCTCCAAGTTCTGCATCAATTGGTATCAGAGTTTAGAACCGGGATTCCACATTTCATTCTCTTTCTTTGACTCCTTTTTGTAGCCGAAGAAGCTTTTACTGCATTCTCGTGACTGACATCACAGTTCTTAGCTGTCACCACCATCTCCTGCTCCGACCACCTCCACAGTCGCCATCGCTACCATTGGCATCGACGATCACCAACGTCGCCATCGACATCACCAGCCATTGCCTCCTCTGGCGCTAGGGTTTCTATGTTAAACCCTAAAGCAGAAACCTTAGCACCAACGCTAACCCCAAAAAACCCTAGCGCTTGCAGCTGCATCGTCGAGACTAGCCGCCTTGCAACTACATTGCCGACGCTGATGATACCTCGCGCCGACACCGCCTTGTGTCGTCGGCGCCGCCTCGTGCTGTCCGCGCCACAATCGGCCCCCTTTGCGTCGTCAACGCCATTGCCAGCGACTTGGCAAAAACCTAGTCGGCGCCTCCTTCCCCTTTGCCAAAACTATAGCATAGTCTTGAGTCTCCCCTCCACCACCTGCGCCACCATTGCCTGCGCCATCACTAACGTCGATGTCGACATCGTCTTGTGAGTTGTCACAATAATCGGCGCCTCCTTGCGCCGTCACTGCCAAGAACCTCTGTCAAGCTCTAGAAGTCCTTGCCTCGCGCGTAAATCACTATGGAGAGATCCAATTCTGGGCGACCCCACTTACCCAAAAAACTTACTAGACCTTTCCGGCCTGAACTCGACTCGATCTTCCTTTGCCCTTTTTACATAGCCTTAACAACCCATTACTCTCTTTTTAAAAATCCAAGCCCATTAACTATTTCTTTTAAAATCAACCCATTACTCTTTTTGTAAAAATCCAAGCCCATTAACTATTTCTTTTAAAATCAACCCTTTACTCTTTTGTTTTAAATCCAGTCCAAATTAACGTCAATTAAACAAGCCAAGCCCACCCCACGCAACCCAACACTTTTAACAAATCCCACACACACCTAGCCCGCCCATTTTAAAGTAGTCTAGTTTAACCCACCCAATAAAAAAACATGTATTCTCCACATTCTACCCAATAGCCTAACCATAATTACCAATGTCAATGTCGAGTTAGCCTCCAAATTTGAAGTTATGCATCATACTTTGCAATTGATAATAAAGACTAACGGGTGTGTAGTCACCATCTAGCGCATATGCGAGCTACCTTAGAGAAATTGACGGTTTTTTTGTTGCAGGAAAAGGAAGATGAAGAAACTATTAATTTAGGAATTTCAAGTTCCCCTCCATCACAAATTTTTTTCACCAATGCCAAGTAGAGGAGTTACAATTGTCTGAGATAGACAGCGGTGGTTCTAAACTCAACGTTTCGGACTTTAATGAGGACCACAATATACTTGAATCTATCTCATCTCAAGATATTTATGATTTCGTTCTTCCTCCACCCATTGAAGAGCTAGAGACACCCATGCAAAACAACGGACCTCTTGAACATAAAGATGCACTCAATTTGCCATTTCCTATTGATGATCCATAACAAAAGATTCTGACAGGTTAGACAAAATTGATTTCATTGGTGTTGAAGAAATTGATTGAGTATTCAATCCATACTTGGTGGGCCTTATCAAATGCCTAAAGATCAAATACTAGTTGGCCCACAAATAAACTGAAGCAACTTGCATATTCGAAGTATTTGAGTTTTTGGCATAGCCGCGCACAGTATTTCAAGATGAATTTGAGGTCAAGTTCTTTTTTTTAGTGGAAGAGAATAATGCAGAATGCAAAGGACTATCTTCACTTTTACTTTAATTATTTAATATTTAATTTAATTTAATTAATTAAGATTTTGTTTTTATTTTTTTAGTTTAAGATTCTAGTTTATTTTTTAATTAAGGATTTATTTTTATTTTATTTTCGTTAGTATTTTAGATTATATTATTGAGATTTTATTTTAATTTTTTAGAATTTTAATTTCCTTTTTATATTAAGTAGAGTTGAATTAATAAAGAGTTGAATTTTTAGGCTACGGCCTTGTGTTAAGATTTTGACCCTTGTGCACTACCTATTCACCATTCTTACCCCTCCATGTTATGCATCAGGGATGATTTTTCCGGTGTTGTGCAATTGTTGGTAACTGCAGTAAACTGCTATGAAATCACAAGCAAAAGAAATTTCTGAGAAATTCTTTTTGTGGGAGATGGAAACCTTCCATTCCACTTGGTAGTTTACCATAGTGTACATGTCATGTCTGTGCTGATATTTTTTACTCTCTCTCTCTCTCTCTCTCTCTCTCTCTCAATTTACAATTACATACTGAACAGTTTCATAATGCAATCATTTATTAATTATTAGGCTGTTAATTTTGTTTGAAAGGTGAATTTATCGAGCTAGTAATGTGCTGTTGTTAAGAAGCATTCAACTGTTTCAGAGTAAGAATGAATTTCGTTGTTTAAACTGCAAAGAAGACCAAATATATGCCATACGTTGCTACAAATTTTACGAATTTCTCCATTAATGATATTAGCTTTGTATTCCGTACTTGATTATTCTAGAACTGTATATCTCCCTTTGAGATCGATGGTCACATGGTATGAACTGGTTGTAGAAATTGTAATCTACTTGCTATCTGCGTGTGTGCATGGTAATGTGTTCCAATCCCTGTATTGATGAGGAAATCTGGTTATCAAGTTGATTTTTCAATTGAAAAAGTCAGATTTCCTTTCTTATAACATTGACATGTACATGAGTTCATGAGGCTCTTGTTTAGAATTCATATTTGTGATCTGTTGCAGGTTGCTTGGGCTGTTCACTGGTTTCTACATTTTCCATTTCGGAGAATTTCAGGTCAAGTTAGGAATCAACTCCGAAGTTATAAAAGGGTTCATACAGTAGCAATTTTTGAAGTACTTCCATTGAATGCAGATGTTGTCTTGACTGAGCATGAGTTAGCCTGTATGGTGAAACAAATTATTGGTGGCTTATTGTATATGAAGAAGTATTTTTCTAGAATTCTATGATACTGACCGAGTTGCATGGCATGGATCCTCCCAGAAAAACCTAAATCATCGTATAATATGTAAACCTTCTCATGTTTTGCATATAGTATCCTGTCTGACAACCGGTAAGCTTCATTTCATTTGAACATTTGTAAGGTTGTTCAATGCACAACATTTTGGTTTTTAAAGTCCTTGACGATAGGCCATTTACTTGTCACGAGTGAGGTTGGCTAACTTGGCTCGGTCTTCACGTGTGAGGTTGGCTTACTTTGCTCGGTCTCAGAGGAAACTTCCTATAATGACATGATCACTCTCATTTTTTGTTCTATTTGTCGTGTGTTAAGCATTCTATGCATGCCTCCATTCATGTCAGATGAAGCTATTTCTGCTGGATAGTGCAATGGCCCCGTGTTAGGAAGTTGATCGAGTTAATTGATGTATTTATTAAATTTGTTGGGACTGATGGGGCTCGAACTTGCAACTTTTTCCTTGATACGGTGGTGCTCTTACAGGAAAATTAGGTGTACCTCTTGGCTCTATCAATTGTAAGACTAGTATCATTGTTGACACCTTCCCCATTCTATGTGAGGTCTCTTTCTAAAAGCCTCTTTACCCCTTGGTCAATGTCACTCAAAAGGTTTTCTAGTCCGGATATTATGAACATCCTTACCTTGGGATGGATGGATTGTGAAGTGGAACAAGCATGTGCTGTATACACCAAACTGCAGATGGTTACCAGTTACCATTATTTTATTTTCGAAAAATTGCTAGTCCACACAATACCACCACTGAAGATCGGAATTGTTCTACTTACAAAGAACTAATCACATAAAACAATTTCAATCATTCATATGCATTTAGAAAAACACGTTCAATAAAAAGACCTATTAATCTCAATCTTTCACTCATTTTCTATTATATCCAACTCTTTATTGAACTTTTTATTGAACGCCCGAGTGGAGATTACAGCACTAGATTCTGTCCTCAAGTTTCTGCGTCCCCAAATATATGTGTATTTTAAAGCACTTTTACCCATTGTATCATAATAGTTTTGTGCGTTGGGATTTTCACCGTGTTGCAACTGAGTGTATTGGAATAAATGGACAAAGAGATGAATACAATTGAGTGATTTATCATTTTTTTGAAGAATGATGCAATTATGAATGTAAAAATGGCCTTGTCAAGCCAAACCGTGGCTCGGGCAGGTTAAGCTTGATTAGCTCTTGTCAAAATTTAGGCTGAGCCAATCTTTTTTGAGAAGGATAGGTCCAAGCCCAATCTTAGGGTATACGGACTTGGGCCTCAAGCTCAGGCCATGGGCAACCTTGAGTGGACTTTTCAATTTTTTGTTTTTTTGGGTTGGGCATGAGCTGGGCCGGCCTCAAATGGTTAAAAAATTGTAGCTATTGAATCGATTTTTGAGCAATTAGAGCCATTCATTCAACAAAAAAAATATAGCCATTGGGTGGGCTTAGGCTTGGGCCAAGCTAGCCTAAAAAAATGATTTTTGGTGGGCTGAGGGTAGGCTCGGGCCTTGGGTCAGACATTGGGCTGGCTCTCGGGGCAACCCAAGCTCAAGCCCAATCTTTAGGGAAATCAGGCTCATGCTTTAGGGTAACGAGCCTTGGGCCAGGGCCTGGGCCATGGGCCAGGGCCATGGGCCAGGGCCAGGGCCAGGGCCATGGGCCATTTTACACCCCTAGATGCAATCTATATGTTGGTACAATCACGGGTGCACTTTGGCACGAAGGCCAGTTAGCATGATTATACAGATCAATGTTAGGGTTTTTCTACTACAGAAGTTGGGTGGTTCACCTCTACAAATTTTTGATATTCTAATTCACTGAGAAGGTAAGAGCAAGAATAAAGAATAAAGTAATTGATTATCTGCTTTAAAAATATTACTAGAGCCTTTGAATGTCTTCAAATTTTCATGACTCGAGATTCTTTTCACAAGCAACAATTTTGAACCATGGCACCAACATGGATATGTTCCCCAATCAATAGATTTTGCCACCTTATCACCCATCTATCTAACCAAGGTGGGGTAAATTGATTTACCCATTATGTGATTGCCACTCTTATCGATCAAGGGCATCATGTCAGCATATGTTAAGTTAGCAATCCAAAATCGTTGCACAATTACTCAATGATAAAAAGAGTAATTATTTGGTAGTCCCATGTCACCATGTCAAGTTAGTAATCCAAAAACGTTGAATAATTACTCATTATTCGATAATTCCATAAAGGGTACGCCATCAACTAATCTTCAATTCTTTTTGGAGAAAGTTTTCTTTTAAAGTAATCGGGCAATCACGGTGGTGTAATTTCAGGTACGCACATTCTCAACGGCCCATGACACCCAAACAAATTGCATAATCAACAGACAGCAGAAACTTTGTCCAATGATGAGTATATTCCGTCATCAATTCTAAGTAACAGTTTACAAAAAAGAGGAGATAAAGGCCTGCTTAGATGTAAATATTGTGTCTAAAATGATGGGATCACTTGGTTTCCTATTCCTTTGAAGTTATCACCAGCAATCCCAATGCACCTATGAGTAAATACTGCAACAAAAAGGACAGAACAACTATGGTAAGAATTTTGAGTACTACAAGTTTTTTTCCAGTTGGTGTCATCACTGCCACCACCCACACCGAGATAGGCAATAGCATGAATGCTTGTTTTCCACTCTCATCATCCTTTCCTTTTTCTTTTTTCCCCTCCTGGGTCTATTTGATTAAAAAGAAAAAAAAAGAGATAGAAAGTGAAGTGGGAAAAACAAAAAGGAAAATAAGATCTATTTTCTTGCATCCATTTGATTAGGATAAAAATTTTGTAAACAAAATGAGAATTTTTAATTTTTAGTTTGATAAACATTAGAGTTGCAAGAATGTTATTGTACTTATCTAAATTGTCTTATAAATTTGAAACGAATATAAAATATTGGTGGAACTATGAACAAATTTGAAAAGTATGATAATTGGTTCCACTTTCATGGGAAAATAAGTTTTCCGCATATTTTGTGAAAATGCAAAAAGATAAGTTTGCAAGCTTAAAAGGGATGTATTAGAAAATTTACTTTCCATCAATTTCTTAAAATTTGTTGCTAAATGAACTCCAAAAATGTTGAATTATTTTTCTCTTCCCTGCATTTTTCATTACAATCTTGCTAATCAAATAGACCCTATGCGAGATGGGTGTGGCCCCTTCGAGGGGTTGAACTGTTTGCGAGTTTTTAGTGTACATGACCCTAAGAATCATTTAATGTCTGTACACATAAAATATGATCTTAGAAACATGCAATCGATAGTAAATTTAGGCATCCAACATTTTCTTGTAACATGATTCTCAAAAATTAAGCGAAAATAAGGATCTGTAACAGAAACCTAACCTTGATTATAGGTTTCTCAGTCATGATAATAGTCACCCAACCAACATATGGTAAGAACCTGCAGAGGGGAAACAGTGGACTATTGTTAATTGACTAATCAAGGGTTGAGAATCAAGAGAGAAATAACATGTTGGGTAGAGAAAAGGTGTTAAAAAACCACAATTAGCCCAGGGTAGTGTGCTATTAAAAAGGAAAAGACAATCTATTTAGTATCCAACAAGAGTCCGGGTTTGGGAAACCCGGGTTGCTTTCATTGAATTTGGGAAACCCGAGTCTGTTGATTATATCATCATTGTATGTTGACTCACAACTGAATAAAATTAAAATTATTTGCAGAAATGCACGTCAACTACAACTAAAAAATATAATGTCCTATATGTCTAAAATCAATTATAACACAAGAATCATTCTGACTGCACGACAAAGAAATAACAAGCCAACAGTTCATAAGTTAATTACCCAACAGCTCTCCCCATGATATGGTGTCTATGTAACCACAGCTGGCCATGCGCATACAGAAGCCTATCATCCCCAAAATTATTATCTCCTGATGAAATCGACCAATAGAATGTTCAAATTAGCGTGCCAAACGAATGGCTTTGGTTAAACAAATTAAATAAGCAGAAAAAACAAAATATTGGAATCCAAAAGCTGAAGCAATACTTTAAGATCTAGAATCACGAGGCAATGACAATGTATGTGAGAAGTCCCCGAGATTTTATTGTGGCCTTCAGCCATCCCTTTCTTTTCTCGACTTCTTTAAAGGTTCAGATTAATGTTCATAGGAGTTCTATGACCATAAAATCTATCGGCTTCATAACTTGTTGACAAACACATTTGAACCGAGGTTAACTTCTAACTTCAGGATTGAGCAGGGTAATACCTTTTGTGAGGACATCAACTTCTCCAGTGTCTTGATGCTCATGAACCTACAAATCATGAGTATAGGGTAAGAGAATTAAAGATGCCTACAAAATTGGAGGAATGACTAACTCAAGTTGCTCGTGCTCATGCAGCAGATACCAACATTGAGGTTCCCAAGACAGGAAAACCAATCATATGTACAACAACAACAAAGGACTTCTCGAGACCTTATAAATAAATAAATAAGGGGAAGGAAGATCAGTTAAGCTTAAGTATGGTTGGATACTCTCTCCCTCTCCTTCTCAAAAGTTGATAGAACATGTTTAAATTTGTTAGGTAACTCGGGATGCATGGAATTTTTCTCTTCTTGGTACCCGGAGGGTTTCCTGAATCAGTTCTTGATTTTCTAGGGTTACCTTTAGGAGGGAAAAAAGAGAAGAGGTTCTAGGGCATAGTCCCTCGTACTTTTTGGATCCTTCACAAGGTTTTTCCTTTTCTCCATATTTTTTTACCAAAATTAAGTTGAGAGAGAGAGAGAGAGTGTTTATGGTTGGCTTTATCAAATTCAGCGCATCCGTATAAAGTTCAATAATTGTTATTAAAAAAGCTTTTCATGCACAGATGATACATCCAGGATTATTATCTTGGTATAAGGTGAAGGTGGTCATTTGACGAGTTTCAGGGTCTTCCCTTCACTGTCCAATCATTTATATATATATATATATATATATATATATATATAGAGAGAGAGAGAGAGAGAGAGAGGTAAACTAAAAAAAAGAGTACTGAAAAAAGTGAAATATTTCAAGGACTACGTAGTTCATGATAGAATTAAAGATTTTTAACTTCTTCCCCGGATCCACTTTCTTGATCCATTACTGGTTTACCAACACACAAAAAAAAAAAGACGGTATACTAAGCTCTTGCATATACTAGATCCAGGGAGCGAGGCGGACCATAATGGGTTTATAATACGTAGCTTTACCTTGTATTCGCAGGAGACTGTTTTTACGCCTCGAACTCATGACCTTCAAGTCACAAAACGACAACTCTACCGTTGCGCTAATAAAATAAAATAAAAATGTTTATGCAAGTCAATGTTTTCTTTTTCCATAGAAAAATGTTTTTAACTTCTTCCCCGGTTCCACTTTCCTTATCCATTATTGGTTTACCAAAACAAAATGCAACCTGTTCATGACTGCACATTCCCGAACCCTAACATCCCTTAACCCCCCCACCCCCCTTCTTCCTTTTCCTGGCTGTCCCTCCTTCCCATCCTCATCCACCATAAATTTAAAATGTCATTAACTATTTTTGGTTCATGAATTGCCCTAATTTACTGCAAACACTATCTATTAATTCATCAAACCTCACTACAGTATTGAAATACAGGGGAAGCAAACAAATTAATATGTAAAATGGGAAGCAAAATTTTTTGGTGCAAAAGGATTTCCAAAATTCTTACATTAATTTACTTATCCAAATTTTTTTTACCTTAATTACTCGATGGACAATTGGAATTTCACGTCCCTACACAATAATAAGGAAAAGTTAAATTAGCAAGACAGATTCCAAATTAAAAGAAAAAACAAAGTGAATAAGCTTGTAATGAGTGAGAAAATCAGCTAAAAGAATGCAACAAATTCATAAATTATTTTCCATGGAATGCATGTGGAAAAAGCCCATGACCAATTTAGGAGAAGAATATAGCTGATGTAATCAACACATTTTCAAGTCTTAGCTTAACACATACTAAACTTATGCAATGCTTACAGAAATGATCAAAAAAATATCATAGAGTCAAATTAAAATTAAAAAACCACGTATAACTACTGTAATTGCCACATCATTTATGTCATTTCGCCAAATTTCTTCCCTTGATGCAAGTCATTAAGAAATCTTTCGTGCTAGTTATTCTCCAAACACGGAATCTTGTTTGTCGAGAAATAGCAACCAGAGAATTAACTTATTATTTAAACAGACTACTTTCTGAAAATCAAGTTGTTAATCCATTCAACATCAGTGTAAAAATGGCCAAGTCTAGAATGGAAACTCGTCATACAAGGAACCAGTCAAAGCACAAGATGAGGACTGCTAATTTTGTGTATGTTTACCCTGGTAGGCCCTTTCTGCAAAACCTAAATTTAGATTTTTAAATCCGTCAAAGAAAGTTAAATAAAAAGAAAAAGATTACGCTATATAAGCTAAAATAAAATTTAGAAAATCCAAAAGAGGAACTGAAATAATTAAAAGATATTAAACAGTAAAATAGTAACAAAATAGCAGCCTGGATTTAGGAACCTACATCAACATTAAAAACAACAATTTCTCCAGCACGAATAGGATCCTTGCTCATGTGCAAGAACAAAATGTCACCCTGTAAGGGAAAAAAAAGTACAAGGTTACCAAATCAGACTGAAGTTCCAACAGATGAAGTAGCATGAAGTAACTTAACTAAAATTAGCAGCCAAAGCGAATGAAATGTCCCCAATTGGATAAAACTTCACACAAAATATTGAAGATGCAAAAAAGAAATGGGAACTTCCGAGGCAAATGAAAACAAAAACCTGGATGTGATATCCCTCTTTGAAATTGTGGCATGGTTAATAACAAAAACTCCATATGAATAAACGTGTGGCATGGTAGAATAAGAATCGCAGATCATCAATATAAAGATTTTAAGTTTACAAATAATATCCAACATCTGGTTGATTAATGAAAATTTGCAAGAACCATGCCATTACATGTGCAAACTAATGAAACTGCTTACTAGTTTTAACTCTTCTAACTAATTTCGGTACAAACAAATCAATTCAGTTGCATTGTGAAGATCATAACAGAAACGTAAAATAGAATGTTTCCAACTTCAATTTAGAGTTGTACTTGAAATTCACATTAAAAACTTCTGCGGTCGAAGAATATGCCTCAAGGGGAAGAATTGTGGGATTCAATGCTGTGGGTTGAAACAAGCTTTCCACCACCAACACTACTGATCATTTAAAAGATTAGAACAAAAACCGTTGGCATAACTACAACCAAAAAGATTGCCACACGGTACATAATTCTAACATTCATAGTGTAAACAGAAACAGCAGATGTTTTGAAAACCAGAACTATGCAAATTAATAATCACTTCACTAATCTGCATAAAATGTATAAATACTGAACCATCTGTATCTATCACATAAGTTGGCATCAATTAAAAAATAACTCCACTTTGGACGTTGACCTTGTATGGATTTCAACAATAGATTAAGTGAAAGTTTATCAAACCTAAATCATGTAAGGTTGGGGGTCGAAGCATGCAGAAGCTCTAAATTGGGGGGCAGGGGGAATCAGCGATTGAAGATGTCTAGATCAGATGGAAATAAAAAGAAACTGAAGCAATTACAAGCAATGTCACAAGTATGTACTACCACTGCAAGTTAACTACTTAGATAAACCAACTGCCTAAAAAGGGGTACCTTCCAATCAGATTACTAGTGGCAGACTACAAGTTCCAAAGCCCATCGGGCAACTCCCTTAGATCAAATTGCATGAAGAGAAACAATCATGTGATTATTCTGCCAAAGGACTCACCCTCTTGAAGCCAGGTTCCATGCTTCCGGAAAGCACCACAACAACAGGAGATTCGCTACCAGTCATACACATTAATCCTTTCCAAATTATCAGGGCTGACGTGACAATCATACCTAGATTTCAATTTAAAAAATGAGAAAGGTGAACACAGATGCAAGTTACATGCAATAAAACTACATCATATTGGAAGGAAATGCAAAAAGCGCCTTATACGTGATATATAATGATAAAAAAAGAGGCTAGAAGACAAAAATTATTTTGAATCATAGAAACTACTGTTGAACAAGAAGAGTCAATCATTAATCATTCTTTTTGGCACATGGGCACATGGGCGCATGTTTATTTTACTTTCCTTCCTATATTATAATAAAACCTTGAGAAAATTCTGGATGGGTTATTTCTTAATTTTCGGAAGGGAAGAAATCGTGCATGCATGCACGCACACACAAAACTGCGTTCATTGAAGAAGAAATTGCACAGAACAACTTATAATGACTTCTAAAATACATTTCAATGATAGAGAACATTAATTTTCATAATTTGTGGTTGTTGCCACATGTTTTGTTTAATGTGGTTAACTCTACACAACCCTAGTGTTTTGGGCACTTATGCACAACCAAAGTCAATTATATTTGGAGTGCCATGTTGGGAACATGCCCAAAGAATATGACAACCAATGACTCAATTTGGTTGTAACATTGACTAAACCAGACTGTAATCCTCTGATAACAACTGTATGCTTCAATGAACAAATAAAAGATGGCAGAACTTTGTCTTAGAAGCATAGATCAAGTAACAAGTAAACAAAATTAAGACAATGAGAAGCTGAAGGGGGACGGTGTAAATGAGCAAATATGATGCAAAATCAAAACCAGGAGAAGCTGAAAGGGGGCAACGTAAGTGAGCAAATGTGATCTGCCATATGAAATGGCGGTAAATGAAACTCACAATGGAAAAGGAGTGTACCAAATATGCATTCATATGCCTAAAACAGAAAATTGACTAAAAAGAAGAGAGAATTCTTTAGGAAGAATAATAAAAAGGGAGACAAGGCTTAGTTTGGGATACAAGGGTTAGTTTAGTTTCGTTTGGTAATAATAAAAAGGGAGAAAAAAGAACCAGATGCCAAAAAAATGTTGCCTATGAAAAATGAAGTGCAACGGTTTAAAAAGAATTTGGTGGTGGAATAAGAAGGTTCAAAGTGTAACTGGTCAAAAGAGCCACATGAAAGAAGGAAAGTTCAGAAAAATAAAAATAGACAGGAAAAAAAGCCGAGATATCAATACTTTAGGCAATATTTACAATTTATTGAGCACCAGTGTAAAGTTACAGCTATCAAACAACAAAAAAGATGTTTACAACTTCACAAGTATCAAGGACAAGGGAAAATAGTGATTCGATCATATCAATTGCATTAAAGGAGACCTTGAGCTTAAGTGCATAAGGCTCTCACTTATAGCAAGGTTTGGAGAGGTAGTAGGTAGGCAACCTTCCTCCTACTTTCTGTGGGGATAGGCATCATATAACTTGAACCCGCACTAGTTTCCATCATGTCATTAGTGCATAAAAGGCCATAGATCAAAAAACAACTTAGAGAAACAATTGGCCTTGTTTGGAATAGGTGAAATTGCATTGGTTATGTAGTATCAACATAATACCAAAAAAGTCAAATTGCTTTGATTATGCAGTACCAAAATAATACAAAGGGGAAAAAACAAATAGAGAAAAGAGTTTAACTGTAAACCATTGGATAATATCAGTTGACGACATATACTAAGAAATCACAAAAAGGTATCCAGAGATAAGCTTGATTTAATGATAGGATGATTGATTGATCACGGTGACAATTCTTCTTCACAAGAGTTAACTAAAGCTTCAAAAATTAAGGACTCAAATGCAAATTATTTTACTTGAGGAAAAAATGCACACCATATGCTTAAAGAGGGGTCGTTTGATAAGCTACTCAAACAAGATTGCTTCAAGTAGTTAGAAAGATATTATGAAGCACATACACGAACATGGACACAGGATACACAGCAATTTCAAAAAAATCAAAACATGAACACAGCAGGGATACAACAGAAAATATTTATAATTATATATTTATTCCATATTTATAAATAGAACATTTACAAACAACCTCCAAAAAAAAGGTAAAAAAACTAAAAATATTAAGAAAACAACTAAAAAAGAGATTGAGAGAAAAGGTACAAAAAAAAAAGGAGAAAAAACTAAAAAGGAAAAGGAAAGAGTAAAAATTAACTAAAAAGGTAAAGAAAAAACTAAAACGATAAAGAAAAAACCATGATACAACTAAACAGGCCATCATTGTTGAATTATTCAAAGACTTGAAAGAAGCAAGAGCCAGAAAATGAAAAAAGAGAAAAACAAGAGAGAGAAGAAAACGCAGACACGCAAAACAAAAAACTGTGAGAGAAGATGCAAAAAAAGAAAAAAAAGAAAAGGAGGGTGCTTATTTAGAGGGCGATTGAAGGTCATTAGTAATTATCGCTGGTGAGATTGAGGTCGTCGGTGATCATCGAGCTCGCTAGTGAAGGTCGCAGTGGGTAGCGAAAACGAAAGTCCGAGTATTTTTTCAAAGTATGCACTAATGCTCTTAAGGTTATTTTTTTTATTTCACCATCAGGTTTAGCGTGTCTGAAATTGGACACGTGTGTCCCTTGCGTGTCCTTCGGTGTGTCCGGTTGGATTTAAAAAAAAAAAATAGGACACGCCTCATGGCGTGTTCGACATGTGTCCTGGCATGTTCCCGGTGTGTCCAAGTGTCCAACACGGCTACGACATTTATTCCGACTTGTTCGTGCTTCATAAGAAATATGTCATTAGGACACGCGATCAAAAGAAATTAATAGCATGAGAAGAAGACTTACATCAGGGGCAACCATTAAGAGTGTGCGTGTGTGAGTGTGTTTCAATTGATTAGTTAACAAATCTATGGGTTTACTCAAGAAGAGAATGCAGGTATATGCTTTAGCCGTGATTGAAGTTAGATTATAAGACAAGATTCTAGCTAAGTAAAGGTATGAAAAGTAACTTTTGGATAATTCATAAGTATGAAAAGTAACTTTTGGATAATTCATCTTTAGTGGAATAATCAGTAGAAATGAAAGACTAGATAGAAAGAAAAGAAAAATAAGATTCTATAAAAAGATAATAAGGAAATGCCACCCATGTGCAATAGGGGAGCACAAAGAGAACTCTCATAAGAATGGAGGTAACATATAAAATACCTATACAAAAATAGTCAATTCACAAATAACGAGTCTACAATCGCAAGAGGGAAGTTGCATGATTGAATTATTTACATCAAAAAGGTTCGGAATCACTAGATTAACGAGACAATGGGAAAGTTAATAGTATCATAGATGCAAAAATTTGACTATATTATAAGAATCTCCAGGTAACTACAGCATGAGGAAAGGCTATCATATACACATAGGCCATATTTGTTTTGACGAACTAATAGTTTGCCCGGACTATTAGTCCGAAGTATAGTCCAATATCGCACTTGTTAAGCCTCCAGATTAATAGTCTGGGCGGACTAATCCAGACTATTAGCTCGCTAAATGGGGAATAATTAGTAAGGGGGGGAGGTGCGGGATTAGGAAAGATTGGATTAAAGGGTGAATTTAAAATTTTTAAAAAATAATAAGAAATATTAAAATATTAAAATAAATAACATAAAATTTAACTTATTAATTTATTTAAGTTAATTTTAAAATAAATTAACTTAATACAATGGTAAATCATTATTTAGTCCGTTATTTAATCCCACTCAATTCAAACACAAAAAAATTAATCGCACCTCACTACTAATGCCACTTCATTACCAATCCCCTCTCACTACTAATCTAATCAAATCCAGTCTGGGTTATCAACCGAGCCCATAAATATTTTCAATTAGCCCTTTACTCGTTAAAATTCAAAATTAATAATAACCTCCATCAGCTAATAATTTGTTGAGTAAGCAACTTCATCACTGGATTAATTAACAAGAAAGTGGAGTATTGGCTGCGGATGGTCTGGGTTTTTCCGAGGATGGTAGTAGAGCTTCTTCAACGTTGAAAAGGTGCCAAAGTAAGTAGATTCGGAGAAAGGTAGGAGGTTAATTTTTGTGAATTGGTGTTGTCAGTGCAAAGGATGGCGAGACGCTTGATCATACCCTTTTACATTGTTCAGTGCACCTATGCGCATTTGCTTTTTCTTAGTTCATACTCCAGGAGGTTTTTTCCTCAAACAGTAATAGACCTTCTTCAAAGGCGGAAATGTGCCAAGGTAGGTAAGAGATGGAGAAAGGAGAAAGGAGAAAAGTCTGACAGACAATTTCGTTATGCTTGATGTGGCTCATTTTACGGGAATGAAACTGCTGCCACTTTGATGACATTGTGAGCCCTTTGCTCAATCTTAGGAGCTCTTCAGTTAATCGTTTTTATTGTTGGGAGACAAATGAGTGTTTTCCTTCTGTCAATCGGGTCTTTATGATATTTGTTCATTGTGTATACAAGGGGCGTCCCCTTAATGCCTCATTTCTAAAATTTTCTTCACTTGTCAGAAAAAAAAAGTATATATGCATACTTGCATTTGTCTTGCAACTTAGATTAGAAACAATTCGTAAATTTGACGCATAAAACAAAAACACATCACTCTTAGAAGGAATGCATGTGCCACTTTCATGCCGCAAAAATCATATATCGGCAAGGCTTATTTTTGGTAAACAAAAACCATGAGATTTTTACTACTTGATAACTCCACTAATCAATGAATTTTGGGGTTCGAGATTTTATCAAAAATCCTGTCAGGGATGCCCTAAATTGAACTCCACGACGACATTAAACCCCCTCCCCACTGAATTAAACAATAAAACAGCAAATTTTCCAATAAAAACTAACGATTTCAGGAACAGATCCAGTGGGAATCGATGAAAAGACACTGCTTGATTTTCTTTCTTTTTGGTATAACATGAATGGATTCAGTGCTATATATATGTATATGCATATGTATATGTATAGAATCCGTAGAGGAGGAGGAAGGATGAGAAGAAATCGTACGAACCGAGACTAACGGCTTGCGAGAGGACTTGTCTAATCTGTAGAGATTTAACGGAATCGACTGCATCTCCGATCCAACCCATTTTTCTCCCTTCTGCGAGCAGAGTGACCGGAGGCTTTGAATATACTAGGGTTTCGGGCACATGTCATAGGTGCAAATTTTAATTTATTATAATAAAAATATTAAATTAAAAAGTTTTTTTTTTTAAGTAAGAGAGCGATTGTAAATATTAAAAAAATAAAAAATAAAAACTAAAACGGTTACAATCTAAGTCTTTTTTTAAAAAAGATATTTCGCTTAAATTTTTTTTAAAAAGTTCACTTGTTTAGTATTTTACTATAATTAATTAATTTTTTTTTATATTTTTTTATATTTATCTTTTTATAACAAAATTAAGTCAAATACACGCTAATTAAAAATTAAATGAAAAAAAAGTTGGAGAATGATGTGATTTTTAAATTGTGTCTTTAAATTTTTAAAATAAAATAGGTTATGGATAATTTTTTTATGAAAATTTTGAAAAAAAAATTCACATAACTTTAAATTTAAAAAACCCAAATAATTATTCTCACATAATATAATAATATAAATACTACAGACATATACTTACCAGTCTATAAATGTGTCTATTTGCCAAAATTACATAAGTAATCCCAACTTTTGCATCACTAGAAGCTTTGTAAATGGGTTAATTTTCTTCTTTTTTGCTAAAATATTTAATATATTTTTATTTTTGCTTTTAAACTTTAATATTTTGAATATTAACATAATTTTTTTGTTTTTAGAAGTTGAGTTAAGTTTTTAATAATATTATAACTATTTTATTCAAAAAAAATTAAGACGTTTGAAATATGTATGAGCTTTGATTTTATAAAAAAATAATAATTGATTTTTTAAAATTTGTCAAATACTCTAACTTAAAAAAAGAATTTTTTTCGCAACAAAATAAAATTTAAATACGCCTAGCATAATGTACATTTTAGTAGAAACTGGGAGAGCATCTTAATGACTTTGATCGTTTTCCAACTCGTTTGGATTGAATAATTTAGAAAAAAAATAATTAATTGTCCTTTTAATTATTACTTATTTATATAACTTCACAAGAGAGAATGAAAAGAAAATTAAAAATTTTATTACTTAGAACTCACTTTTTGAATATTTCTAATTCTCAATTTGTTTCGATAGAAAATATTTTTTATAAAATATTTTTTATATTTTTTGGTGTTTGGTACGACGTAAATTAAAAGCTAACGAAAAATATTTTTCAAGTCAATGAAAATAAGTTGATTTCGGTGAAACATATTTTTCATTTTTTTATGGCGAAAAATATTTTTCACCATTATCATCGCACCACTGTCACCACCGCTAGCACTACGATTCTATTACTAGCACCACTAGTCTATAATTCAAAATGTCAAGAGTTCAAGAGTTTGGGTTTCTCGGATTCTGGGAATTCGAGATTCTCGATATCTAAGGCCCTGAAGTCTTTGGGTCTTTGGGTCATGGGAGTCCATGGTCTTAGAGTATCAGAGTCCTCGTGTTGTATTTAGAGGTCCCTGGGCTCCAAGGTCTCGAGGGTCTAAGGTCCAGGGGTTCAATAATCACTACCAATATTGCCACCATTGCCACTACCGCTGTCATTATTACAAATTTTAACGCCACTACATCCACCAGTACCATTATTTTTAAAATCACAATCAAACACACAAAAAAATATTTTATGTTGAAACAAACAGAGTATAAAAAATGTGATATTTGGAGATAACAATAAAATAAAATAATTATATTTTATAATGTCACCAACCTTCAAAAACTAAATGGATTAAATATTATTAATTAAAATAAGATTTAATAAAATGATAAAAAGTACAATCCTTTTTTATTTTATATAAGGCTAATCATATAAGATAGAGGAGAAAAAATTATCTTTCCTCTTATACTTATTCTAATAAGATGCAAAGAAAATATAAATTTTTTCTCTTTTTTATTTTTTATTTTATAAGTAAACAATCTGTTTGATTTAAGAAAAAGAAAATAAAGATTAAAAAATGAAAAAAAGTTGAGTATATATATATATATATATATATATATATATATTCTTGCACCTATTTCATTAAGATAAATATTTTTATAGAGAATTTATGTGCTATTTGATAACGTTTATATTTTATATTTTATATTTTTGTTTTTAAATTTTTTGTAAATTATAAACGAAAATATGTTTAGTAATTATTTTTGTTTTCAAAAAACTGTAAAATAGTTTTCAAAATTTATAAAATTTTAAGAAACAGAAAAAATATGTTTTTACTTGTTTTGTAAATAAATTTTGATTGAATTCATCTATAACTTTCAACTACCACTTTTTAAACATTTATGTTACTAAACATGTTTTTATTTTTATTTTTATTTTTATATAAATATAAATAAAAATATATTTTTTATTTTTTATAAATAAAAAATAAAAAATTATAAACGTTACTAAATAGACCCTTAGCTTTTGATTTTTGGTAGTGCCATTTTGAAGTCAAATTTAAATGAATAAATTTTAAAACTTATGCGAAGCTTAAATGTTTACTTTTTAAGTATAATGCTTTGAGCTCACATATCGACTTTATGGACAGTCAGACAGAATTTATAGTTTGCTTGATTCTCACAACCAAATATCGCAAAAAGGAGTAAAGTTTTTTTTTTTAAAATTGATTAAAAGGGAGAAAAAAAATATTTAGAAAGATTGGGAATTAAGCTTTTTAGAAAATAAATCTAGGAATTAGAGTCCGCCTTAGGCTAGTAACTATAAATTCTATTTTTGTCATGAAAACTTTTACTAAAATCATTTATTAAGGGTTATTTGGTAAAATTATCGCTAATAATTTTTTGTTTATATTATTAATTTTAATTATAAGTTGTAATTTTTTTTAAATATTTATAATTTTTTTATAAGTTAATTTTTTTTCCTATTTCAAATACAAATTATAATTTTTGTTAAATATTTATAATTTTTACTACAAATTGTAATTTATAAATTACTAATTTTAATAATACAAATATCACCAAAATGTCAGTGCGGTTATAAGCCCGAATTATCGCTAGGAATTTTTAGTTTATGTTACTAATTTTAATTATGAATTATAATTTTTTTTAAATACTTATAATTTTTTTTATAAATTAAATATTTTTTTTCTATTTCAAATACAAGTTATAATTTTTGTTAAATACTTACAACTTTTATGACAAATTATAATTTATAAATTACTAATTTTAATAATATAAATACCACCAAAATATCAGTGTGGTTATAACCCCGAATGACACAATTGAGAAAATTCTAATAAATAACGATTGGCATAAAATATTTAGAACAATATATGTTATTCAATAGTAAAATTGTTGCACAGTTTATCCTGTAAAAGTTATCAGTATTTTTGTCTAAAAGTTAACGAAAGTTAATTTTTAAATTTAAATATTATAAAAATAAAAATATAAAAATATGTAGTAATATTTTAAATAATAGAGGAGTGTTAGTGTTATTACCATTAAATGCAAGAAGTGTATGTGTAATTTATCCTACAATTAATTATATTTGTAAATTTAATAGATATAACAAATAGATTAATAAAAAATTTAGAGAAATTACTTTTATTATTCTTTTTACATATATATATATCTATATAATAAAACAATTCAAGTTTTTAAAATATCTTAAAAATAAATTATTTTTAAAAATTGAAATTTACTTCCAATTTTTAACTAAAAATTGAGATTTATAGTTCTCACTTCTTTCATTTCTCTCTCTCTTTCCTTCCACACGTATTCTCTGTCTTTAAAAAGTTAATATTTTCACTCCTCGGAGACAACACTTATATTTTTATTTTCTATTACCATTTCATCTCTAGCCCAAAAATTAATTCTTCTTTGATTTAACTCTTTTGAGACTTTTGTAAAGATTTTTTTAAAAATTTTGTTTATATTTTAGAAAAAAGTTGCTTTTTAATTACATAAATTCAAAAAATAAAAAAATATTAAAGTAAAAAATGTTAAAAATTGTAAAACTCTTTATTTCCATTAAAACAAGTTTTGTGTGTGTGTGTCGTTAACATTTTTAAATTTATATACTTTTTTTTTTAAAAAAAAGATTCGTTAAACAGTTTTTAAAAAAATTTGAAATTATTTAAATATTCAAAAATATTTTTAAATTCTTAAAAAGAATTTTTGGTTTTCAATACTTATTTTCAAAAAAGAATCTGTTAAATTGTTTTAAAAAAAATTTGAAATTTTTTAAATACTCAAAAATATTTTTAAATTCTTGAAAAGTATTTTCACACGAAATTTTTCATATTTTTATTATTATTTTTTAAACATAAAAAATGATAAAAAAATCTAAACGTCATGTAAAAGTTTTGATTCTTTAACCGGTTAAATACTGACGTGTAAGTAATTATTCTTAAATGCTTGATACCCATTCAGCACATAAATATTTTTAAATATTATGAGATTTTTATATTGTGATTAAATTGATTTTTAAGTATGTTATTTTTTTAAATACTTTTTTAGCATGATTGTAAGAGTATTTTAACATAAATTAATTTTTTTGTATGATCATGTTAATAGTATTTCAATATGATATTAGTATCTTTCAGAATAAGTATGATATTAGTATCTTGTTAAAAGAATAAGATTTGAGAAATAATTAAAAGTATTATAAATAAAAATAATACCAAAAAAATTTATTATATGTGCCTTTACGTCCGAGTCATTCCTTATAATTTTATGACATATATGTTGGAGTGGTTAGCCATTATAAACGTCATTAATTTCTTAACTATTGTTTGATTTTAATTAATTTTTTATTTTTTATTTAAAATTACGTGTTACATAAAAAAATATTTTTACGCACGTATCATTAGCTAGCTCATGATTATATGTGATTTTAGTATTTATTTTTTTTGTTATCAATATTTTTTTTAGTTCAATCAATTTATATATATACATAAATATTATTATTTTTATTTATAAAAAATTTATTTTAATTATAATTATCACATTTAAAATGCCTTTACCACGGGAGTTCTCAAACTTGGTTTTGATTGTGGTTGTTGCATTTGAAGTGCCATTTGGTACGGATCTTTATTGTCAGCTCTCAAGCTTGCCCAACGACGTCGTCGTGATTGATTGATTAGCATATAGGTTTACCCACCGCTTTTCTTCGTTCTTTCCTTTCGTTCATCCCATCCGAGCAAAAACCCTTGCCTCTCTGTACTGCGCTTGGTCAACAACAAGAGAATGGTACTCTCTCTCTCTCTCTCTCTCTCCATCTTGTCTTCCCAAACTCGATTTCATTTCTCTGTATTCGTTTTTTTCTGTTGCGATATTTGTGGGTGTGTGTACTTATATGTTGTATATGGTTTTTCTTGCGTACATGTGTGTATGTTCGATTTCATTTTTCTGTATTCGTTTTTTCTGTTGCGATATTCGTATACATGTGTGTGTATGTGTGTGTATACGTATATGCAATATATGGTTCTTCTTGCTTATATGTTTGTATGTACAGACAGGTGAAGCAGTAAACCCTAAAGCATATCCATTGGCCGATGCGCAGTTGACGATAACTATACTGGACCTTGTCCAACAAGCTTCTAACTACAAGCAGCTCAAAAAAGGCGCCAATGAAGGTCGATAAAATCTAACCTATAATCCACGCAAATATCGCTCGCATAAACACACAGATTCGCGCATATTCGCAACCTCTTATGGCCGATTCTGCTTTTGTATCCTGCTCGGTGTTCCTATTCGCTCTAACAGCCCGTTTGAGAATCCAGGAGAGAAAAGAAAAGAAAAGAAAAAATTGCTGTAATAAGAGAAGAGAAAATAAGAGAAATAATTGTGTTTTCTTTTCATCTTGTTTTGTTTGGATAACCAGGAGAGAAAAGATGGCCACTTTTCTCTTTTCATGTTTAGTTAGTTTAGATAAGGGGAAAGAAAAGGAAGTCTTTTTATATAAATTTTAATAAAACAATCCTATTTTAAAGTAATAGCACTTAATGTATTTATTTTCTCTCTATAATGTTTGGATAATCATGAGAGAGAAGATATTATTTTTTGTGTCTTGTTTAGTTAGTTTACATAAATGAGAAGGAAATAAAGTACCTTACATAATTTGACTAAACTAATCATATTTTATAGTAATTGCACTTGATGCATTTGTTTTTGGGAGCTAATCTTTGCATAATAAAATGTGAGCATTTAAATTCTCTCTTTCTCTCCTTCTCCCTCTGAAAATTTCAGCAACCAAAACCTTAAACAGGGGTATTTCTGAGTTTGTTGTAATGGCAGCAGATACTGAGCCGCTTGAGATCCTTCTCCATCTTCCCCTACTTGCTGAAGATAAGGTAATGGTTTGAAAATTCGAATATATGCATGTGAATGCTTGTTTGGGGGAATGGTTGACAATGAAGTCTAATGCTTTATTTGTGTGTTATGGTTGATTTTGTATACATTGGTTCATTGCAGATTTTGAGTGGTTTAAGTCATTGTGTTTGCATAATGATTTTGTAATTTGTTGTGAATCATTATGTTGAACTCATTATTTGGGTTTAGGTGGGCAGGAGTAATGAGGCCGGAGAGTTTTATGGGAGGGATTTGTTGGAAGAATTTGAGCCCCAAAAGATGATCATCAGTGCCACTAAAGTTGGTTTGACCTCGCTAAAATTGCAATGACATAAGATTAAACTTGTAGCCTTGTTGGGGTAGTTGATATTTCAAGTCAAATTCCAGTAAGTTGGGATTGGGATTGGGATGCACAAACTTTCATATTTGGATTGGGATGCACAAACTTTCATGTTTCTTTGTCCTTTAGGTTGTGTCTTGATTTGTTTTTGTTGTTTGTGGTTATTCAACAGCTCAAAAGACTTTTTAGCCCAGTCATTTGTCATCATTTGGGGTTCGGTTTCTCCTCTGGTCAAGGGGATTCTACCCACTTCATTCATAAAAAAAGGCACTCATAAAAGGACAATCCAGTGTATGAGATTTCCGCACTGCGGGGTCTAGGAAGAGTAGAATGCACTCAGCCTTACCCTAGCGTGCAAAGAGGCCATTTTCATGATTCGAATCTATGGTTCCCAAGTCACAATGGAGCAACATTACTTCTGCGCTAAGGACAGCCTTTACCTGCTCCACTTGTGCCCATTGGAAAAATGCTATACTGTTGAACCTACTATGTTATGTCTGAACTACTTTTGCAGTTAATTGTAATTGAACTTATCTTTCCTCTGGCTGCGTATGAAGTTTGAAACATGATACTGCAGTTCAAATTTATTTTTTTTCATTTTATTGGTTAAGGTACTTGTAGAGAATGTTTTTGCATACAACACTTTACTATGGGACAACATTGAAAGTTTTTTGCACATTATCTGATTTCAAGTTGGAGGTCTGGGTGTTTTCTTTATTTATTCCATTTGTAATTTTTCCAAGCACCTTAGAAAGTTTGAAAAACTTTATCTTATCAAAGAACTAGAGCTTGAATTCTTTTCTCACCGCATTTCATGTTGACCAGTTTTCACTTTTCACTACAATATCTGCTTTGTATTTTAAGAGTTCATTTTTACGGGTCTATAGTTACCCTTTTGATTTGGGTATGATGCTATGGTAAAATAGTTGAGTTATGAATTGATGTACAACAATTTATATTAATAGATTATTAATAAATATTATATTTGAATTTGGCAGAATGTACCCTATGTCTTTGTCCCTTCAAAGCAAGCACTTGGTCGAGCATGTGGAGTCACAAGGCCAGTCATTGCTTGTTCTGTGACGAGCAACGAGGGAAGCCAATTGAAATCCCAAATACAACAACTTAAGGTTTGTTGCCATCTCATATCTTATTTTGTGTTATTTATGTTGTTATACTTTTTTTCTTTTTTAAAATTGATTCTGCATTCTTTTTTTGGGTTTGTTTTGGAAATACAGGATGCCATTGAGAAGCTTCTGATCTAAAAGGAAAAGTTAAAAGTATTTCGGTGTGACGGGCCTCTTGACCGTGTGAGTTGCTCCTTTGGAGGCTTTGACTGATGGAACTGTTGTGCAACTTTGAAGAGAGCTTTTTGTTTTATTTGTTAGTTAATAGTTTTCTTGCTTGTCATGCAATGTGAGAAATAACTCTTTGGGAGTTTTATTTATGGAAGTTGGGATCAATTTATCGGCTCCTTAAGTTTCAATATGGTAGTTATTGTGCTTGCTGGTGCATATTATATGATACCTCATTTCATATAGGTTAGGTGGGTCTGAGCTTTTAACTTTGGGGCTAAATTGGTAGTCTCTTTATTTTTACTGGGTGATTAGTTTATTTGGATCATTTCAAATTGTATAAGAGACACTTTGATCTCATGACGTGCCGCAGATAGAGGAGTAAAGGGTTTGGGGAGAGGTAGAGATCCTATAGGGTTGATCCCATAGCATTGTATATTATTTAAAATATTAATGGATTGTTCTGTGTTTGCTAATAATTTATTCACTGCGCTACAATTTGAATTATAGAAAATGAGTTTAGTATTAATAAAATATCTGGACTATAGTAGGGATGGCAATGGGCGGGGCTAAAAATGAGCTCTCTATTTAATTGAGGTGGGTATAGGAAAAAAAAAAAAGGAAAATGGCAAGAAATGGGGCGGGGATGCATATATTTTAGAGATAATTTTTAAGATTTAAAAGAATGATATTAATAATAATTATAGATAATATAATAAATAACAAAATAATAGTTGATGAAAATATATAAAAAAATATATTTTAAAAGTGTATTCAGATTCAAGAAATATTTATTTTACGTAATCGGGGACATGGTGGGGCGGGGCGGGAGAAGGCAAATATCGTTCCCACCTTGATTTTTATTGGAGACAGAAAAAATTTGTACAAAGGGGGTTGGGGATGGAATATGAGAAATTGTCATCCCTTGATTATAGGTGGATATAGGAGTGTCATTTTGACCCGATACCCGTTGGCGGCCCGATGCCCGCTTAAAGCCTGGCACTGTGCGGGCTGAAGTCGACCTGGCCAAGGCTCAAGTCGGGACATGATTTTTGAGCTTGACCCGATGCCCGCTTAAAGCCTGGCACTGTGCGGGCTGAAGTCGACCTGGCCAAGGCCCAAGTCGGAACATGATTTTTGGGCTTGAGCCTATCTGTCGACCTGGCTAAGGCCCAAGTCGGGACATGATTTTTGGGCTTGAGCCTATATCTCGAAGTATGTGGGTTGGTCCGAGATCCGAGACTCGATTCGTTGGTCTGCCTGGTCCATAGCTTGCCATTTTGCCCTCCAAAGGTTAGGTAGGCTTGGCGAGCCTCAACAGTCACTTTTTTGAAATGGATGGCTTTAATCACGTCGAGTTGAGTTTAAAATTAGACGGTGAAGATAAACTAGCCGTTGGGATTGACCCAACCAAACGACTAGTTTTGAATTTTTTTAAAAAAGTTAGAATTTTTTTTTATAAATAGGGCTATTTTCATTTCAAAACATTCATACCAATATCTCAACTGTCTACTTTCTAGTCTCTCACTTTTTTTTAATTCGATTGTTCGATAATATTCGGTTGTTCGATAATGTGATAAAAATTACAACGGTTGGCGAATAAAAGATTGAAAATCAAAAATCAAGATCAATATTAAAAATTCTAATATATCAAGATCAAAGATCGGAGTTTTCTTAATTTGGTTTGATTTATTTTTTGTATTTTTTTTACAATATTAATTTTTTTCGTTATTTTTTTAATTCTAATTTATTTTTTAAAAAAGTGTACCAATTGTTATTTAAAAAATATTAACTTCATTTTTTTTGTAACTTCATTTTAATTTTATTTCAATTTTAAAAAATATAATATTTTACTTTATTAAGTTTATTTATGAATCTAAATATATTTTTTCTTAACGAATAATAAGATATTTTTACATTTTTACCAAGTGATTTTAATTCCACTTTTCTCTAATTCTCATAATTCACATTTATCATCATCTGGTATTGTATCTGCATCTGTTGGTACGTTTAGTAAAAAGTTATCAAATATTTGAGAATTTTTTGAAAAATTTTTAAAAAAAAATTCTGATAGCACTGTAGATGTTAAAACTAAATGTAAAATATGTAATAAATTTCTTTCAGGTAACATACCGAGTGACATTAGTCATTTAATTAGACATTCAAAAAGTTATATAAAAAATTCATCTTTTAATTTGAACATACAAATACAAATAGAAAAGAATACGACTGGAATATTATTAATTTTCTTATGGTCCCACCTGCGCACAAAATTATGCTGTTGATTATATAATAAGTAAGAATAACTATTTTTAATGGGTGAACAATTGAAAATTGAATATATAACACTTTTTTTTTTCTCAATTTAAACATTTTTCTATAAATACTATTAAAAATAGAATTTTGTAAAAATTTGATGAAATTAAAATAGAGTTAGTAGATTTATTTAAAAATCTAAAAAAAAAAATTTGTTTAACTTTTGATTTATAGACTACTCGAAATACTACAGAATATTAATGTATTACAGTACATTTTATGGATAATAATTGAAATTTATGTAAAAAATTTTAATTTAAAATTATAGAATTTTTATATACCGGTCATTCTTTATGTATAGATGTTAGGCAAGAACTAGTTCCGTGGGACATTATATCAAAAATATTTTCTATTACTTTAGATAATATTTCTTATAATAATTGATATATTAACTATTTAAAACGTAATTTACAGCTTTTATTATCTAATTCTTTATTTCATATTCGTTATTTGGCACATATTTTAAATTTAATTGTTAAAAAATAATTTAAATATTAAAATGAATCTCTTGAATAAATTAGGCTAACAATAAAATGTATAAATAATAGTATAAGAAGAGTTGATATTTATAAAAAAATATGTCAACATGAAAATATAAAATTTAAAAAATTACAACATAATATAGAAATTAGGTAGAATTCGATATATAATTTATTACAACTAGTAATAAACGAAAGAAAAGTAATTGATTTATTTTTTAAAATAAATGTAGTAAATCATTTTAATCCACCAATGCCTAGTGATTAAAAAAATTTAAATGTATATAAAATTTTTTATAAAATATTTGATCAAACAACAAAATTATTTTTTTATATTTACACTTCTACTACTCTAATAGTTTTACTGCAATTAAAAAAAATAGCCATAATATTTGATGAATTTTTACTTAATGAAAATTATTATCACATTATGTTTAGTATGAAAGATAAATTTGATAAATATTATAATAAAATAGTACATATTTTTTGAATAACTTCAATACTGGATCCTATGAGTAAAAATATTAATTTGTAATATTTTTAAAAAATTAGTTATCGTAATGCAAACTAACTCGAATTAATAAATAAAACACTTAAAAATTTATAATATGAATATAAAATTAATATAATACCTCAATCAACATAATTCGCGATTAAGATTTCATCTTGAAGTCGTAACGATGATTGGTTTATAATAAATATTATGAGATTTATTGAAATTATGAAAGTTCTATAACAGAACTCCAACGTTATTTTGATACTGTAGAAAATTTAGATTAAGATAATTTTGATATTTTAGAGTATTAAAAACAACACGAAGTGTCGTTGCCAGTATTGTCTGCGATAGTTCGTGATATACTTACAATTCTGTCTCTACAGTTGCTTTGAAGATAGCTTTTAGTACAAATGAATGGGTGCTGAATGTGCACAAATCCAAACTAACTCCGCAGATGGTGGAAGTTTTAATAATTACACGCGACACAATTTACGCAACAAAAAATATCAAGAAATGAACGAGAAGAAAAGATTAGAAGTAGACTTAAAAACTGTAACTTGTGGAAGGCTTGAAGAATTATCGCGCTCCGACTAATTTTTATATTTACTTTTTGAATATGTAAATGTTATTTTTTTACATTTATAATTTTACATTTAATTTGTAATTTATTTTAAGTAGAGAATAATGTAAATAATTATTAGACTTGTATGTATCAACCTAGTTGGAATGTAGTTGACTTATAGTGATACAATTTTTCTATTTTTTAAAAATGTATAATACACTTATAATGTATAAAATATAATATTTATGTAATTATTAAAATTTAATTTTTGATTATTAAAATTTATATTGTATTTTATTATTTCAATTGATCAAGCTTATTACATTTAATTGTTAAACTTATAAGTTATAATAAATTAATAAACTTATAATAATATAAACTATAAACTTATAAATTAATAATAAATTTATAGTAAATAAATAAACAAATAAACTAATAAGTTATAAACTTATATAATAAATAATTAACTAGTAAACTTAAAAAATTATAAACTTAAAAACAAATAAATAAATAAAGTATAAACTTATATAATAAATTAATAAACTAATAAGTTAATAACTTAATAACTAATTGTAAATTATAAATTATAAAAACTAATAACTTTTAAATAAACTAATAAATTAATTATACATAAACTTATAAACTAATAAAATCTAATACTAATAAAATATAATATCATTATAATAAGTAAATAATAAACTAATATGTTATAAGTAATATTATAAACTATAAATTTATAACTAATAATATAATTATAAAAAAAAAAACCGTCTAGCTTGGTCCTTGGCCCGGCTTGTGGCCCGAGGCCGAGCCCAGTATCTCTAAGACCTAGGCCAACACCTGAATAAAAAGACCTAACCCAATCCAACTGAAAATTTGGTGCAAGCCCGCCTCGTTGAGGTCTCCATGTATTTTTTCCTCTTCAACAGTTACACACAATGTCACAATTAAACCTCCTTGTTGAGGTCTCCATGTATTTTTTCTCTCTCGATTTTACATGCTATGAACTCTCTCTTCTCTCTTTCTGTGTCTTTCTCTCTCCAAAAATTTCATTTCTGATCCCATGTATTCTGCCATTCTGTATATCTCTTGAGTCTGTGGGTGGGATTTATCATCTGATGAGAACCCATGAAGATACAATGAACCACCAGCACCACCGACATCCACCCAGCTAAATCCTATCTCCTTCCTGACCCACCTGTCTCTCATCCCTCTCCTTATTTTTGCCACCTTCTCCCAATCACCACTCTCAGCATACAAGTTTGAGATCAAGACATAAGAACCCGACTCCCGCGGCTCCATCTCCATCAAAGCCTCAGCTACCCTCTTACCCATCTCCACATTCCCATGGATCTTACAAGACCCAAGTAAGCTCTGGAGAACCGACAATCCCGCCCCTCCTGGAATCTGACCAAGAAACTCCTCCGCCTCCTTCAGCCTCCCTGCGCGGCCCAACATGTCGACCATGCAAGAAAAATGCTCTACACATGGCTCAATTGAATGGTTGCTAACCATTGAGTAAAATACTTGCCGGCCCATGTCAACCATCCCCTTTCTACCACAAGCCGTTAGTACAGAGAGGAAGGTGATTGAGTCAGGCCTTACACCTCTCTTCTCCATCTCCTCGAACAAACTCATCACCGATTCATAGTCTCCATGCCTTGCATGCGCAGAGATTATTGCTGTCCAAGCAACTTGGTGTCTTTCAGACATCTCATTAAAAATTAGAAGAGATTCAGAAATGCTCCCGCCCTTTGCATACATGTCGAGGAGAGCACCTGAAACAATTATGTCGGTGTTTAACCCAAGCTTTATTAAATGAGAGTGGCATCGTTGGCCATGCTTTAAAGATATGGCCTCGGCTGCTCCAATTGCACTCAAGACACTGCCAAATGTGAATTCATTAGGAATCGACTCCAATATTGCTGACAAGAAAGCCTTTAGAGCTTCTTGGCCTAAGCCATTTTGGGCATACCCGGAGATTAAAGCATTCCATGACACACTCCCTCTGTACTTGAGCTCCCCAAATATCTTCTCTGAGTCTTCCATGGAATTAAATTTAGCATACATGGTAATAAAGCTATTAGCAACATTCAGTTCTGACAAAAAGCTAGATTTTAAACAAAATCCATGAATCATTTGACCTTCTCCCGCCAAGTTCTTGATTGTTATGGCATGAATTAATCCAACAAATGTAACGTCGTTTGGACAAACTCCATCCAACCTCATCTCCATAAATAGGGACATAGCTTTTTCTTCGTCAATAGAAAGCATTGTAGTCCAAGAGATTACATTTCGATCAATCATGCTCTCGAAAACCAACCTCGCGTCTTTGACTTCCTCACACTTGGAATACATTGAGATCAAAACATTACAGACTGAAATATGCGTCACATATCCCTTTCTAATGCTCAAACTATGTATCTGTCTCCCAAGCTCTAATTTCCTTTCCTGTCCACAAGCTGAAACTACACCGGTAAAAGAGACATGATCAAGCTTCATCCCTTCTCTCACCATTTCCATAAAAGCCCAAACAGCTTCTAACCCACAATTTCCCTCCTGAGTGTACCCTGACAGCATTGCATTCCATGAAACTAAATCTCTTTTGGGCATTTCATCAAACACATTCTCAGCTTCCAATGTACGGCCCCATTTCGAATACATTGTTATGAGGGCATTTCCAATGTAAACTTCACAACCTAATCCCCACTTTAGTATAAGAGAGTGCAGTTGAATCCCAAAAAGAAACTCTTCATGATCAGCGCAGTGGGCAAGAACAGTAGTACAAGTCACAGCATCAAAGACAATTCCGACCATGTTCATCCGACAAGCAAAATTCAATGCATCGTCAACAATTTCAAAACCGGAAAGCACAGTGTTCCAAGAAACAATGTCGGGGTTCTTCAATTTCTCAAAAATACATAAAGCCTGATCAAATTCCCCAGATTTACAGTACATGTTCATCAAAGAATTCGAGACGCTTAGATACGAAACCAACCCAGAAGCTGTGGCAAAGCTGTGGATTTGGCGCCCAAGTTTTGGGTCTCCCCGGCAAGCTTTGAGAGCGACGGCGACGGCAACTTCATCAATGCTGCTATTGTAACCATTTTGAAGGTCTTTTTTGAATATCCTGAGAGCTTCAAAATAACTGTTTTTTTGCAAACATGCGAGCATAGACTGGTGGAAGGGCCGAACCTTTGAGTGAGTAAATCTATCAAACAGTTGGTGTTCATATTGAGATGAGTGGAAGTTTTTGAGTCCTTGCGACCGTTGTGTGGCTATTCTGTGGAGGGTTTTGAAACTCAGTTGACGGATAATCATGAGAATCCACACCGACGACCGTTGAGACCCAACGAAACCCTAACACCACTTCCAATTCCAAATCATGATTTACCAACAAACACCTTCGCAATTTCCTGTCATTGTTTTAAATATCGATCTATGCGTATTGAAATTTTACACTTTTTGATACCGATATTTACTAGTATAAATGAAACAGATACATGCTCTATCACTGACGCCGATACGTATCGTGATGCCATTGCGTAAAACCTCATTGCTAGATTTTACATTCATTTATTCGCAAATCAAGGTTCACTGCGAGAACTTTGAATATCAAGTTGCAGGGTGCCACTTTTGTGATTTAAACACCAATTCACTCGAGGCAAATTAAAAGTATAATCATGGGTAAATTACACTGGCCACCTTGAAATTTAACAAAATATCAATTATCTTCTATGTGATTTTAAAAATATTACTAATATTTTATAAAATTTTAATTTTAATATTAATTAAGCCATACCGTTAAAATATTTAACGAAAACCATCATTCTCACTCAAAATCGCCCTCAAAACCACACAACCCCCAAAATCACCCCACCCCAAAAAATCACTCACAGATCCCAAAACCACCGCCCAAACCCTCACGCTACCACCGCTGGCCCCCACACTGTCGCCGTCGCCGCCGCCACCGCCCCAAAGCCTCACTAACCTCCCCTGCTCTCTCTCTCTCTCTCGCTCTCTCTCTCTATGCCATCCATCTTGCCGCCACCGTCGCCGCCGCCATTCACAGGCGGCTCCCACTCCGGCGACCCCCCTTCCCCTCTGGCGACGCCACCCTGTGTGTGTGTGTGTGTCTATATATATATATATACAAACCCACTGCGGCGGAGGCGATGCCACTCTCTCTGTGTGTATATATATGTATACAAACCCACTGCGGCGAAAGGGGAAGGGGTCGCAGGAGGGAGAGCCGCTTGTGAACGGCGGCGGTGGCGGCAAGGTGGATGGCAGAGAGAGAGAGCATGGGAGGTTAATGAGGGTTTGGAGCGGTGGTGGCGGCGGCGGCGGCGGCGGCGGCGACGGTGTGGGGGCCGATGGTCGACGGTGGCGGCGGTGTG
>JAOTRH010000013.1:11961401-12007764 GCA_034768845.1 Heliamphora exappendiculata | reverse complement strand
GGTGGTCGGCGACGCTGGTGGTGAGGGGTTGGTGGTGACCGACGCCACCACCAATCCCTCACCGCCAGTGCTGCCGACCACCGACCTCCACACCGTCCTCACCGTCGACCCCCACACCGAGAGACATAGATGGCATAGAGGAGAGAGAGAGAGAGAGAAAGAGCACATGGCAGAGAGAGAGTAGAGAAATAGGGACGGCGGTGGGGGGTTGGCAGTGTGAGGGTCGACGGTCGGCGGCGGTGTGAGTTTGGGGCGATGGCTTTGAAGTGTGGGGTGGTATTGGAGTTGAATGGTGGTTTTCTTTAAAAAATTTAACGGTTGGGTTTATTTGATATAAAAATTAAATCTGAGAGGGGGTTAGAGATATTTTAAAAATCACATAGAAAGTTTCTGTTTTTGTCAGAAACCTCAGGAGAGGTGAGTGTAATTTATCCAAATTAAAATGATTGAACATCATTAACTCTATATAATTGTATAACATTGATCTGAAAATAAATTAATAAAATAAACAAAGATGATTTTTGTGTATACCGTATAATTTTGTAACTATCAACATGATCAACCATACATTTATTGATTTTTAAGCAACTTATTTACTATCAATACCAACTACATTAATTGTTCATATCAAATAAATAAAAGGACAAAATTCTCCAATTTGAAGAAAAAGCAAAAAAGTTAATTTTTTTTACCTAAACAACCAACTTTATAAAAGCTATCTTAAAATTTAAGTTATTAAACAATCTATTTTGAACCAAATTTAATTTTTTTTAACTAAAAACACAAAAATACAAAAAGATAGGCTTTTAAACTAGTTGGCAATTGGGTCTTAAATAGCTTAAAAGTTAACTTTTTTAAAAAAAATTAGCTTTTTAGGTAGCCCAAACAAATGATGTGTTTGGCAACCTGATTTTAAGCTAGATATTTTTTGCACAAAGTCACTTTAAGCTAAATAAAAAAATATTTGTTTGGTAAATAGTATAGGTGACTTTAAGCTAAAAAAACTTGACTTAAAGTGATTTTAAGTAAAAATATTTTTTAATTAGAAAAATTTATTATAATTTGTTAATTTTTTTACGTAACTTTATACTCAATATTGATATTATTTGATGAATTTTGATGAGTAAATTTTAAAAATATAAATTTTATAACAAAAAAATGTGTATAATAAAAATTATAATATTTTTAAAATATATATAAAATTATTTTATGTACAAATATAAAAAAGCTAAAAGCCTAAAATCCTTCCTATTTACTAACGATACTTTTTAACTTTTTTTAACTTTAAGCTAAAAAATAAAAAAATAAATTTAAACCATTTGCCAAACAAAGCCCATGTATAAACAATTGCTTTTTTTTTTTTCATTATTATCACGGCGCTCCGTCTACCCATTTGTCTTCTCTCTACATAACCCGTTTACCCGTTACTCTTCTCCATACCGGCTCCCCGTCGCCAACTCCAACACCATCGGAATTCTCTCGCCAACGCACTCTCTCTCTCTCTAGTAACACCACTTTCTCTCTCCTCGGAAACAGCACAAAATCGTGGTTCCGCAGACTCATCATGCCAGTGGAGCCGAGTTTCCATCGTCATTCTCCTCCTCCGATTCCCACAACCCATCAATGACGATCCCCACTTCATCTCCTAAATCTCTGTGTCTCCATTTTTCTTTCCCTCCCTTCGTCTTCCTCCTTCTCACTCCCCTATTAGGTATATATCTATACATATAGATTCGCACTCGTTCTACACTCATCCAATCATATACGAACACACATATATAGATTCTACAGTTTTGTAGTTGTTTATCTGAAATGCAGTCTATAAGTTTTGATCACTAGCTTTTTCGTTTTTTGATTCTTCTTTTTAGGTTTTTTGAAGTTCTAGGGTTTTTGGATTTTGGGTTTAGGCTCATTTTGACCAATCGTCTGGTTTAGGGTTTTGTTTTTGGAGAAAACTGCCATGTCGTGGGCCGACTCAGTTACTGGGCAAAACTCAAGGCCGACTCGGCCGGATCGCCCTACCTACATCCCTCCATATCTCAGAGGCACCTACAACGACAATGGGGTCACTGACTCGACTCCATTTGGTCTCCGTTTCAACCACGGCGGAGATCCCGGCCGGTTCAGTTCAAATCGCGGCCGGGGTCGCAGCAGGGGCCGTGGTCGTGGCCGATCGTGGGTTCCCCAGAGACAATTTCATGACAGGAACACGAGCCCAAATGCCGAGCCATTTGATGTTGTTGAGAAATTTGATGAACTGGAGGTGGTCGAGGACGGTGGTGTTGGAGGAGATATAAATTTTGATGCGTACGAGGATATACCGGTTGAGACTAGCGGCTCAGACATTCCTCCGCCCGTGAACTCGTTTGCGGAAATAGATTTGGGAGAGGCTTTGAATGATAATATCAGGAGGTGTAAGTACGTGAAGCCCACTCCCATACAGCGTCACGCGATACCGGTAGCCATGGCCGGGCGGGACTTGATGGCGTGTGCTCAGACGGGGTCGGGGAAGACTGCAGCATTCTGTTTTCCGATCATTAGTGGGATTCTGAGGAACCAATCTATGCCGCCGGTGTGGAGCCGGGACAGGATTGCTTACCCACTTGCTCTTATTTTGTCCCCAACTAGAGAATTGTCATGCCAGGTGAAATTATGTTGCTACCACCTGTTATGAACTTATAGATTTCTGGGTTTTTTTAAATTGACTAAAATGCATTGTCTGTTTTTTTTTTTTGGTTATTGGTTGTTTGTAGATACTTGAGGAGGCAAAGAAGTTCTCTTATCAAACTGGTGTTAAACTTGTGGTTGCCTACGGAGGAGCACCCATCTCCCAGCAGGTTTGTATAACATATTGTGTTGTTTCATTTCATTTGGGCGACTAGTTCTAAACATTTTATTGAATTAGCCATTGTTGAATCAGAAGCTAATTACATCCAGGTTTTGTTTTGTTGACTCTTTTATATTGAATTTGCACAATAGAAAGGGCATTATTTATTTATATTGCTATTTGCAAGAAAGGGCATTATTTATTTATTTATTCTTGGGTTATTGAGAGGATGCAAACACCAAAATGAAAGACCTGGATATGAAACACGTCAAATTTAACTTGGATGTTGTTGTTACTGAAGAGAATGTGTTAGTGCAGTTATTTTATTTGTACTGTTTAATAATTTTCTATATATCCATCTATTAGTGGTTTTGCATATATCTCTGTGGATAACCAATTAATTTGTGTGGTTTCTGGATTTTTTGCATGACTTTTAGCTTGTGTCATCAATGCTGATTTCCTTTTTAACTGTGCTTCTGCAGTTCCGTAATCTGGATAAGGGTGTGGACATATTAGTTGCCACGCCAGGACGATTAGTAGATATGATAGAGAGGGAAAAAGTTTCTCTCCGAATGATCAAGTACCTGGCTTTGGATGAGGCAGACCGAATGTTGGATATGGGCTTCGAGCCCCAGATCCGAAGGATTGTTGAACAAATGGAAATGCCTCGACCAGGTGCAAGGCAGACAATGCTTTTCAGTGCAACGTTTCCAACTGAGATACAAGTTGGTTTACTCAACTCCTTGATATAACATATCTGTTGTGAAATCTGTTTCCATTCCCTCACTTTATGCATGATGTTGGGGTAAAATTTTTCTTCAGATTAGGTATATATGAGGTCATTATTTCTACTAATTATCAATCTCAAGTAGAGCTTGATGTTCTGTTTTAGACGACAAGTTAGAAAAATTCATGTTGTTTCCTTTGATACAGTTGTTCAGTTTCATGTTGGTTTTACTAGCTAAGTTATCTTTTTTGATGGTTTTTTTTTTTTTTTGCATTTCTCTATATTGCCAAAGCTCTTGATCATAACCCTTATATATCTCTCACAGAGACTTGCTTCAGATTTTCTTTCAAATTACATCTTTCTTGCTGTTGGACGAGTTGGATCCAGCACTGATCTGATTGCTCAAAGAGTTGAATTTGTTCAAGAGATGGACAAAAGAAATTATTTGATGGCTATACTTCGTGATCAAAATGCTCATGGAGCCCATGGAAAGGTAAATGGAATAGTGGCAGTATCACCCTTGTCTTTATAATTGCTCAATAATTGATTTGATAATTTGCAAAGCAGGGATCCAGACATGGACACGGGACAAGGTGGTTTCACAAAAATGAGTACACGAACAGGCGGGGATGCGGCGATAAAAATCTTTTAGTTATATATTTTTTCAGGTTTATAAATATAACATTCACATACAAACAAAAATAAGTAATC
Source organism: Heliamphora exappendiculata (assembly GCA_034768845.1). Classification (NCBI taxonomy): domain Eukaryota; kingdom Viridiplantae; phylum Streptophyta; class Magnoliopsida; order Ericales; family Sarraceniaceae; genus Heliamphora; species Heliamphora exappendiculata. Next base: position 12,003,499 of record JAOTRH010000013.1, on the reverse strand, counting down.
ATTTAAATTATCCAATATAGTATTCTAAATAAAAGAAACATTAATAATAACCACCATTTTGGCTTTTCAATTTTAGCTAATATGTTTTCAATAATTATTGTTGGGCCTCCAAAAATTACTTTTTAAATTTCTCTACAATTGGGTACGCTTGTCCAATGTTGTGTCTTGCATTAAAAATAATAAAAATAATAGGACACACCAAGTGGCCTGTTGAACACTTGTCTTGGCGCCGCTGCAACACTTATTTTGGCAAGTTCAGGCTTCCTAGTTGATGACCAATCTTGTTATTCTGTCTGGCTAACCAGCTCTGTTGTTTGTGATGCAGCATGTGCTGACGCTGGTTTTTGTAGAGACAAAGAGAGGGGCAGATGCTTTGGAACGCTGGTTGTCCATGAACGGTTTTCCAGCCACAGCAATACATGGTGACAAAGTGCAAATGGTGAGCTAATTCACTGTCTTATTAATTTTCCTTTGAATCTTTTTGTGCTTTTGATGCTTTTTCTTATGCCACTTAACTACATGGGACACATGCATTCTCTATGCTTTAGATTTTGTTATGTACAGTGTAGACGATTAATATTCTGTATATCTGCTTGTTTTATCTGAACATCAAATGAAGTGCTAAATCTTAGCCATAATATATTAAAAATGTCTGATTTTTGAATTTTTTTATTAAAATGTCAATCTGATTCCTAAAGTAGTCCTTCGAGTTCAATGATTGTTGGCCATTACTTTCAAAACACCTTAAGTGGGGTAGGATTATATATTATTTGACAGGAAATAGTATAGAGTGCTAAAAATCTTTCGTCATACAGGTAGGTAATTGCTATTTACAGTTCTGAATTGCATAATGGAATTTTTCCTGTCAGGATACACGTGGTTTCATGTTATCATTTGATCGTGTAATATGAAAAGGCGTGTTTGAATTTCATTTTCACATGAAAGGTTGTTTCATCATTTGGAGTGAATTCATTTAACACCTTTACCTAATCTAATACTACAACATTATGAGTGCAAATATAACAATGGATAAAAATTAAATTTTCAAATTACTCTTATTTGAGGTTTTTTAAAGTAAATTTGATGCCTTATTTGATGGGTAATATTATTTTACTACCTTTAACTTGGTGTAAGCTTTTATACGATGTTCATTGTATAAAGTTGATGTGTTTGGATTCCACACTAATGCTATGTCATTTGTTGTATAAACCGCATCGCAAATACGGAATAAAAAATCACTCCAAACACAGCATATGGTTTGATATGTGGGCCCGAATATTGTCTTATACAATCTGATTCCCTCTCATTGGAACCACAAACATAGCAAAACAGAATTAGGTTGATGGCATGTTTTTTGTATTTATTTGTGACACATTGGCTTGTACGGAACAATATTCATAACCTTGGATTTGAGTGAGAAAATCATTATTGCTGTTTGCTAAATTAACTTTTGATTTGCTTTCATATGTTAAGTTTTATTCATTTGAAGTAAATTGTTATCTTTGTATGTCCATAAAAGGATATGTTTTCTTTTTTTTGGTTGGAGAGGGAGCAATGCCATTTCGTAATCGAGTCACATGTATTTGAAATAGCCATGCCTAATGATTTTCACATTGAAATTAAAGGAGAGGGAACGAGCCTTGAAGTCTTTCAAAAGTGGAGTGACTCCACTTTTGGTGGCAACGGATGTGGCTGCACGAGGATTGGACATCCCACATGTTGCCCATGTGATCAACTTTGACTTGCCAAAGGACATTGACGATTATGTTCATAGAATTGGACGGACAGGCCGTGCTGGTAAATCTGGTCTAGCAACAGCATTTTTCAGCGACAAGAATCTGCCCCTTTCAAAGGCACTTGTTGAACTCATGCAGGAAGCAAACCAAGAAGTTCCACCCTGGCTCAGTCAATGTGCTGAGACATCATCCTATGGCAGTGGCGGTCGAGGTCGCCGATATGGAGGCAGCAAGTTTGGAGGCCGTGACTTCCGAAATGGTAGCCAGTTCAAGAGTGGTGAATATTACCCTAGCCAATTTGCTGATGCAGGTTCTGTTGGTGATTCCTATGCTGCTACTTCTAGTGCTTTTACTGGAGGCAGCGAGTTTGGTGGCCGTGACTTCCAAAACGGTAGCCAGTTCAAGAGTGGCGAATATTATAGGCTATTTGATGATGCAGGTGCTGTTGGTGATTCCTATGGTGCTAGTTCTAGTGCTTTTACTTGTGCTACACCTGTCACTACCAATTATGCTGCTGGATATGTTGATTCTAATTATGCTGGAGGTGTTGATTCCAATGCTGCTGCTGGTTCACATGGTTATGGCTTTGACCATGAAGCTATTGTTGCTACTGGTTGGGATTGAGCACATAGTTTTCGTTTTGTTTTGGTTCTGTTAATTGCAGTAGAGCAGTGTGGTATTGGTATAGATAAGAGGTTAACTAAAAAAATTTATCGGTAAAGGTTGCCGATTGGATGGAATCAGATGTGACAAATAGGATCCCTACACTGCACCCCAACTTTAGGTTTAATACAATTACTCAAGGTTCTACCAAAGTTTTTGTTGAGCAAACGACTATTTCTAACTTATCCTTTTGAGTTTTGACTTAGTGGAAAGATATTAACAGTTGTCGGCTGTAGACTTCTGGGAGGGGGGGAGTAAATACAATGGATTATGTCACTTGTTTGTCTCTCATTTTGCTGGTATTTGTTATCTGTAAAGAGGATGCTTGCTCGTGTACTTGAAAGCTTCACATACTAATACCAATGCCTATTTTGTCTAGCTTTGTCTTGCTTGCAAACTTTGAATTACTATCTTTAGAAATTCCATCAATCTCAAATGTGGAAGCCAATCTTATTACACCATTGTGTTAATATGTTGCATATCATTTATGTTGAAAATCTTGCAAATTTAACCGCGAAGCTTTGCATTTCGGTCAGCGATCTTTTAATTTGTTACCATAAATGGTAACTTGTATTTCTGACAAAAATATTGCTGCTGAATCATGCCTGGCTATCAGTTACTTTTGAGAAGGTTTTTTTGGATATCTCTTGGATATTTTCTATTATAATTTGATACATGGAAGCAAGGCTTAGTTTGAGATTTGTGAGTTTATTTCTTCCTAGGTTCCAATGCCCTCTTTTAGGACTTCTGAGTGATGTAGTTTTTCCATTATGGTTAAGTATTTCTGTTTGATGGGCATTTTTCAGAAGAATGACATTGGTTATGTAGGCTTTTTGATGACCAGGCTGGTTGTATGGTGTTTTGCTGTTGCACTAGACCTGGAAAGAAAGCCAGGCTGAAAAAATATGGTTTTAGAAAATATGCTGTCTCGGCTACAAATAATAGAAGCATTTTGTTTTTCTTAGTTTTTGGGTCCTCATACAATTATCACCCAGTTGGAATAGTTTGGATGTCAGTCTGAGTTCAGAGCAACAAGTGCTGAGGTTCAACTTCTCCTGAGATATAGGGGGGAGGAAAGTTGAAATTGTTCACCCTACTTGCAGAATTGGGGGTTCTTTCTTGTTACTCCTAAGAAAAGGTTTACATTTAGAAAAATGTGTGTTGATTGCTATTTTGAAAATAATGATATTAGTAGTTGCGTTAGTGTTAGTGTTAGTGTTAGTGTTAGTGTTAGTATGGGTGGCGGGTGGCGTAGGCAAGGAGTAATAATAATTTGTAGAGTTATTTTTTATCCTTAAATAAGCAGAGAAAATAATTTGAAATTTAATACTAATAATATTAAAGGATTTAGTATTATTAATGCTATGAATAAAGTATTACTAATTTGGTATTTGTTGAATTATTAGTTTCAATCACATGATACAAGCACCAAATTAGTTATGATATGAGCCAAAATTTAAAATATGAACTTTACATATTTTTTAATTCAATATGATTGGAAGCAATTTGCCAATCTAAACATGAGTTTGAATTAGTAATCCAGTGAAACAATGTGATTAGTACACGCAGTCCATACTCGCCTTTCCTAATTCAGAAGAATTAATACTAAAATGACTAATTTGTCCTCATGTACTCACTCAATATCAAAACTACCCCTAATGTATATGTAACAAATTGGTTCCTAAATAATTCTAACCATAGTAATAATCCACACGCAGCCTCTCTTCTCTGATTCTCTCGATGGAGCATGATAACAATGCAAAAAAAATTTCACCAGCACAAAGAAGCAAAGCCAGTTCTTGCATCAGGGAGGAAGGCAATTGGTTTGGCAATGTATTGGTTAATTCTTTAAAGGCGCGGTTAATTTATTTGGCTGTGAAAGTAGAGAAGTCGCGTTATGAATTTGGCCATTAAGGGAAAAAAAATGGACCTTTCTAAGGGTGTTTGGCAAAGTAATTGTCAATAATTTTTTGTTACTAATTTTAGTTAAAAGTTATAAATTTTTTCAAGCACTCACAACTTCTTGTTGAGCTATATGGCTTGTATTCTAGTCAACCCATATTACTATAATTTCTATACATAAAAAATTTTAGTGAACTCTTAATACCACCCCAACTCAATTACATATAGACAAAAAATAATATAATAAAATACGGACCCAGTAGAATACAAGCCCTATAACCCAACAATCTCCACATTGGCTTGAATTCTGCAAACCACCTTGAAGATACCAACGTTGATGTCGATTCTACTATCGTCGTCGTCGATTTGCCACACCCAAACAGCATGGCTCACACCTTTATACCGAGGTGCCCGCACCCCAACCCGAGTGCCCTACAAAGCTCACTACTTTGTAGAATAATATGGCCCAATTTCTCTCCCTTTGTGCACACAACCGGAGAGATTACCGCCACTAACCAAATCAAGAGTAAATGAGACTCGTTTCTGTCGAGGTGTACACCTGCCCATTACGTCTGTCGTTTAGTCTTGTTGCTCGGAGCTTTCCTGTGAACATCCAACTGGCATCTTGCACACCATCTGATTTGCTCACTTGAGCACTTGTACTAGCTCGTCGCTTCTGTGTACCACTACGCCTATTCTGTGTGCTTTTTCGCAATTGTTGTTCACCCTGACCACTCTTACACTTTTTTCATGTATATCGTCTACCTGTACTACTCATATGATGTTTTGCAGTAGCTCCATCTGTCACAATATTCCCTATGAGCCTGTATAGGTTGTTAATCATCTGTCCCTGTAGTATATCCATGTTTCCCTTTGAAACCCAAAGAACTCCACCTTCAGATGAGAACCTGCAACCTCTCGAATCCAGCATCCCCAGAGAAATCAATTTCTTCCTTAGATTCGGCACATGTCTAACCCAGTCAAGATCAAAACAGTCCCATCAAGCCTACAAAATCGCACTGTCCCTATACTGACAACTCTCCTCACTACATTGTGAGCCATCCTGACAGTACTCCCATTGCATGACTGATACGTATCAAAATACTCTCTGATTACACACATGTGGAACGAACATTCAGAATCTAACATCCAATTTACTTTGCTCATACCAGAAGTAACTGTGAACACCTTTAATTCTTCATAATCGGAGCCCTCTGTAACTGCTGTCTTTGATGATTGTTCTTTTTTCTTGTCTGACTTGTACTTCAGACAATTCCTCTTCAGATGACATTTCTTGTCACAATAGTAGCACTTCCCTTTGTAACCTCTCGACTTGGAATGACCTTTCTTCTTGGACCCATCTTGTTTCACTATCGCCCTACCTTTGACTTTTCCACTGTCTGATGCAATCATGATGCCATATCCATGTGATCTGCCACTCTTCCTCTTCTACAACATCTCATGAGATATGAGAGCAGCAACAACCTCATCTAACCCAATGGTATCTTTTCTAAACATCAGTATAGTCCTTAGATGCTCGTATGATGAAGGCAATGAAATCAACAGGAGAATTGCTTTATCCTCATCTTCGATCTTCATGCCGAAAGAATTCAATTTCGTCAGTATCCTGTTGAACTCGTCCAAATGCTCCATAAAGTTCGCTTCATCTGTCATTTGAAGTGCTTATAGTTGTTTCTTTAAAGACAACCGATTCGTCAATGTCTTGGACTTGTACCTGCTCTCCAACTTAGCCTAGAGTTCCGCCAAATCGCTTTCGTTGATGACTTCTCGAAAAGTACTGTTACCGAGATACAACTAAATTATGCTGTTCGCCAAGTCTTACATCTCCTCCCACTCTATATCCTTCACCGTTTTCAATTTTTTTGACTTCTTCCTTAGAGTTTTGATAAGTCCTTCACGCGTCAAAATATTTTTCACCATTTGCTGCCACAAGGTGAAGTCGTTGTGGCCGTTGAAAGGTTCAATCACGAAATCCAAATTCTTTAACGCTATTTAATTTGTGTCTGATAATCTCCACAATCTGAACAAGTCGCAATAGCAGATATATGTAATCTTTGTCCCACACAGCCCAAATTAATTCTAATTGTACCCGATCGCTCCTGATTGTACCCGATCAATCATAATCTATGCCAATCTGTCCAATCCAAATAAACGGTGCATAAATAGAAAAATTGACCGTACCGATGAATCTGCAGTGCCAAAAAACTTTAGAAGACACCTCCCCATTTGATTATTTTATTATATATACAAGCCCATATAATAAAATAAATTAAATAATTAATTTCATGCTTCTAGCACACTGGATCAAAACTTTGAAACCACGTAAATTGTTGCTTCATTTGGGATTTTAAAATTTTGATTTTCAAAATAATGAAGTTGTGCAAAGAAATGACAGTGTAGAATTTTGCTATGCAACCAATGCCACGCCCTTTTTTTTGTGCGAAAAAAATATTTTTGATTTATACAAATCAAAATAAAAAATAATACCTGTGCTCCGACCAATCACCACGGCTTTGAATTGTCCATCGTCGGCTCTGATACCACTTATTGAGATTTAAAGACTAATTCATAAATCACGTAAATTTTCGGTGTTAATTATTTTCTGCTTTTGTGCATGATTTTACTTTTGTTTGCATTCGAGAATTGGTGTTCAAATTACAACACTTTTGCTATAACATATAACTACTTTTTTTTCTATTAAGTTACAAACTACAATTTTTACTAAATATTCACAATTTTTGCTATAAGTTACAATCTATAAACTACTAGTTTTAGTAATGGTATTTTGCATTATTGAAACTAATAGGTTATGGATTGTAAATTGTAGCAAAAGTTTTGAATATTTGATAAATATTATTATTTGTAATTAAAATAAAAAAAAGTAGATATAACTTATTGCAGAAGTTGTGGGTGTTTAAAAAAAATTATAACTTATAAATAAAATTAGTAGTAGAAAGCAAAAACTATTATGAATAACTTTGCTAAACACCCTTATAAATATTTTACCAAATATTTGTAAATGGATAAAAATAAAAATAAAAATTTATAATTCCATCTATTTATTCCTAAACAAATATGATATCTTGGAGTTTATGGTACAATTTCTTTTCCAAACAAACATGAGAAGAGGATTGAGCTCATTATATTAATACATAATTTTAGTAATTTCATATCTAATCTTATTGCATTGTTAATTCTACTCAATCTATATCTCTTATCAAACGAGACTTAAGGGATTACTTATTTCGAAAAATACAATACTCTCGGTCTTAATATATTAATGAATAATTATTTAATATTTTTAGAGTATTATTTGATAATTTCACATGATATTTTTATCTAATATTATGATAATAAATTTTACGGTGTAACATAATGAGTCATCTTTATTAGGTGTTTAAAAAATAAAAAATAATTTTTATAAATTATAATTATTTATTTATTAAAAATATCACGTATTATTATTACTTACACAATACTCCAAAAATACTTAACAATTTGTCTATAGTTGAGTATATTTTGAAACTTTCCTATATGAAATTTTTAATTTCTTTAATTTTTTTTATTCTTCTTTTCTTTGATTTTTTTTCATTTTTTGTCTAAATTTTTTTATTTTTTCGAACCGTCTTGATGAGATAAATTATAATAGTAAATTTTTTTTATCAAATGATAAAAAAAAGTTTACTAAAAACAAAAATAAACAATATAATATTTGACTTATTGGCTTATTTTTGTCTTTTTTGAATTTTTTTATATTTTAATTAAAAATTTTTACTTTTTCAATTAACTTCAATGAGAAGAGTTAAAAAGTTTAATAATTTAATTAAAAAATAAAAAAAATACTAAATATAAAAATAAACTAAATAAAATAAACAAATAAGCAATTATCCCAAACGGGAACCACGCCTCCTCTGTGTTTTTTAAAAATTGGTGATCAGTCCAATTTATAGGCCGTTTACTATTTTTCATTTAGTATAAGATTTTTTTAACTAGTAGAATCCATTCTTATAAAAGTTTTAACGTTCAAAATTTTTTTGAAACAAAAATACCTTAGAACAAATAAATTTATCTGTGCCTTTTCAAAACATGAATAAAAAATACAGATAAATTTATCTGTTTTATTAAAAGTACGTATAAAGAATACGAATAAATTTATCTATATCTTTTTAAAATATGTATAAAAAAAACAGATAAATTTATCTGTTTATATTATCTGTGTTGATATACAAACAGATAAATTTATCTATTTACATTATCTGTATTAATATATAAATAAATAAATTTATCTATTTATATGTTAAATAAATAAATATCAAACAATTTATCTTTTTGTTAATGAACCTTAACTATTAAAACTTATTTCTTTTGGGCCGGCTGAAATCTCCACGTGTTTTTAACCTGAGAGTGGGGAGTGGGGAGTGGGGAGTGGGTGAGAATTCAAGGCAAGGGGTTGGTCGAGCAGCGAGCGCTAATTTTCAAAAATGGAAGAGATTACGGTAGCAGTGAACAACATGAACATCAACGATTCGCAGAAGAAGAATCGTATTCAGGTCTCCAACACCAAAAAACCCTTGTTCTTCTACGTTAATCTCGCCAAGGTATTCCCAGATCTCCCTATCTATACATGTAAATATGTATGTGTATATGTTATCTCGCTTTTTTACTTTACTACATCTGCGATTCATTGTATTTATCTTTGTAGCTGTGTTTGTTTACGAATTGTTTGAATTCAATCGAAGAGTCTTGCCTTTTCCGCAATTAGCTTATCGTTGTGTTCTTATTATTGTGGAATTGCATTTGTAGAGGTATACAAATGTAAGAGGTACATGTGTATGTGTATATGTATATGTTATCTCGCTTTTATACTTTATTGGATCTGCGATTCATTGTGTTTAGCTTTATAGATGTGTATGTATAGGTATAATTTAAATTCAATCGAAGTCTTGTCTTTTCCGTAGCTAGTTTATCGTTGTGTTCTTATTATCGTGGAATTGCACATGTAGAGGCACATGTGTAAATGTATACGCTATGTCGCTTTTTTACTTTACTGGATCTGCAATTTATTGTATTTAGCTTTATAGATGTGTATGTATACTTATAGTTTACATTCAATCGAAGTCTTGCCTTTTCCGTAACTAGTTTATCGATGTGCTCTTATTATTGTGGAATTGCACATGTAGAGGTACATGTGTGTATGTATACGTTATGTTGCTTTTTTACTTTGCTGGATCCGGGATTCATTGTATTTAGCTTTATAGATGTGTTTGTATACGTATAGTTTACATTCAATCGAAGTCTTGCCTTTTCCGTAACTTGTTTATCGATGTGTTCTTATTATTGTTGAATTGCATATGTAGAGGTACATGCAGCAGCACGATGAAGTGGAACTTTCTGCCCTCGGCATGGGTATGTTCTCTTACTTATGCAAGTCTTGTGTGTGTCTGTATGTAATTACATATTTATTATATGTTCTGTTTTTGGGGTTTTTTTTTCTGTGTTCTATTTTAGGGTTGCTGAAAGACAAAAAAAAAAAATACTATGTCTTAGTTATAGCAGTTCACTCTCAAATGAGTTTAGAGTTTGTATATGTGATTATTGTGTCCGTAGATCTACTTTTTTGATTTTTGACAACAATCTTTGGTCCCTCCTTAGGCTCCGTTCAATTGTCAAAAATTTGAAGCCAGAAAGTTATTTGCAGGAAAAGTGAAATCAAGTAAAGGAAAACGAAATCTAATTTCCAGTTTGTGTTCATTTGACAAAAGAATTTTGTAGGATAGTTAGAATATGGTAGTTGAAAACCAAGATTCCTTCAAAATCCTGTGTTTTTTGCATGACAACTGAACAATCAAAAACCCATGTTTATTGCTAACTGAACAATCAAAAAATACAAGAAAGTTAGACTTTCTAGTATTTTCCATTCATTTTCTGACAACTGAATGGAGCCTTAAGTTGCAAATATTTGTGTAACATTGGATGTTTCTTAATAAGGATATTGGTGTATTGTTGATTTATGTACCCTCTAGTTTAGCACGTGCCGTGTTGTTTTGTCCATTTGCTTTGCGATTTGAGGACTGTGCTGCTTTGCATTATGCTGCTTAGGGGTGTCTTATGATGCTTGCATTGAGATGATTGGTATGATGGTGCCTTTTGGTTGGCAACAATAAAGGTTGTTAGGATTCAGCACATACATTTGCCTGGTCTTGGATGATAGGCATATTGTCGCATATTTGTCTTACTTTGATGATTTAAAATTTGGTAGTTTTGAACTTCTTCTAAGATGGGATGAATCTTTCATTTTAGTTTCTTTTTATTCACAAAAATACATGCATCTTTGGATTGGCATAAATTCTAGCATAATCAATAATATAATAAAGAATTGTATATCTTATTGAGACTCGGCCCACATCTTGTGCCATAGAGGCAAGTACCTAACTTATTAGTTATTACATTATATGTTCATCATTCAACACAATTTTAAAAAAAAGAATTATTGATGTATTGCTTAAATCTTCATATTTAGAACATATCTTTAATGTCTAATTGTTTTGAAATAGCTTTATATTTATTCTAGAAACAATAACGGAGTCTTTATGATACACGGTTCAGTTCAATTGATGATTCCAAAAAAGGTAATTTGGATTCACAATTTGATCATCGCTTTGACAACTATGGTAACTATGGTGGTGAGAGGTCATGTGGAAAGAGAAATATAGTTTGGCCAGATTATTGCGTTGGTTGATTTTGGAACCTATGCTGTGTAGACAAACTACTATGCATCTAATATTTCTGTATTCTCGTTCAACTTCTTAAATGTGTGTTGGAGGATCCATTTATCAAAATACTAGAAGTTTATGCATTACAAGATATAAACCTAAGAAAGAGAAAAATAATAGGACATCTACAAAATTCTTTACTACCTACATGACAACTTTATGTTGAGAAATCATATGCTGCAATTTGTGCCTTTTGAATGGTCATCCAAATTTTGGGCAATGCTAATCCAGTTGGTTTTTTATTTTTCCTATTTCTTTGCGCATTTGTACTTTATGAATTTATTTATATCTTTAATTGAAATTCAGCTTCTTACACAGTACATAACTGGATGTCATAGAATTGACCAAACAAACCAAATCTTGTGTTCCAATCGATTGAGTAGTCTACATAAATCCTTTTACTCCTTTGTTCTTTGGCAAATGATAAACGTTCAATTAAATTTACTGGATTCCCATCCTTTTTATTACATCTTATGTCAGTTTAGTTTTTCTCCTCTTCCTAACATTCCCATTAAGAGTAATAATATCACGCTTACGCTCTTATCTACTAGTTTTTATTTTATATCACCAAACTATCTTTGTTTATTTTTTGTCATCTTCAATTAAGTAATACTCTTACTACCCTACCATTTCACAAATGCCTTTGTTTTTAATTCTATTTCTTAGTCTTACACTCTTACTACGCATCCATTTTAGCATGCTCATCCCAGCTGCTACACATTCTGTTTTTTGTGTTGTTTTGTAGTTACTCAACATTTTGTCCGACACATCATTGTTGACCTTATCATTATTTTGTTAAATCTTTTATTTAATTTTTAGGTATCTATCGATTACATAATATGTCAGATACACACCTCCACTTGAATCAATATATTTTGATTCTATGGGTTACCTCATCCCAAATCTCTCCATTTTGGGTTTCCTCATCCCGACTTTCTCATTTTTTGTTAATTATCGAACCTTGATATTGAAACTCTTCACTTTTTGAAATCTCAGGATTTTTTATCTTCACGCATACCTTAAGTACGTATGTATTTTTTTAAGCATTATCACTATACGAAATGAAACAGTGGCTAGTACGTTAAGCTAAGATCAACCACTTGAAGAAAGCAGAGCCTTTCCTAGCGCTCCGCCCCCATTGTATAGGTTGGGGAACTTTGGTTACGCGATTTTCTCTTATAGGGGTCTATTTTTGTTATCACGAAAATGCAAGTTGTTACCGTAGTAGCTGCATGAATCAAAGCGGATACTAGAGTGGGACCCTCCATAGCATCGGGTGACCAAGTTTGCAATCTATTTGTGCAAATATTGTTATTTAATTAACATTTCATTCAGTTTTAGTTCTACTTATTTTAGACTTTTTTGATTGCAATGCCTTTTTTCAAAATTAATATTTGGCATTACTTATATTTTTGTTTTGTCCACTAAAATAGTATCATATGTAACCAAAGTATACATAAAATATTTTTCCGAATATGTCTAATCAATTCATCCATAATTGAAGGAAAAAATAAGAACTTAATGCATCAAATACTACAGTAATTAAAAATAGATTAAGGTGGTTTGGACATATACAACGTTGACTAATTGATGTAGTAGTAAGAAAAAGCGACATGATCATGAGTAATGAAAACACTATGAGGAGGAGTAGGCCTAATTGACATAGAATGCGGTATTAAGAAAAGATATGAACATATTAAAATTTACTAAAGATATGACTCTTAATAAAGTAGAATAATGTAAAAGGATTAATATAGTCAATCTCAATTAATTAGGATAAGGGCTTAGTTTGGTTAGTCATAACCCTATCATATGTAATGACCCATTGGATGGCCCAGTTAACCTATGAAAGTGTCCAGAACTTCAGTTCAAGTTACTTTAGGAGCAATTGGTGTCTCATATAGCGTAATCGAACTTCCCATCATAAATGTCTTTTATGGCATCCATATACTCCTTTGATACTATAAATCTCATTAGTAAGTGTATTATTTTATAGTAGATCTACCAAGTATAAATTCAATCTGACATTGTCATTACCATTCTTAAGCGATAGTGCAATACTCAATTACTCTCTCCCACAAATTTTATTGTGTAACTTATCAATTTACTATCTCTAGAGTTACAATGTTAGCTGTCTCCATTATTTTCATATATAGGCACCGAAATGCTTTAATCTTCACTCTTTAGGAAAGAGGGAGGGTTGTGTGTTAAGTAGCCTGATATCTAATGTGTAATAATCTTGTCATATCTCTTATGGATATTTAATTAAATAGGAGTGAGAATAAACTATTTATATTGATTGTTTTCCTTCCTGATCTTTTGTGCGCATGGTGGCATTGTTGTAGTCATTTCCTATTGTACTTGATTTATGTTCAAAGATTCAATCCTGATTCCTTGTATGCTAGTTTGTCTTCTTTTTCATACAATGACTTATTGTTTGCGCGCGCGCCTTCTTCTTTGTTGAAGGAAAAAAACCTAGATATTTGTAGGGTGTTCAAAAAATCGTTGAAACCAATCCAAACCGTATGGTTTGATACAGTTTTTTCAGTGAATGGTTTGGTTCCAGTTCTAAATAATTAGGAACCGTTCTTTGTGGTTCAATTCTCGAATTAAGATTCGAAAAATCATATGAAGCCGAACTGGTCTGATCTGTCACTTATTAATAATATTTATATTATGTATTATATATAGATAAAAAATTTAAAAATACAATTTATTGTATTTTACTTTTTTTTATTTCCTCTTTTTTATTTTTTCTTATAACATCGTAATATTATATAATTCATAAACTATTGGTAATAGATGAAAAAGTAATAAAATATAATTCATAATTTATAAAAACATGAAACTCTCTTTGTAAGAATATGAAACAAGTGATAAAAGAACATATAAAATAAAATAATATAAATAAAGAAAATAAAATTTTAATAGAAAAAATAAAATAAATAAATGTATAATTTTTTTAAAACATAAAATAGGCAATAAATACTTATCCTTAAAACCGTGGTTCCAAACTAGAACCGAAACGTTATTTATTGGTTTAGTTCGGTTTGGTTTCATGATACATACGGTTCGGTTCCGGTTCTTAAATTCTTGGAATTGTTTGAAACGGTTTGGTTATTGATTTAGCTCAAAATTGAACCAAATCGGACCGTGAACACCTTTAGATATTTGTTAGTTGGCACTGTCATCCTCCACTAGTCCAAGTTTTTTAGGCATGTTTTATAGTGGGGAAAACTAAAGAAATCTGATGAAAGTGCATGGTTGTGGATGTTTTGGGGGACAAAAAACTGGTTTCAAAGCATGTCTGATGGAGTGCTACTCATGATTTTGAGCATTTCGAAACAACATAGTCTTGTCAGGATTACCAAATGTGATTTTGGTCAATGCAGATGAGGCCAGATATTTTTGTTAAATCTTCTGCATGATCAAATAGTTAACTCCTATATTACTGTCCTTGTTCTTTTTTATTTGGTGATGTTACTGCTTGCTGTTGATCTCCCAAGATTACTGATAAAAACTTCATCCTTAATCCCTTTTGGATCCCAAAAACGGCAACTACTTTCCTGTCATCCCTAATAAGCAACTGATACTACTATATGTGCGACTATGCTCCTGATATAAAGAACTCACTGAATTACTTGCTGCGGGGAATATTTTTCAATGAGTGTCAGGCCCATCGATTGAATGTTATTCATGTTATTGCTGGTGTGATTTAATATTGCCAGTGAAATTGATGGAAAATAAAACTTATTTTGGTTTTCTGTAATTGGTTTTCGGATATGGTTTAGTTGTCCTTTAATCCATTTGTGAATTTCACTGAGGCTTTGGAGTGAAGTTTTGAAATATAGATGTGAGAGTTGGTCAGGTCTCTCTTTTTGTATGCGGGTTTGCGCCCCCTTGGTGCCTTTTAATATACTTGATAATACTACTCATAATAAAAGTAATTGAATTTTGCTGTTTTGCTTGTTGTGTGCATTCTATACTCTAAATTAATGAGCGGGGTTATTTATTGTAATCATCTACCACATGGTTATGGCATGTTCAATACTTCAATGATAGACAATTTTATCAATATCTGTGCAGCTATAGCTACAGTTGTCACCGTTGCAGAAATTCTGAAAAATAATGGATTGGCTGTTGAGAAGAGTAAGAATCTTGATATTTATTGTTATCATTAAAATATGTTTATTCATATTTCATATTGTAAGCAAATGTGGAACTCTTGATTCCTGCAAAATTTGATGGTTAACACTTTGCAGAGATTATGACATCTACTATCGATATGAAGGATGAATCAAGAGGGCGACCTGTGCAGAAAGCTAAAGTAAGTTTGGAATGAATTGGATGTTCATGATTTTGGTAATATTTGCATGGTTTACATTCAAAATAAGACAGTGGAGCCCTTTATTCGTTTCTCCCATCTGATGTATTTTTCAACCTTTTTGTTAACCTTATGGATTTGATTTCTCTGGACTCGTTTCTTTTATTAGACATGACCATTTCTTGGCATTCTTATTTTTCTTTAATTTAATCATATCGCTCCTTTGTCTTTATTTATTTATTTATTTATTTATTTTTTCCATTTTTTGGCTTGTGTGGTTAGGATTCATGGTTTAGGAGTCACAATGAGTTTATAGGCCCTTTATGGTAACGTACACGTTACTGTTTTCTATTTTCTGTTTTCAAAATTTTTGTAAACCGTAAAATAAAAAACGTTTGGTAATTATTTTTGTTTTTTAAAAAATATAAATAGTTTCAAAAGTTACTAAATTCTTGTGATAAAAAAATTGTGTTTTTTTTTATTTTGTAAATAATTTTTTATTCTATTTTTTTTTTCACCACCTTCGACCATCGTCTCTATTCGTTATTTCTAACCCCCACTCCTACCTTTTTTTTATCAACACTGACAAGTACTTCTGTCCACTTTCGACCACCACTCATACCTATTTCTATCATCACTGACAAGAATATCCGGGCACTACTTCCAACTATCATCTCCAGCTAACATGGGTATCCCCACCTCCAATAATGCTCTTGGGTAACTCTCATCCCGCTAGCAGTCCCCTTTGGGCATTATTAATTTATTCTAGAATAAAATTGTACAAAAAATCTATGTGCCAACCATGTTTTTGCTTTTGTTATTTTTATTTTTATTTTTTATAAAAAGAAATAAAACATGTTTTTTTGTTTATTGTAAATTAAAAAGAAAAAACTGTAAGCTATAAATTTACCAAACGGGGCTGTGTTTCACTTGTAAAATCATGCAAATTGAGCCATTCTTTTGGGTGAATTCTACTATTAATCTATAACCTTGACCTGTTGCAATACCTGTGTCTTTTGTTCACAGATTGAGATATTGCTGGGGAAGACAGAGAGGTTTGAGGAATTGATGGCAGCTGCTTTGGAGGAGAGGGAAGTTGGAGAAGGTGAAGAGCAGAGTTGAAGTGGGGGCTCTGCTTTATTTCCTGGGTGTTTGGTTTTGAAAATAGTAGTATTGGTTAAAGCACTTTACTAGTTGATTTCTTCTCTAATTGTTGTTGTTGCCTGTTTTGCTCTTCTGTCCACAACTACTTTTGGTAGATGTGAAAAGTGTTGGCTTGGAGACCATAGAAACAAACACAATTTGCTTTTGAAATTCAATTCTTTTTTTTTTCATTTGATATATTTTTTTAAAACTTATTTGCTAACAATTTTGATAGCGACGCCCCAAATACCATGACCAGGCCGTGATTGGCAACCCAAGTTTTTTAGCGTTTTGATAAATAACACAAAAAAATCAAACATAGTTTGATAAAAAAAATTAAAAAAACTAAAAAGTTAAATTAAATCATTAATTTCTAAAATATTTTATTTAAATTTTTATTTCATTTTAAAAGATAATAATATTTGTTTGATAACTTATTAAGTATTAATTTCAACTATATATATATATAATTGTTATAATTAAGTAGTAGGAGGGTAATATTATCTTTCGCGTTTTTTCCTCTTTTATGTTCCATGGATTTTGTGGGATGAAGGATGTAGAAGTCATCATGTACTTCAAAGTCTACACGTTATTGATAATTAATTTAAAAGTTTTTTTTTAAAATATATTTTTTACTTTTTAAGTTACAAAGTCAAATAGTAAAAAGTTAACCTTATTTATTTGATTAAAAAGCTAAAAAATTAAAAAAAGTGTACATTCAAATAAAGACTATTCAAATTTTCAACGTATTTGAACAAACAATAATAGTATTACTCGAAAATTTATTTACTATTAATTCTAATTATATGTAATTATTATAATTAACTATGTAGAAATATAATATTATTCAATTTGAATTAAAAGAGAAAAAAATAACTTTTTATCCAATTAACGAACTGAGAAACTTAATGGTTTTATCATTTTCTTCGGATTTTTGAGCCCTTCATACCAAGGGGAGAAAGTTTAATCTCTTCAATTTTAAGAATTTGCCCTTTCACTGGTACAATAAAAAGAACAAAAAAAAACCTTACAAGTTGTTGCATGAAAACCTGGAAATTTCATCTGCTGTGATTGATCCTAGCTTTTGCATCTGCATCTTTTTTCTGGTGATGGTTCTGTACTTCAATTTAGCAAACTTCAAACATTCTAAAGAATCAGAAGAATAAATCAAAAATCAACCCAAGCAACTGCTTATCTTTCAATGATGAAATATGTGCCAATGACATTTGGAAGTTCCAAAATTCACTTCCTTCACAACTAGAAGGAAGAAGATGCAATAAATTAAGCCTAGCCTATGCCAGAACTGCCGTAGTATTCAGATTTCACTCCGCCTCCTAATGCAGTCTGAACGGCAAACAATAAGACTTCAAATAGACCTCCAAAATGAGCGAGTTTGATGGTTTCTTTACTGATCATCTTCTTTCTCAAAGAGTATCCTCTTGCACGCTTCGTAGCACATGAAAGAAATCCCGGCAGCAGGAATTAACTTCATGCAGCTCGGCCCCAACCCTCTGTACAGTCCCGGGAGCCCCTCCTGTTCGAGTATGCTCACGAGGGCATGAAGCATGTTCTTGTATTGTCTACCATTGAGAGCCCCGGCTTGCATGTGCTTTCTAGCCACCTCCAGCGGGAAAGTTGCAGTGCTCGAGATCGCGCCAGCTGTTGATCCCATTAAGAGGGTCGCAATGTTCCCGATTTCCTCTTGATCAAAAACTTTCTTGTATGCTTTGCACAGCGTGTCGTAAGCAAAATAGTTGGTGGCAGCATATGGAACTACTCCAATCAGACTGGGGGTGAGGCCTCTGTATAGTTCTGCAGGTCCTTCCTCTTGGACAATTTTCAGAAAAGCGTCAAACAGGTTTTTGTATACACCTCTCTGCAAATGGATGATATTCGTAAGAAATGCAGATAAAGCAGCTTCACATATATTATTTTTTTTAAGAAGAAAGAAAAGAAAAGAAAATGTGACATGTTATGTTAACGCGTTAATTAAAAACACCTGGACGGTTATTCGAGTCTTGAGCAACTCAAGAGGGTAGGTGCATAAAGTAGAGCTAATCCCGGCGATGGCACCTGCAATTGGAGATGCAGGTATTGGTAGTTTTGGTTCTTCTCCAGGTTTAGGTGTCAAATGCTTCTTAACTGTATCATAAGCAAATAACTGCAGAAAGGTTGGCACAAAGAAGGGTGTCAAAGAATCGGAAGGATCAACACCGAACTTTGTAACTAATGAAACCAAAAAATGATACTTTGAATATAACTTTCAGGTAAGGGGGCCTCAATCCTTTTGACTAAAATAACATTGTATCTGGGTATCATTTACAGTGAGGAAAAAAGAGAAATGGACAATCATAAATAAATAAAAAATACATGATTGTTTATCAAAGATCCACTACAATTACTAAATAGTTATGTGAACGTCTCTGTTCCGTAAAATCTCCAAACGTATGATGTCTAAACAGAAATACCAACAAAGACATTTTGTGCAATTTTCAGTCCCTCTATAGTCGTTCGAATAGTCAAGGGATTAATACTGCCATATTTTCAATACACAAGCCAAAGCCCAAAAGACAAGCCGACAAAAATAATGAACGCACTATCATAGAGGAACCAAATACAAGCTTGTGAGGCATGAAAACCTTTATTTTACACTTTAGAGAAAATAATGAGAGAGTTCATGCATATGAATCCATAAGGTATCCAAAAACAAACAGAGTTGTTAAAAACATATAGCTACCCTCCAGAAGGCATGCATTTTCCCAGGAGCATAATTATGGTCTTTGTTTGACTCTTCTATTTTCTCCAATGCAACCATGTCCACCGGGCATGAAGGAAAAATGTATGAGATACTTGTTCGATACCATACCTTACATTTGAAATAAATTAAAAATTCATAAATCCCTCACATGAATGGAAGATAGAAATCCAGTTCCCCCTATTTCCTAAGCTAATTTCAGGTATATTCCTAAATGATTACAACATCTAATGCAATATTATACAATAAGCAGTGTCTGTAAATGCTCCCAAATTGTACATGTACTTATACCCAACTACTAGATACATACCCCTCTATACTAGGATGAAGGGTTTAGGAAAGTTCAACACCTGGATACACAATCGTACCTGATACTCATTCTCGAGTTCATGTAACAAAGATTTTGGTTCAACTCGAAGTTAACAAGAAAACACCAACACGGCTGCAATAAGTTGAATTAGTCGATCATGAACTCCGAAGGTTGGAAGTGACCACTATATGAGAAATAGAACAACTCGAAGTTAACAAGAAAACACCAACACGGCTGCAACAAGTTGAATTAGTCGATCATGAACTCCGAAGGTTGGAAGTGACCACTATATGAGAAATAGAACCTTACACAAAAGACAATAATTGCAGATGAACTAAATCCTTCAACAACCATAACAAACAAAAGTAGATACAAGTCATGTTCACAGGTTCATAATCATAGCTTCAAGATCATGTTCTTTGCTCCATAACCGCAAAAAGCTAGAGATAAACAATCAGGCAAATGACTATTTGTTGCTATATCACTATGATCATCAAACAAAAGCAAATATCATCTCTCATACCTCAATTGCCTTGCTCGGCGCAACACGAATGACATTAACCAAATTACCCCTAAATAAGCCCTTCCACCCTTCATTCTTCATGATATCCTGAAACACTTCTTTCGTCGAGTGTCCACAACTTCCCACCATCAAATGCGTCCTTATCGTCTCAAACGGGGCAACCGATGTTCGTGACACTGCACCCGCGATCGCCCCACTGATCAACCGCCTCACCGATGGATTCCCAATCTTAATGTTCAATCTAACACCACCCTTCTTCTTCTTCTTCTTTTTCTTCCTCTTCAACAACCCCTCCTCCTCTACCTCCTCTGCCTCACCAACCACAAGTTCTAGTACCCCAACAATTTTGAAACCTGGCTCGGGCAACATGTATTTGGAGTGCAAATTCAAATAGGGAAGTTTTAGGGCAGTTGAACTAGGACAGCTTGGGGTTATCCCAAACCCCATTCCCATCTGCCCAACGCTTGCGAATAACCCCCCCGGGTGACGATTTTCATCTCCAGAACACCATGGTAATCCTATTCCAGAGTTTGAAAATAACCCACCACCATTATCTTCAAAGGCTAGCAATCTTCTTCTACCCATGTATATATATACAAACCAAACTTAAAACTAAGTTTGCCCCTTCAACTTTTGTGATAAAACCCAAGTAACTAGTGGTTAAAAATCGTATGATTTGAGATTCAAATCAAAGATATACATAAATATTGGAGTATATGTCAATGGGTGTTCAAAAGTGGATAAATATAGCAGTTGGGTATTTAGAAATCGGCTAAAGAATCGAATATTTTAGTGAAAGAAAAGCATAAAAACCTACGAATATGTTCAATTGAAAATATGGGTAGAGGAATCCTTTTGGGACACAGATGAATAAAAACGAAGTTGGGTGGAGATTACCAGGTGGTTAGGTTATGTGAAGAAGAAGCAGAAACAGTTGGTTGTTCTTGCTTTGCTTCTTCTTCTCTCTCACCTATAACAACTAGCCCTCAGCAGTAAAGGGAATATCTTAGGATATGACATTTGCTTGCTGTTTCTTGTATGTTTAGGTGACTATATTCTATTATTATATAATATGATATTTTATGTGTAGTATTTAAAAATAAATTATAAATTTATAAGATGATATAAGTACTACACATAAAATATCATATCATGTGATACTCAAACGCGATCACCAAACATTGTTATTATAGTATTATTCTTACTTTAAAGTAAAATTATGTAAATTTTTTATTATCAAAAATATTTTTGCTTAGTATTACTTTAAAGTTGTAAAGGGTTTTTATATTGTGCAAAATATCCATTAATTTTTTTTCATTACTTAATTATAACTATTCAAAATTTAAAATTTTAATTTTTTTCTCAACTATTTTAATTTTCATATATACTCTTGCATACGAATACGTATACCAACTTCTAATGCATATTAAATAAGTTACTTTTATTATTTTATATATAATAAAAATAAATTAATATTCTATTACTTAAAATATTTATTGTTACATTATTAAATATTAAATATAAATCACATAAATAATGGAACATAATTTCGACTACCGAGTAATTAATTATTTCTAACTCAACCTTTTGGCTTTGCTTTGCTCTCACTTCATTGGTGAGGAAGTCACAGTACTCGTGGGCAACTTCTAATTACACGCTTATTTTTTCTTTTCGCACCTATTCTCTGATGAACACAAAAATTAAAATTAAAAAAAAATTTAAGTGCATTGCAAATTTAATATAAAATTAAGTAAAAAAATATATCAAATACACAATATTCTTTAAAAGAAGAGAAAAATATTTTTCCGCAATGAGAAAAAAACCCCCACACGGGAGAAACTAAACCTCTATAAAGTTATTATTAAAACACACTAAAAAAATTTCAAAATAAAAGATAAAATTAATCACCATGACCTGCACATTGTCATCATTCTATTATCAGTAAAAATAACATTATAATCTAGACTCAACTCTTACAAAATGACTTTTTGAAGGCTAGGAGTTCGTTAAATTTCAACTTTGACATTAACGATATCAATTTATTTTTATTGATCTAATAAATATTCATATCTGAAACTGCTACCTTAGAAGAACAGATTAAGGAAAAATGAATGATGAAAGAAAAAAAATATATACTAAAAAGTAAAATGAAACACAAGTCACTTAGTCACGCACAAAACAAATAAAAAAGATAAGAAAAGTAGAAAAAGCAGATAGAAAAAAATTAAAGGAAAATTAATGAGAAGAGGAGAGCTGAGTCAGATCGAACATACCTACTTATTTTAAAAAAAAAGTAAAATATTAACTAGTTTTGTAGTCATTCTATTCACTAAAATGAGGTATTTTAGGTTGGAGCGATTCTACACGCACAGATGATGAATAACTGATTACATATAAGTAAAAGATAAAGACAAAAACACCGACTACTCATCATATGTGCTAACATTTTTCTTTAGGTTGTGCTTGATGCACTTTTAATACGGTAAAGACATTTATAATTGAATTAACACTAAAATTTCTAATAATAAATTTATTTAAGAAAGTGGCCAAATAACTTGCTAAAAAATCATCATTCATAGGTGTTTGGTATTACTAAAATTAGTAATTTATAGAATTTAACTTGTAATAGAAGTTGTGAGTAATTGATAAATATTATAATTTATAACTAAAAATAAAAAAAGTAATTATAAATTATAGCAGAAGTTACATGTGTTTGAAAAATTTATAAATTACAATTAAAATTGATAATAAAAAACTAAAATTTAATAACAATAACTTTACCAAATATCCCATCTTCTTGCCGCTGCCTATATATACATGTTTTCATAACTGAAAATGCATGCTTGGTTGTAGCACTTAAAACTAATAAAGTCAATACCGAGACTAACCAATCTTAATAAAAAGATATATTAATGACTTTCTTGTTTTCATCAACTTGTGGCACAGTTCAGAAATTGTTGATATTAGTTTTAAAATTTTTAGGTTCAATTGGCAAGTAATTTAAAAATTAGTTTTTTTTGTATTTTTATATTTTTAGTTAAAAAGCTAAATTAGGTTTAGAGTAAATTATTTGATAACTTAGCTTTTAAGCTAGTTTTTTTAAATTGGTTATTTGGGTAAAAAGTTAGCATTTTTACTTTTAGTTCAAAGTGAATAATTTTATCCTTCTATATATTTGATATTAACAATTATATGTAGTTGGTAGTGATAGTAAATAAGTTATGAATAAGAGGTATTATTGTATTTTAAAATTAGTATGAGTTTGAATAAAATATTTTAAAAGTTTAAATTTTAATTTGACTTTTATCTTTTTAACATTTTTCGCTTTTTTGCCAGATGAGCAATCACATTTATAGTCAAAAAATCAAAAAGACAAAATTGACAATCAGAACTAGAATGTTTAAAAATATTGAGTTTAAAGCTATACTTTGTAATTGAAATTTCAAAGGATATTTTTTTTACAACGTGAAATTCATAGAATGATAATTTGCAAACTTATAAATATTTTTTTGAATGATCTTTAAAATATCATCGTTTCAAAGCCGAGTTTAAAATGAGAAACTCCATCATGGAAAGAAACCCTAATGAGTAATGGGAGAGAGCCTAATTACTTATTTGACTTTGAATTTTCTTAATTGAGTTATGGGTCAACTTGCAGGTCCAGTGTTGAAAAAAAAAATATATATGGTCTAATTTGATAATGTATTTAAGGTCATGCAAATAAAAATAAAATTATAATTAAGGATAAAATTGATTATTTTTAAGTTAAAAAGGGGTAATTAATTATATATTTTTTAAAAGAAAAAAGGTAGAGACTTGTAATCCAGCCTTCGTTTTATGTAAACACTTCTAAAATACTCTAATCTAAAAAAAGAGTTAAAAAAATAGATGATAAAGAGAGTTCAATAGATTTTGACTAATAATTTAATAAAGACAAAAAAATAATAATATCAATATTAGGATTTAGATCTTAGAATAGTTTGATAATTCGTTTGAAAAACACTCATTAATTTTTTATGATATTTTATTCTATGCAAAAAAAAATGAATATTTTAAATTAAGAATGAAAGTTTTAAAGTGATTTAAAGTTTGGAAGCTTATAGTACAAAATACGTCTGACGAATTGATGAACAGATCAATATGAATTAATCACCAATCGATCGGTCTGCAAATATATTGTAATCTCAATAAGATCACGTGATGGACAGATTATCAAGAATTGATCACCAATCAATCAGAGGTCATACTGATCGATTGATTTATTTTGCGAGACTACTTTAAATTGCCGCTAGAGTTTTTGCAGCTATAGGCTTTTGGTGTATTCTCTCTCTTCAGTAGTTGAGTGCTTTGAAGAACAAGATTTCTTAGACTTTTGTTAGGCTATTGCTTGATGATTAGATAGATTCAAAACTTTCAAATAGATCGTCAAGCATCAGATTTACAATTTTTTTTATCACTTCTTGGTGCATCTTGAGTGGATTCTCAAGAAAAGAAGCCAATGTAAATTTTGCCAGCCGTTAAGCACGAGTTGGTGTACGTGAATTTGACAAAAATAAACTTACATTCGTAAGTTATGGATTCAACGATGGTATCGTAAGATCTCTTGTAACAAAAATTTATTCATAGTGTTTGATTTACCTAAACTGGTCGTTTTTTCCTGAGTTGGGATTTTTCACGTTAATATCGTGTGTCATTGTGTAGTTGGTTTTGTAATTGCTTATGTGATTGATTATGATATATTGATTAGTGCAAATTAAAAGTAAAAATGTGACTTTTCAGTCAATACATTATTAGAAGTGGAATATTTTCTTTTACAAATTCAATACACTTTTTATAAATATAAATGCATTATTTACTTTTTATTGAAGGTCAATTGAACATTATTTAGCATTTTTCAAAAAAGCAAAAAAAAAAAATCTATTTGCAATTGCCAAAACAATAATGTTAGGAAATTCAACTTATTTTACTAAATTTGTATTTAAAATGATAAGGCCCAATTATGAACATTAATACAACGGGTATTACATAAATTTTATTTTAATTTAATATTTATGATTGTGCTACATCATTTTAGATACTAAATTAATAAAATAAGTTATCATCATTGCATTATTATTAACTATTTAATATTTCAAGATGTTCGAACTAGTTCGCGCGTACTTTGATTAAATCTTAAAATAACAATTCTACTGTCTACTAGCAAAAGTCCACTTAAAGTCGAGCTAAATCTCATATAAATTAACCCAAAAAATATTTTAAACTTTAAAACATAAAACAAAATAAATTTCAAAATTTCAAACCTTAATCACGATACCAATTCCTTCAAATTATACTAGCAATATCATTATTGTTGCCAAAATCTTCCTCATCGAGCCTCCGAGTGAGGACTTTAAACTTGTACAACGATTTAATGCCACAGAATTTGGATAAAATTGATACTTCCCATCCCCAAAATCAGAATAAATTTCTTGATACTTCCCATGATAAATCTTTTTTTATTTTAAATTTATTATTTTTGCTTGATATCTATAAGAAGTCACACCACAAACGAACGTGTGACTGACAGATGAATAAGCTGCTTTATCCTTTCTAGATCTTTCTCAACAATATATAATTTTATATACTTAAAAAAGATTGGCCCTGATTGGGCTAAATACCACGATTTTGTTTATTTTTATTTTTTTAAATTTCTTTTAAACTTTTAACTAATTTTTTTGTACTTTTTTAAATTGTCTCGATGAAATGAACTCAAAAAATAAAAAATTTTGATTAAAAAATGAAAAAAGTCCACTAAAGGCGAAAATAAATAATATAAAATTTATCTTATTGACTTATTTTTATTTATTTTTATTTTTTCTGAACTTTTTTTATATTTTGATAAAAAAAATTATTTTTTCGGTTCGTCTAAATAAGAAAAGTCTAAAAATTTTAATAATTTGACTAAATAATTAAAAAATGCACTAAAAACAAAAAAAAAACTTATAATGTGAAATAAGCCAATAAGTAACATTCTCCCATTCAGGGCCATTATCTTATTATTGTCTAAAAAATTTAAAATGAATAGAACAAATTAAAGAGTGCTACAAATAACTTCGTGTAACACACAAATTTAAGATCCTAGAATAAAAGGTTCGAAAAAATACGAATAAAATAATATCTTATTAATTTTAAAATAAATAGGTTACAATTTTTTGCGACTTGCACCAAATGCAACGGTGAATATCCGATTTGATCTCTAAATCAGTTTCAATTTGATGGCTAGAATAACTTATCGTAAAATTGAATAGTTTATTGAATTATTTTTATATATTTAAATAGAAAAAACAACTAAGAGAGTTTATCGAAGATTTTTAATAGCTTGATCTCTAATAAATTTAAAATTTTCTTGTAAATGAAGAGATTAGATTTGCAATCTGGACAGTCGGTCGGGCATGCTTGGTGTGAAAGCAGGTAGAAGAATTGACACATTAGGGTTCTTGATGATCTTTCATGAGATTTGAAAAATGCTTGAGAGTTTTTGACAAGTGTTTGCCAAAAGGTCATTTTCCAATAAATACTCATGTTTATTTATAGGCTTTGGAAAGTTGTGTTGAATTTTCTTCATTTGGGTTTTGTTTGATTTAATTTTTTAAATGAGAAAATAATCTCTTATTTTGTGGAAACAAAATCAAATTTTAGTTGTAATTTTAATTTTAATTTATTTCTCTTTTTTTTATTAAGAGATTTTGACATGCGTCATTGTGGGACTTAGGACCTGTGCCACTGTGCAAAATTAATTAATTGATTTGTTTACGGTGTTACCCATATTTTAAAATAGGTTAAATCCAACAATTTAGTGTAGAGTCACATTCTTTTCGGCTGTTGATTATTTTGACTCTTGATCAATCACAAAAAAATTACTGCTCATAATTAATTAAATGATGATTAAATTATAAGAAGAATTCAATGTCTACACTTGGGTTTAAATTGTTTTGGGAGTACAATATTAGACTTCTTATTTAAGTTATTGAACTAATAGTTCATTTGGGTCGTTGCAAATAGTGTAAGAATCTGCCCCATATCGTAAGAGTTTCGCGACGATGTGAAAAAATGAGTAGGTAGGGCTGGCCCTGAGTTTTAGAAAGCCAAAAGAGAACTTTTAAATAGGGTCTCTTAAAAATTTAAACAAATTAAAAAATAAATAAAAAATCAACTCAAAAAATTTAGAGCATTGTAAATCTTTTTCATAATTAAATTAAGGTTTTAAGGTTTTGCATTTTGTAATTTTAAGTTGAAAAAAAAGCATTCAATTAATATGAACATATATTGTCTAGTAATTTAATTCACGACTTCAAGTATACGAATATTTAAGAAAATTAAATATCAAAATTTTAACACAAAAAAATTATCATTCATATAAAGAACTCATATTCTCATTAGATTATTTTAAAAAAGCTTACTCATAAAAACTCACCCGATGAAAAATGAGACTAAAAATTGAGAAATTTCGACGACGGTAAGAGACAAAGAGAAAAGTAGCAGCGGCGTTGTGGCGAGCAAGCGGAGCTGTGCCAACGAACAGGAGTAGCGGCAGCGAGCGGCGGTGACTAGCAAGCGGCAACGAGAAAGGAAGATGAAGAGATGTACTAGAAAGCTAGAGTTTGTTCTTGACTTCATGTTACTAGCTACAATTGAGTCGGCTGAATGAGAATTAGTTAAGAATTGAAAAAAAAGATGAATAAAAAATGAGCCTTTATTTTTTAATTGAGCTTTCAGAAAAAAATAATAATATTAGACTCTTTGTTTGTTAATTAGGATGCATAAAATTATATATAAACCTATAGAAAGCAGCAGCAAGTAAGGGCGATGAAGAGAAAGACAAGGAAGTTATGGCTTGTTCTCAACTTCTCGTTGCAAGCTCCAGCTAATTAGGTTGAATGAGAATTAGTTAAGAATTGAAATAAAAATATGAATAAAAACTTGAGTCCTTATTTTTTAATTGGGTTTTCATAGAAAAGATAATATTGGACTCTTTGTTTGTTAATTGGGTTGGGCATATACAAAATATTATATATAAACTTATATAAATGTTTAAAAATTTTGGAATCCTAAAAATTAGTCTAAAATTTGGAACCTAAAATCATGATTTTATTGGTCTAGGGCCACAGCCGTGCCGGATAATAATGGTTTTAGATATGGATACAAATCCTAAGGTTATATATCATGTGTATATTAATAGATTATTTTATGTCTGTTAATTATTGTTATCCACAATGCCAATTAAAGAAAGAACTTGGGCAAGACGATAAGGACATTATGTCTTTTAAGTGGGATTATATTCTGATACCACATTTCATATTTATTAGATTATATAATAAAATATTTTAAACTACTACTAATATTTTAAATTTAATTCTTTTAGACTGCGTTGTTAATCGTCCCACACGATCAAGTGAAATTTGTCTCATTTATTTTTAAATTCTGAAATAATTTTGGGATAATTTTCAAAATTAAAACTATATCTTTTCTCATTTCTCAAACTTGGGGATTTTTGTGTGCTTCACGTTACTTTTCCTGTATTGCAAAGAGGCCCATCATGTTCGTCAACCAGCAATCATAATAAAAACGCTTGGTTAACCGTTTTTTTTGGCGTAAATTATAGATAAGTCCTAATTTAAAATATTATTTATAAATAAGTTTTTTTTAAAAGTTTTATTTTTCACTAGGTCTTGTTTTAAATTTTTCTGAATATTTAAGACATATATTTTTGATTGTTAGTAATGGAAATTCGATATATAAAGAAGGATAATGATCATATCTTTTTATTTTAAAACTTGCGTTCTCTTATTTTTAAATATCTTTTATTTCATAATAACATGATCTGAAGCTATTCGAGTCTCAAAATATAGCCTGAATATACACACAATCGTATTAAAAAAATCCACACGGGAAAGAAGACAGTGCTGAAGCCAATTCTGATGATTTTTGCACGTTTAAGATTGATTTTTCATTTTTCGTTTAGGTGCGTTGGTTGCATCGTGATTTTTTGTGTACAATTTTTTATTCTACAGATTTTGATACGTAAATTCCTTTTATATTATGAGTTGCAGAAAATGATACATCAAAAAATATTGTCTGTACACTTGTTGCAGAAAATGATACACTAAATGTATCATTTTCTGTGGTTTAACCAAATAGCGTATTGTTTTAAACATACAGGAAATGGTACACTATTTACTAAAATCATAAAAATTGATATACTAAATATATTGCATACCCTTGTTGCAAAAAATGATACACTAAATATATTACGTACCCATGTTGCAGAAAATGACACACTGAATGTATTATTTTCTGTGGTTTAACCAAATATCGCATCATTTTAAACACACATGAAATGATACACTATTTGTTAAAACTACATAAAATGATATAATATTTTTGTATCCAGTAAACAGTGTATTCTTTTTTGTGGTTTAACCAAATAGGGTATTATTTTCTGATATTATTTTTGTTTCATTAGACGTATCACCATTTTCTAATATTATTTTATGTGATTTAATCAAGTAGTTAATTTCTTGGAGCCATTCAAAGGATTTATCTGAGAGGCTTGACAGGAAAAGTAGTAAGAATATTTTTAAAATATAATTTTAAAATAGAACCTATACGAAAGTTATTTTAATTTTAGGACATAACAATAAAAAAAAAACTTAAAATGAGACATAATACAGAATAACCCCCCATTTTTTTTATGTTCCTTGTTCATTGGGATGATTTTTTTTTTTTAATGATTGTTTGGGCTAAAATTAAAATTTTTTTTTTATTAAAAACAGAAATTCACAAATGCCAAAAAAAAAGACTAACTTAGCCTTTTTGGTCTTATTTGATTTTTAAAAAAATTTTGGTCAATATTTTTTTATTTTTGGTCAAGAAAAATTTAAAAAGTATAGTTATTTAAGCTAATGTTAGAAAATTTACTTAAAATTAAAAAAATAATATAAATAAAAGCTATAGTAAACGCAGATTTATCTTGTTTACTATGTTTTTGTTTGAAATGTCTAAAAAAATTAACTTTTAAGAGATTTATTTTTATTAGAAAAATTGGAAGAAATAAAAAAGATAGTGTTTGGGATAATTTTTTTAGGATCTTTTTTTTTTAATTTTTGTTAAAATATCTAATATACCATTAATTTTTATTTTTATGCTGTAGTATTTTGAATAGTAGTACAACTTTTTTATTGTTAAGAGTAGAATTAAATTTTTAAATGAGGACATTATAGCCATTTTACTTTTAAAAAAAGCTAGTGTATTTTGGAGGTTTATATGTTTTTTTATTAAAATAAAAAAAATACTTGAATTTTTTTGAGAAACTAAACGATGTAATTTAAATTTTTTGTAAAACTAAACAATATAACTTAAATTTTTTGAGTAAATAAGATAAAGAAATCCAACTCGTTTTTATGTTTGAACTTTTGTTTATACCTCATAATTTTTTATTATTTTAAGTGTATATGTTATTACTGTAAAAAATTTATTTTTATTAATACAAATATTATTTTTTTAAGGCAGTTACCAATATCTGATCAACTTAATTTTTTACAATAATAATATATACATTTAAAATAATAAAATAAACAGCTCATATTATTAAAATAAATTGCCACCATTAAATATATAATTATTTTATAAGCAACAAACATAAATAAGCTACTAATTATTACGTATTAAACTTTATTACGGATAATAAAATAAATTCTAGAATAATTTTTTGTATTAAAATTCTAATTATATAATAATATTTTTATATTTTATTTTTATTAAAATTCTCTAACATCAACTACATTTGGTGAAGTTTAATGTGGGATTCCTTTCGTTCCCATTATTTGAACGGTTCAACCTGTGAAAGTCATCGAGCAAATCATTTTTGTTAGACAAATGTAATTCAGTTAAATGGTAATTAATTTGAAATCGACTTGATTTTTTTACATAATTAATCTATTGGACATTTTGAGCCCTACCTCGATCATTATTGAATATTTCTTCTCGTAGAGTCCAACAAACATATCATTTTTTTCTAGACAAATGTAATTCAATCGAATTGTAATTGATTTGCAATTAACTTAATTATTTACATGATTAATCTATGAGATGAATCACAAAATAAACAATTTTAATTATCAAAATAGACTTGAGATAAATTAAACTGACTGAGTTGCACCAATAAAATTTATATTAACGAATGGAGGTCGGATATTGAACACGGACAGTACACGTGAAGCGCAGTGTGGCATCACCAAGCCATCTTGCCATCATTCTCCACCTTGGGCGTGGTTGTTCGTGCTCGGTCGGTCTAAGCCGAGCTCTAGAGGACGAAGGTTATGGTCAAATGCCAGAGGATGGAGGCTATTGTCGAGGTCCATATGAAGGAAGCTTGGTGAAGGTGAGCTGAGCAACACGTGTCTAGACACTTTGTAAGCAGAGCTCAGAGACATACGTGTGATTCTTTGGGCACAAGATATACTTACTTAGGGCTAACACCCTTGATAAGGTGTAAGTGGCAATTGAACTACTTGGAGTCAGAGTGTTAAAGAAGATTGACTTGCCCAAAATAGAGTTTAGAGGTAAATGGATATTTTGACATGACAAAGGAATATGCAGAGA
This sequence comes from Heliamphora exappendiculata, assembly GCA_034768845.1. Taxonomy (NCBI): domain Eukaryota; kingdom Viridiplantae; phylum Streptophyta; class Magnoliopsida; order Ericales; family Sarraceniaceae; genus Heliamphora; species Heliamphora exappendiculata. The sequence continues at coordinate 11,971,709 of JAOTRH010000013.1, read as the reverse complement.
GATATGAAGGGATGATAATGGTGATAAGTCACTATTAGGTTGACAGTTGTTTTTTAAGCAGAAAAATAACAACCTAACCTATTTGAGTCGGGTCAAACCATTGAAGCAGATCAAGCATATTTTTCTTATAAAAAGTCAATAGATTACAGGCAAAAGTATGCACTCTAATTATATAGCAAAAACTCTGCCACATTATTCTCTCAACTTTCTCTTTCTAAGATTTGCTTTAATTTGATTGTCGGAGCGTCTACCGGTAAAGTTATCGGCGAAGCATCTCACCATTTCTTATGTAGGTGCATGTGAACAACATCTCGAACTAAGTAACCAGCGTGAATAGAATTCGTAGATTTCAATCTTTAGCCATCTACATTAACTGTTAATAATCTCAATCCTAATTATTAAGGAATAGGATTTTCAACAGTTTGGGAGTATGTAATTGGTCTAGTGGGTTCTATTTTAGAATTTTCGTTGATGATTTGAACTAGTGAGGTTGAGAATTAGATTAAAAGTTATTCTTTTTATTTTTTTATATTTTTAGTTAAAAGGTTAAATTAAGTTCAAAATAAATTATTTAATAATTTATTTTTTAAGTTAATTTTTAAAAAATTGATTGTTTTGATAAAAATGTAACTTTTTTGTTTTTTGTTCAAAATAAACAATTTTATCATTCTACATATTTGATATTAACAATTATATGTAATTAATTGGTAGTGATAGTCAATAAATTATGAATAAAGAGTATTATTATATTTTAAAAGTGGTGAGAATTTAAATAGAATTTTCTAAGAGTTTGTGTTTAGATTTAATTTTTTAATTTTTTAATTTTTTAATTTTTATCAAATGAATAACCGTGATGGTTTGACATTTTTAGTCAAAAAAAAATTAAAAAATTAAAGTTGCTAATCAGGACCTTCTAAACGTTTCATCAAGCAAATTATTCATGCCAAAAATAAATTGTTCAATATAGATAATCTATTAAATAAGTTATATTTGTTTAAAAAAGAGTATAGAAAATAAGGCATCGTTTGGTAACATTTACAGTTTTCTGATTTTTATTTACAAAAAATAAAAAATATATTTTTGTTTATTTTTATAAAAAAAATAAAAATAAAAACATGTTTGGCACATAAAATATTTAAAAAGTAATAATTGGAGGTTACAGATGAATGCAATGGTCGAAAGTATTATCCGATGATGATAGCAAGAGATAGTAATAATGGTCGAAAGTAATGGTCAGAGGCGATAGTTGAAGCAGGTGGTTGGAGGTGATGACCGGATGGTGGTGATCGGAGGTGGTGGCCATATGTGGTGATTGGAGATAGTAACAAGAAACGATGGTCAGAGAAAGTGGCTAAATGTGATGGTCGAAATTGGTAGCCAGTAGTCAGAGGTAATGGAAAAAAAAAAATACAATAAAAGCCTGTTTACAAAATAAATGAAAACATATATTTTCTGTTTATAAAAATTTTATAAATCTTAAAAATTATTTATAGTTTTTTAAAAATAAAAATAATTATCAAATATATATATTTTTACAAGTTATAAAAAATTTAAAAATAAAATAAAAAACAAAAAACACAAACGTTATGAAACGGGCCTAAATGATCAGAGTTATCGACAACACATACCTCAAAATAGAGCCCGCAAACCCAATAGCACGGCGCAGTAGAGGAGGCCCAACTTGTGAGAATCTTATAATGACATATTTAGTTTTTTTAATAAAAAAAAGAAGAGAAAAAATTAGATTTTTAAAATAATTTTACAGTAATTTTTTTATTTTTATTAAAATATTTAATATTTTTTTATTTTTTATTTTTTATTTTTAAGTTATAGTGTTTATAATATTAACACGACTTTTTATGTATTTGTAAGGAGAGTCGATTTTTAAAATTAAAAATATTATAATAATTTTATTTTAAAAATTAAAATATTTGTAATACGTATAAAAAAATTTTCTTTAAAAAAAAGTGAGATGCTAGTGATTTTTTTACACATGTTAAATACTATGGCTTAAAAAGAAAATTTTTGTTTACAAAAAAGATGATTTTTAAGAGAGGTGAAAAGGGTCGTAATATTTGAATATTGATACAATTTTTTATTTATGTAAAAAGAGTTATTTTTTTAATAAAAGGTATCTTAATTTATTTTATTTTAAAAATATTAAAAGTGTTTAGAACAGACTTTTTTTTTCTTATAAAAAAATAAAAAAATAGTAAATTTGTAAAAGTGTCAAACAATATAACTTAAAAATTATTTTAAAAAGTTAAAATTTTAAGAGATACCAAACATGGCTTAGTGACAAACTCCTATAAATAAACCAAAATAAAAAGCGAGAGAGAAAGTGTCTTTTTCTAGGATATTTCGCTTCATCGCCAATCTCGAGTCCTCTCTTTGTTGGCTTCTTGAAGTCCAACACGCGAGAAGGCTCAGCACCCATCCAATTCCTACCAAACCCTAATCAATTTCATTTCATCCAGAACTCAAATTCCCAATCCGGCGATCCCATATCATTCCCAACTCAATTCAATTTCTCAATTCTCACCCACCCTTTTCACCAATTCACAAAATTCCATACCCAATTTTTGATCTCCCCAATTCTCCGCACCATCTCTGATCAAGGAAGCTGTCTGTCGATTATTAGGGTTCCAGTGAACAATACATAGCCATACATCAACACTTTCCCGATCATTCTCTGTATCTACGTATAGATATTTCATCTAGGTTTTTGCGGTTGGTTTGATTTTTTCGAGATGGACGGAAACAAAGACGAGGCATTGAAATGCTTGCAGATCGGCCGCGATGCGTTCGATTCCGGTGACCGGACCCGCGCCCTGAAATTCATCGCCAAAGCACGTCGGCTCGACCCGACCCTCGCCGTCGACGATCTCCTCTCGAAGATCGAGGATCAATCCGGTGAAGGACCCACCAACGAATCATCAGGGCCGACAAAAGCCTCGGAGAACAATACCGGAAATTCCGGCACTCGGCGTAGGGTTTCGTCTGCTGGATCTTCGTCCTCGTCGTCGTCTTCGACGACCTCAGTAGCGTATACGGAGGAACAGATCTCAATTGTGAGGGAGATTAGGAAGAAGAAGGATTACTACGAGATATTGGGTTTAGAGAAGAGTTGTACGGTTGAGGATGTTCGCAAGGCATATCGAAAACTCTCGTTGAAGGTTCATCCCGATAAGAACCAGGCTCCGGGGGCGGAGGACGCGTTCAAGGCGGTGTCCAAGGCGTTTCAGTGTTTGAGCGACGAGGAGAGTAAGAAGCAATATGATCTTGTTGGGTCAGACGAGCCCGTCTACGAGAGGCGTGCGGCGGCGCGTCGGGCACAAGGGTTTAATGGGTATTATGAAGCTGATAATATTGATGCTGAGGAGATTTTTAGGAACTTTTTCTTTGGAGGAATGAATCCGGCTACAACAGCGCAGTTTGGTACCTTTAGCTTTGGACCCGGGATGGGCGTGAGAATGGGAAACAATAACAATGGGTCTGCTGGATTTGTTAGGACCTTAATTCAGTTGCTGCCCGTGCTTCTGATTCTGCTCTTAAACTTTTTGCCATCGTCTGATCCCGTATACTCTCTTTCGCGTACATATCCATACAACCATTGGTTCACAACACATAAGGGTGTTAATTTCTATGTGAAATCGCCAAGGTTTGAGCAGGATTACCCTCTGGATAGTCCTCAACGCGATAGGCTTGAAGAACAGGTGGAGAAAGATTACTTTTCGATTCTTTCTCATAATTGTCGGCTTGAGCTGCAGCGTTTCCAATGGGGCTTGGTACGGGAAACACCAAATTGTGACTCGCTCAGGCAGTTTGAGATGGCGGCCTGATGACCTGATTCAAGGTCTAGATTGGTTTCTCGTCTTTCCTTTTCGAGTATTATATATTTTCGAGACACTTTCGAGACACTTTCAAGCGCAGCTTTAATGTTTACTCCCGACTATTCATCCACTAGTTGCATAGATTCATAAATTTCTTGCACATGGAGGTATAAGGTTTTGTTTGACAATTATTCTGCTTTGGTTTTATATAGATTAATAATGAATAATCATGCTAGTAACGAATAAATGTGTGTTCAAGATCTAGATTGGCTTCTTGTGTTTCCTTTCTGAGTATTATATATTTTCATGACAGTTTCTCGTGCTGCTTTAATATTTACTCCCAAATATTCACTGACTAGTTGCATAGATTCATAAATTTCTCGTAGATGGAGCGTAAGGTCTTGTTTGACAACAATTCTACTTTGGTTTTATATAGACGGATCATCGTGCTGGCAACGAATAAATACATGTTCCGGATTTCTTAATCAAACTGTTCATCTTACTAGTGTCAATTAGAGGTAGCGTTTTGTCTGCATGTGTGTATTATCTCAGACATTTAAAGCAATGCTGTGAAAAGCTGCCTTTTAATCATTGAAGCAATTAGTCTGTTGTGGCCCGAGAAGTATATTACTAGATGACTTTTGTTTAGCACAGTTGTAAGAAGGATAATCACTCTCGGAGGAGAAATTGTAAGTATCTTTTGGAACAAATTGTGGTTGAGACTTACCATTGAATCCTTAGTTTTTGTTGAATTCCTGAAGAATGTGATGATGCATGCTTTAAATAGTTAAATATTTTATGTTTGTGTGCAGACACATTAGAGCATGTGTATTTGATCAGTTCTGACTGAAATTTGTGACTCGGCTATTCCTTATTCTTAATCCTATAGAGCCAGGTATATGAAGCTGGGAGTCCCACTTTTTTTCTTTTTTTTTTTTCGAATTATATTGTGAGGCCTAGTATATCGACTCTGACAAATGTAGAACATCTGGGTAGCGAATACAGATGATTTAATGTGGAAAACAATTATAACACTATATACTAGTGAAAAACAAGGAAAACTGTAAAAACAAAACAAGGTTTATTTGTGCTTCTGTCATGCTGCCTTATTATATACAGGCTCCAGATTGACCTCAATCTAAATTCTAAATGCTGTTTATGGCTTTGGAGTTTGATTTTGAACACATCTCGAAGTAGATTAAGCATATCCTAGCTAATTGACCAGACTTTGTGTGGAACCAGTGATGCTCAGTCGGCCTAAAAGGGTAGTGGAGGATTTTGGTTTAAAGCTGGTTTCATTGTCTGATTGGCAGAAGGTGAATAGGGGAACACTTTCATAAGGGGCAAAATTGTGTGTGCAAAGACATATGGGATTTTTTAAGATTGTGGTCTTGGTTGGGCCGGGGGCTATCCCAAATGCCCGGGCTTGAGGCTATTGGGTAGTAGGCTTAGGGAAGGGAGACTCAAACCTTTCTTTGATAAGGGGAAGCCCAACTCTTCTGTGGGTCTAGTAGTGGTTCAGGAGGTGAGCCTGAGGGTCTTTTTGAGTAAAAGACGGCCCAAGTTTTCAGACATTTATTCTTACGAGGGGAAGCAGATCTGGAAGGATGGTGAGCCGTGGTGTATTGGGCCTAGGTCAGTGAGGGGTTCGGATTTTGAGCCCAGTGAACCGTTGGCTGGGTCTTGCAGTTCGCTGGTTTGAAGCTGTTGGCAAAGAATCTGAAGGGACCTAATACTGGAGAAGATCAGTTCAATTGAAGATGGCAGAGCTCTGGCGGTGGCCTGCATATTATATCGGAAAAGATGCCATCGACTAGTATGAAGATTGTCAATGGGTGTGGTGATGTCAGTGGGGTTAATGGCAGAGGCGTCATTGGCGATGATAGTCGGCAAACTACAGTTAAGGACCTGCGGAATCCCCAGCCAGTTGGTAATCAGATTTGTTTACCTTTGATTCCCTCTTGCAACTTTTTGCTTCGACGTGTTCTTTATTTGTTGGATTGTGATGGTGTTGAGGGTAGTCTGAGGATGGAACTGGGAGGTGGAGAAATGGTCCAGATGCCAATTGTTGGGAATGAGGATGCGGTTTGTGAGTTATGGTTGGTGGAGGATTCTCCAGTGGCTTTTGGTGGGAGTTTGGGATCCATTGGGGTTTGGGAGTTGTGGATGGGGTCGTTTGCGTTGGTGCCTTTTTCTATCGATGAGCTGGAGGGAGCTGGTGGTGGGTGGTAAAGGTAGGTGATATGCCCCAGTTGATGGGAGTGGCTCTGTGGCATCTCGCTTCGATAATGCCCAGGGTTAGTAGGTGGATCTTGAATTCTTATAAAAATCAAGGGCTTGAGCGGGTACTTAGGGGTTGCCTATAAAGGTTATGACGATTGTGTGATGCAATTTTTACATAAATTGAGAAGAGTTAAGAGGGCTTAGATTAAGGGCAGGTGAAGAAGGTGGGGGATGCTCCTGGTTTGTGCTTAATCAAGGAATTAAAGAACCTGAAATGCTCTATCACTTATGATTCCAATAGAAATAAGGAGGTGAGGAAGTTCTTCGGTGAGGGGTGGAGGTGCTATTAATCTTACTATTCTCTATGATGCTTATAGTTATATTTTGGAATGTGAGGGGTTCGAATGACCATATAAGTCAAAGTAGTTTTGAGGAAGTGGAAAGGGGACCTGGTGTGTTTGCAGGCAACTAAGATCGAGGATAAGTTGGCTGCAGTGGTGAAATCTCTTTAGGGTGGTAGGAGGATTGAGTGGGAGTGTTTGGTGGCCCAAGGCATGGTGGGGGATGGGGGGAGTGTTTTAGTGATGTGGGATTCCAGGTTTCTAGTAAAAGAGGATGTGCGTATCGGTTTCTTTTTAATCTCATATGTTTTTTGGAATGTTGAGGATGACTTTGAGTGGACTCTTTAAATGTCTATGGTCCCTCAAAGTTTGATTGGGAAGAATTCTCTTCTTTGTCAACTTCCTGAAGCACTCCTTAGTATGTGAGAGGGGGTTTCAATGCCATTCAATTTAGTAAAGGTTTGTGCGAGCGGTATGAGAGGCTTCTCATAGTTCATTTCTAAGGAATCTCCAGTTAATTTGCTATTGGAGGGTACAGGTTTACTTGGCGTAATAGTTGCTTTATGTCCAGAATTGATACATTTTTTTATCAGTCTAGATCGGAGTACTTTCCAAATGTTCGCCAGTCATGCTTTGATCATGTCTACGTATTGCTTGATTCTGGTGGTCTCCCTCAAGGTCCCTCTTGCTTTCGCTTTGAGAATATGTGGCTTATGGAGGATGGATTTGTGGGCATGGTGCAGTAGTGGTAGGATGGATATTCTATGATGGTAGTTCGGGTTTCTATTGCGCTAAGTTGTTGCTGAAAGAAAATTTGAAGTTGTGGAACAAGGAAGTGTTATGTAGGGTCGGTAGGCTGAGGTGAGAATATTTAGATTCCTACATGACATTATAGCCTTGGATGTAAAGGAGGGGTGAGCTGGTTTGTCTACTAATGAGAGGATGGGAAAGGTGGTGAAGAAGGTAGAGTTGGGGAGGCTTCTTGTATGAAACGAAATCAGCTGGAGGCAATGAGCTTTCTCCATTTGGATCAATAAGGGAGACAGTGACATTATTATTATTATTTTCACTAGGTGGCTAATGCACATAGACTATCTTACATGGACTCTCTTCTAAATGTGTAAAGTACCCATGTTGGATACTTGATACTTGTACAAGGGTATAGAATGTGAACATTTTTAGTTGAACATTTTCCTAGAAAGCATATTTTGTAATTCATGTTAATTATAAAATTATACATAAATTCTTATATTGTGTATGAAATACTCAATAAAAGCTTGTAAAATACTATTTAGCTTAGAATACAAAAGTATATATACTAATGAATATGTATGTGTTATGTTCTGGTATCCTTGGTATGAGAATGAGATGAATATAACACTTAGACAAATAACTGCACTTGATACTCATACTCAAGTTCATATAACATAGCATATAGGAGAGCAAATTATATTGGATAGATTGTTGTAGATGGGATGGAGCAATCAGAGGAGGAAATGGTATTTGCTAGTACAGTTAGCTTCTATCATGGCCTCTATTTTGAGCAGGAAGTGTGCAAACCAATTGTGGATAATCTTGATTTTACTTCCATTGACATAGATGATCTCTTGTGTCTTGAAAAGCTGTTTATTAAGGAGGAGGTGCTTGAGATTCTTACAACCGTTGATAGGGATAAGGCTGCAAGCTCACATGAATTTACTATTGCTTTCTTCCTGAAGTGTTGGGGTGTTGTAAGGAGGGATAGTATGGTTTCTATCGAATGTTATTATGATTCATGGGAGTTTGAAAGAAGTTTAAATGCATCTTTCATTGGCTTAGTACTCATGAAAGGGGGCGCAGTAGAGCTAAAGTGTTTCAGACCTTTTAGCTTGGATGCTTGGTAGGTGGTGTATATAAACATTGCGAAGTTGCTAGTTTGGAGGCTTAGGAAGGTGTTTGGGAAGCTCATTTTAGAGTTTCAGAATGCCTTTGTTAGGGGTAGGCTGATCCTGGACACGATTTTGATCACTAATGAATGTGTTGACTCCAGAGCGCATAGTATTGAGAATGAGGTTTCCTGCAAGTTGGATTTTGGGAAGGCCTATGATCTTGTTTATTGGAATTTTTTTCTTTATATCCTCTGGAATGGACTTCGGTGAAGGTGGAGAAGTTGGATCCGCATTTGCATATCTACAATTAAATTTTTATTGTTTTAGTAAATGGTGTTCCCAAGGTATTCTTTGCTAGCTCGAGATGTCTAAGGTATTCTTTATCCCCTTTTTTGTTTCCAGTAGTAATGGTAGTTTTGAGTAGGACGATTTATAGAGCGGCGAGGGATTGAGCATATTAGCAAATTCCAAACGGGTGTTAAGGAAGACTTCTATGGTCTCGGTGTACTATTTGCCATATGCTATTTGCTGATGACATGTTTTTTGTGGTGCAGATGAGAAAGAGTTGAGATTCCTTGTACATATGTATTGCTTTGCAGGGGCCTCTGGTCTTCGGGTGAATCTAGCCACTGGTGTTATCATTCATATGGGTTGCGTGGGGACTCTTGATGTGAACCTTTGTTGTGGGAGTGTGGGACTTTTCTTTCTACCCATTTGGAGTTGCCTTTGGGTACTTTCAAAGCTAAGGCAGAATGGGATTTTGTGGTGGAGAGTTTTGATTAGCGGTTAAGTTCTTGGAATGGTCAATATATCTACAAAGGAGTTAGATTGGCCCTGACCAAGTGCACATCATCGAGCCTCTTCATGTCATCTCATTGTTCATGATTCCTTTCTTAGTGGTTCGTCGGCTTGAGAGGATGATGTGAAATTTCCTTTGGACGAGTTTGGGTGAGAAGTTTGTATCATCTTCTTGATTGGAAAGTGGTTATTTTACCCAATGAAGGGGATGGGCTGGGTATAAAAAATCTACCGCTTATCAATACGGTCTTATTGGTGAAGTAGTTGTGGATATTTACTGTTGAAAGGGATAGTTCTTGGAGAGTGGTGGCTGATAAGTATGGTGTTTGAGAGGAGAGTGGTCTATGGGTCCTATGAGAGGAGTTTACAGTACGATGATGCTGAAACGCATCATGTGGGTTTGGGGAGCATTTTTGCCTCGGTTCTCTTTTGAAATGGGAAATGGGAGAAGGGTGAGATTCTGGTTGGACATATGTGGGCATAGAACTCAACAGGCCCCAGATCTGTGTTAACATTGCAGTGGATAAAGGGGCCATTGTGGTAGACTATTGGTCAGGAGATTCTGGAGCAGGAGTATGGACTTCATTGTTTAGAAGAGCGTTGCAAGACTGGGAAGGTGACCCAGTGACGAATTTACTTGGCATATCCTGTTATTTTATCTGTAATGAAACAATAATTAATTATCAGAATGCTTAACCTCTCAATTAGAGAAGTCTACTATATATAATAATTACAAGGATACAACCAAATCCTAATGGGCTCTTCTAGCTAACAGGCCTATCTATAGACATAATATACATATATCTAACAATATCACTAACACTCCCCCTCAAGCTGGAGCATAGATGTTAATCATGCCTAGCTTGTTACAAATATGATGAACTTGTGGACCCACTAATGACTTCGTAAAGATATATGCGAGTTTTTCTGTTGTCTTCACACGACCAAATGATATAATACCATTTTGATACTTTTCACGGACAAAATGACAGTCAACTTCAATATACTTTGTCCTCTCGTGAAATACTGGGTTATTAGCGATATGCATAGCTGCTTGGTTATTACACCACAACCTTGTGGATTTTGTCATAGGCATGCCAATCTCTTCTAGGAGCGGTCGTGTCCACATAACCTCAGTAGTGGCCATTCCCATGGTCCGATACTCAGTTTCAGCACTTGACCTTGCTACAACGTCTTGTTTCTTGCTTCTCCAAGAAATCAGATTCCCTCCAAGAAATATAGAGT
>JAOTRH010000013.1:11948224-11961301 GCA_034768845.1 Heliamphora exappendiculata | reverse complement strand
ACTGGGCCGGAGATCCTACTGATCGTCGCTCTACCACAGGATACTGTTTCTTACTCGGCACCTCTCTCATTTCTTGGTGTAGTAAGAAGCAGACTGTTGTTGCCCGATCTAGCACTGAGGCTGAGTATCGTGCTCTTGCTGATACTACAGCAGAAATTTTATGGTTGCGGTGGCTTTTGACAGATATGGGTGCTCCTCAAACAATTAGTTCTCCTCTTTATTGTGATAATCGGAGCGCCGTCCAGATTGCTCACAATGATATCTTTCATGACCGCACCAAACATATTGAAATTAACTGTCACTTTATCCGAAATCACCTTCAGCAGGGCACCCTACATCTCCAATCTGTCTCTTCTGAATATCAACTTGCCGACCTTTTCACAAAATCTCATCCTCCTGGTCGTCTCCGTCTCTAATTTTCAAGTTTCAGCTGACTTCGTCATCTCGCGTTTGAGGAGGGATGTTAGAATATTAGATTGATTTTATTCTGATTTGATTTTATTCTCTATATTTATTGTATTTTCTTTCTTATTTATCCCTATTCGCCTATAATTCGGCCATATATTGTACAGTTTCAATATACGAAAAATATACAATCTTCTCAATTTTTTCATATTTAATCACTTAACGATATTTCATTAATTTCATTCTTTATATGCATTATTTACACAATATATAGGAAATACAAAAATGAACAGTTTTAATTATCGAAACGCTTGAACTAGTCGACTCTAAATTAGGACTAAAAATTCCATTTCCTTTAAATTTTGATAATATATACATAATAGAAAATAACAATAATACTACGGACTCAAAACAATTCTTTTTAATTTTTTTTTATTTTAATCGACAAATACTCACCCAGCTAGTTGCTTACCTTCCGTTGGATTAGATATATGTTACTTTCATTCCCACGCCTAAGATAGATCATTGACTATGATCAATATGATGACTTAGAGGTTTTGTAAAACAACAAAAAATTATTGGCCGTAGACAAGGGTATAGAGAATTGGTGTCTTATATTTTTTTCTCGACCACACGATAATATAGAATTTATCATCAAATATAAGGTCTCTTATTATCGTGTGGCTAAAAAGTGACATAGGCACCAGCTGTTTATGTCCATCTTTGTAGCCAATAATTATTTTTCTGTCAATCAATATCAAAACTGCATCTGTCATGACATTAGAACTATGAATGCTTATGTGAAAGAGACATAATGTATTGCACATTGCACTCTTTGAATACTTATAAATTTATTTTTAATACTTTTTAAGTGTTTTAATTAAAAAAAATTAAATTTATAATATCTTAAATTTTATCAACACTTCAACGATAGTTTTTTTAACTCTCTCAACTTCCTAGATGTGATGAGTTTTTTCATAGTAATAATGTTTTGAATTACTCAAAATACAAATTATACACACTAAATATGTTATAAAATATTTATTAAATAAAATATTGAAAATTTTAATTTTACTAGCAATATGCTGTATAATTTTTAATTATCACTAAATAAATTATATATATTAATTTTGTCAGTCTTTTTCAATCACTTTCTCCTTTTTATTTAATTTTTTGGTAGTTACCCACAAACTCGATAGCCAGTTGAATATGGACCACAATTGGTCCAATTTGCCTCTCTTCCAGCTTTAAAAGGATACCAATCTTGAATCTTCTCGAGGTTATCCCACTTACTATGAAATTGACCTGGCCTGATATTTTTGTTTTTATTAAATTTTTTTATTATTTAATCAAGTTATTATATTTTTTAATTTTTTTATCGAGACAAATTAAAAAATTAAATTATTTTATAAAAAATAAAAAATAAAAAAAACAAAAATAAATCAAAATAAGTTAATAAGCTAAAATTTATGTTGCTTATTTTTATTTTTAGTAAAAAAATTTTCATCTTTTGATAAGTTTTTTTTTTACTTTCTCAATTTATCTCATTGTGATGACTCAAAAAAATTAAAAAAAAAAATTAGCCCAAACAAAATCAATCATGTTTTGCATTTGGTATTGCTGAAACTAGTAATTTATACATTAAACATTGTAACAGAAGTTGTGAGTGTTCGTTAAAAATTACAACTTGTAGTTAAAATAGAAAAAAATATAGTTTTAAGTTGTACCAGAAATTGTAAATATTTTAAAAAAATTATAAATTATAACTAAATAAATAGTAAAAAATTAAAAATTACTAACAATAATTTTGCCCAAAAACCGAAAATCCATTCTACTTGAATCGAATAGGTCCTTCATGATAGAAAGAAGCTGGCTCAGGAAACCATTGCGGATTCATCAAGCGAAGTCACTTTCTTTTCAAAACAATCACTTTTTAAGACCAACAGAAGAAAAGAGGAGCAAATGGTAGATCATCATGGCTTCTTCACATACCTCCATTGTTATTCTGAATGAAATTAAATAGAATAAAAAGAATAAATAATTAATATTATAATTCTGTGAGTTAATTTCACATATTTTATTTAATAATAGAAAATTATTATAAAATAAATAATATGTTTGATCAAATTCACATAAGCTAATAATTTTCTATTGTTATTCTGGATTTGATCAAATGATCAAACATATTATTTATTTTATAATAATTTTCTATGTTTGAATAAGTAGAACAAATGTTACCTCACCACTATAAGCTAATATGATCAAATCCACTTTATTTGAAATATTAACCACTATTTTGTGAGACTAAATAACATAGTCAATAATGGAGATTTCTTAAAAATCCACTTTATCTAAAATAAAATTTATAAAAACAATGCATATTACTAGTGTTGTTAATTTTTTTTGAGATAGAGTCCATTACGAGATTTTATTTGGCTTTAATTGGATCTTTATTTAGTAAATAATTGTCAATATTCACTAAAAGCATCATATAACTAACACTATCAGCATCATATAATTGTCAATATCAAATTATTCAAATATATAGAATGCAAAATTGTCTAATTTAAATAAAAAATAGAAAAAGTTAGCTTTTTACCAAAATAATCAAATCTAAAAAAATTAGTTTAAAAATTAAGTTACCAAACAACATACTGTGAATTAAATTTAGTTTTTTAGCCAAAAATATAAAAAAAAACTAATTTTTAAATTAGTTGCTAATTGGGGCCTAAGTATTGGGAACTCCAGGTCAATTTTTGGTGTGTAATCCATCGTATTTATAAACATATAATAATTTATGTGACATATGTCCGGAACTAAATTTTTGTTTGAAATAGCATAAATACCACAATTTTATGAGACCAAACACAATAATACTATAATGACAAGATTTTCTTACCATGAGTATTAAACAATGTTTATGTACCTTCCATAATTATTTGATTGTTATAAATGTGATAGGATTTGGCTTTCCTAAAATTTAAAATTTAAAATTGATGATAAAATTCTATTTTTATGGGTTTATTTTAAGTTCATTTCGATGATTCAAACCGTGCAGCTCATAAAACTTATTAAGATTATGATACATGCAAAAAATTAAGTCAATTTGACATTCTTAACCATATTTCTTTCCCAAAAACAATTATCTTAAGCTAAATAAATGATTTATTCTAAAAATTACACATCTAATCCAAATATTATTCATACAAGCTATTAAATTGATTGAATATTAATAGCCACATTACCTTATAACATTTATGTGGCTATTAATATTCAATCAATTTAATAGCTTGTATGAATAATTTTTTTAACAAATTCTATGAGATGATGGTTCAAGTCGCTGAACTAGACTTGAGGTGAGCCAATAATAATTAAACTCTGTCGTAAAATTTGAATCAATTCAGATCGATTAAAAAAAATATTTATTTTTGTGTTTTTTCTAGGTTTCTTTTATCTTTTAGCTCTTTTTTTTTCAAATTGTTTTAATGAGATAAATCGAAAAATAAAATATTTTGATAAAAAAATAATAAAAATTCATAGAAAAAAAACAAAAAAAACAACATAAAATTTGACTTATTTTGATTTATTTTTATTTTAAATTTTTTTAAAATATAGTTTAGTCAAAAAAATTATTTTTTATTGTCTCAATAAAATAAGTCAAAATATATATTTCTTGATTAAATAATAACAAAATTTTGTTAAAAATAAAAATAAACAAATAAATAATTATTCGAACAGCCTAGGCGGCTATGGTGGTGGGGCTTTAAAGATTGGATAATTCTATTTTAAGGCTAGGCCGGCATAAACAATGGAGTGCAGAAAAAGCAAGCTTCGTCATCTGGATCATGCTATGCTTGGGGCTTGTTGAAATAATTGCTTTATTTTATTTTATTTTATTTTATTTATTTTTATTTTTAATTAAAAAAAATTATTGTGCTATTATACTTTTTAATTCATTTCATTGAGCTGAGCCAAAAAAATAAATTATTTGATCAAAATATATAAAAAGTTATAGAAATTTATAAAAATAAACAAAATAAATCAATAAATTAAATTTTATGATGTTTATTTTTTGTCTTTAATGAATTTTTTTTATCTTTCAATAATTTTTGTTTAATTTTTTAGTTCATCTCATCAAGATTATTTGAAAAAGTAAAAAAATAGTAAAAAAATACAAAAATATAAAAATAAGCAAAAATTATAGAAATTAGCCCAAATAGGGCCAATGTCTTGATGAGATGAATTTAAAATGTTAAAAATTTTGATTAAAAATTTTAAAAAATTCATTAAAAATAAAAATAAGTAACATAAAATTTAATTTATTAGCTTATTAGACCACTGAGGACCTTTTGGGATAAATTTTTAATTTTTGGTGTATTTTTATTTTTTTATTTCTTATTTTGGGTTTTTTTTAATCTTTTCATATTATCTTGATGAAAATAACTAAAATGGTTAAAAATCTTGATCAAAAATTTAAGAAAAGTTTATTAAAGAACAAAATAAGTTACATAAAAAGAAATTTAACTTTTAAGCTAGTTGCTATCACACACTTAATTTTTTAAAATTAGAATTATATATTAATTGAAATCTAAAAATTGAGAAAAAAAGAGTGATTGAAAAAGGGTCATGCACTGGTCCATTGCCGGCTTAGATACCAAAAATATTTGTCATTACTAAAATTAATAATTTATTAATTTTAATTTTTAATAAAAATTATGAGTATTTAATAAATATTATAATTTATAGTTAAAATATAAAAAAAATTATTATAACTTGTAACAAAAATTATGAGCATTTAAAATAAATTATTCATTATAACTTATAATTAAAATTAATAATAAAAAATTAAAAATAACTAACAATACCTTTTTCAAACATCCCAAATAAATAATAAACTAATGAAAATATTTTATAAATATTAATACATTTTAAACATATATTTATATTTTTTTTTATTCATTATTTATCATCCAATGAAAAGTAGTTTCCATTGAAAAAGGTGGGGGAAAAGACAGGTAATTGAGAAAAGGATTTCTGTACTGTGTATGAGCTTTTTAAATTCTTTTTTATTGACAAAATAAATATTATCAAAAGTTGTAAATTACAATATAAATAAGGATATTGATTGATATAGATGATGATTTTCACAATATTTCATATCTTATCACACTTGTTTTTTTCTCTTAATCTCTTACTGTTCAAAAACTTTAAAACTTGTTTGGATTCTCTAAAATTTTAACTTTTTACTAAAAAAGTCAGTTTTAAAGTTGATTGTTTAGTATGATGAAAAAGTTTACTATTAGTTTTATTTTTTATAAAAAAATTACTTACATCAATCTAATCTTTTTCCATAATAATAATAACTTCAATTAAAGAAATTAACTCTATTCTTAAAAATCAAACAATACAACTTTAAAAATAAAATATGATGACATATTAGATATTTTAATTAAAAAATAAAATTATGCCAAATAATTTTAAAACCCATTACCTAAAATAATATTTTTTTCTTCAAAAAAAAATAAAAATTTTAAAAACTCATTTTTTAGACATGTCAAATCCACTCTAAAGACAAGCATGAAATGTGGATACAGATTTCCTAAACTATTTTCACCTTTCCTCTGATTTCCAATGCAATTCGAGAAATGAATCTTCTCAAATAAAATTTTAAAACAAAAAAAAAAAAACAAATGGCTAAAAATAGGAAATAATTATTTTTCACCTTTTCTTTCTGATTTCATCTTAATCATTGGAATGTTCAAAAAAATTTAATTTTACTTAATCAAGTAAAAAGAAATCAGAAAAATAAGAACTTTGACTAAATATGGCAAAAAATTAGTAAGAACCAAAAAAATTATATTTTAGTCAAAGATTTAGCGTTTTTTTCTTTAGGTCAAGAAATTTTTTAATCTTCTAGAAGAGCAATCGAAAAAAAAAATAAAAATATTTATATTAAAAAATTCAATTTTTTTTTGGAAGAATTCGAAATTTTTATGGATAAGGATATCTCGTGCTTTACTGGTAGTGTATGATTTTTTTTTTTTTTTGGGCTCTCAGATAACATATAAACATATCATGATATTTACTTCACCGGCTTTTGTTTTTTCTATCACGTTATTAATTATATAAAATAAATATATTTATATATAAAAATATATAAAAAATTTACTTTTAAAAATATAATAAGACTAAAACATTTATAACTTAATTTTATCTCTATTTTTTATTTTTTATAATTTAATTTTAATAATTTATCAATTATTATTTTTATTTATTATATTATTTATAATTCTCATTAGTATCATTTTAAAAAAAATAACAAACAACTGTCAATATATTTTTATCGCCGTTCTTTTTCAATCTTTTTCTCCACACTCTCCTCTCATAAAACAGGGTTTTCAACTTGTTTTACCACCATTTTTAATAAATTAAACAAAATATAAACTAATTTATCGACTAATCTATACTAATATATAAAACAAGAACACTTAATTTGGTGTTTTCTTAAAATTGTTGTAAAATTTTTTTATTGAAAATACTATTAGTTACTTTTATTTTTTCTAAAATACCAATCGAAGTTTTTTTCTGTCATTTAATTTTAAAATTATAACTACTTATAATTTAAAATTTAAATTATTTTATTATTTAATTATTTAAAATTATTTTAATTTTAAAATATACCAATCGCTGGGAGAACTTAAAAAAGAAGAATATGAAAACATTTTTTTTGCGTGGACCACTATAACAATTTTTTTAAAGAAGTTTCCATTCCAAAGATTCCTCCAAAGGTACAAGAAACGAATTTGGCCCACCTCCTGTTCTGCAAAATCTTTCTAGTTGCATGCCCTCTTAACCCCCACAAGAAGAGACACAGCCCGTTCCAAAGACTCAAAAACCTTTTATCGGATTCGCTCGTTTATTACAGTCTATACGTTATTCATTACTTCTTACTCTATTTTGATTCGCCATTGATGACTGTAATCTGAGTAATCGAAGAGGTTGAGATTCGGGCAATCGTAGGGGAATTTAAATCGCTCTCTGATTATTTTCATGAATTTAAGAATTTTAAGGCGTTGAAGTTGTATAGACCATGTGGGTTTCTCTTACATGGGGTTCTGGAGAAATTGACCTTTTTGATCTTCGATTCTCCGTAATCTCGACTTACATGGTGTGGGTTTTGTCAGGAAACTCGATTGTGATGTGGGTTTTGTGACAATCTTGATTTTTTATGTGGGTCTTGTGAAATTCTTAATTTTTTATGTGGGGTCTGGAGAGGGAGATGATTGGGTTATCCCCCAAAAACACACAATTTTTTTTTTTTTGGTTTTTTGCTTTTATTAGTTTTGGCTTTGAGTTCATCATGATATGATCATGATAATGGTGTCTTTGAGAATAGAACTCGATTGAATTTTTATGATCTGTGTATTCAATTTAGTGATAAATAGATTCTGATACTGTTCCATAAGTGTTGTTTGGTCATTTTGGGTCTGTGGATTATTTTTTGGGTCAGGATTCAGGAGATACAAGGTAGGAGTACTGTTCTTTATTCTATACTGATTCCTTTTAGGAGGTGTAGATTTCTGAAGTTGGTTGACAGTTGAGAAAGGTTTTTTGGATTCTTTTATTTGTTGCCATCATTTTGTGAATATGTCTGGTGGAACACCAGTTGGCGGTGGAGGATTCATAAGGCAGAGGAACAGCCAAGGATATGCCTCGAGTAGCGATGACCTCGAGGATGATGCGTCTTCCATAGACTCATCAATCTCGAGATTATTGCAAAAGAAGAAACGGACTTGGATTGAGATTATGGTGAATGTTCTTTGGATAGCTTCTGCAGTTTTTATCATTTACTATGGTGATCGGCATTCCAACTTTATTTTCCTCTTGTGGCACGATGGTCGGATTAGAAGGTAAATTGATTAAGCTTATTTAACCCGTTTTGCATATTCTTATTGTTCTTTTATCAGTTCCTTAAGCATAATTAGAGGACAGTTAGAAGTTCTTTGTTTGGTTGTCCGAGGATAAATCCATTTGGATGGAGTGATTTGGGGAGAAAAGACAATAAATTGATCTCTCTCACATTTGGGAGCAGTAAAATTGAGAGAAATGTATAATAAAAAATAGAGAGTTTTGTTTGTAAGGGACCGTTTTTTTTGAATCTGTCAAAAGTAGAGAGATTTGGAGAAGAAAAAATTAATTAGACACTCAGGTTTTAATATATTAAAACTAATCCTTCAAAAACAAAGTCAAAGAACACTCATTTCAAGGTCAAATTGTTACACTGGAAAATTTCTTTTCTTTCCTATTATTAGGCTAACCAAACAAGATATGTATATTTTCTCTTCTTTTCTCACTTGTTAGCCAAACAAGAAGAAGAGAAGACAAAAATATTTTTTTCTTCTTTTATTTTCTGTATAACTTTAGTAATTGTTTCTTTTCTTTTCGTTTCTTTTCTTTTCTCTTATGACTTTAGTAGTCATTTTTTTTCTTTTCTATTTAGTAACTTTAGTTATTGTTTCATTTTAGTAACTTTTTATTTTCCTTTTATTTTCTGTTCAGACCATTGCAAATATATTTAGAATTTCTGACTAGCGGAGTTTTGATAAACATGAAGGTAATTTTAGACTTGAGAACATTCTTTATTGGACCAAAAAAGGATATATCTGGAATGGTCTGAACAGAAAAAGTTAGCTCATTATAAATGACATTTAAGAATGGTGAATGATTGAGCAATTCTTCATATGCCCCTTTAAAGGCCGATTACAAATAGACTTGTTTGGCAGTGGTTGGGCAATGTGGTGGACCAACCATGCACTGCCAAATATGTTGTTGGTTTAAGCATATCCACTCATGGGTTGGTTTACAACTGGTATTTTAAAAGTAACTCTTAAATGTTAAGGCACCAGCAAAAATTTATTTGCAAATATATTTAGGTTTGGATGATGTAATTCAATTCTAGGATCTAAAGCTGAGATAAGAACAAGATTCAAGCCCCTATCTTAGAAGAAGACACTCTATATTTTTTTTCTTTATGTTTAGTTTTTCGTTTAGAATACAAGCCCCACCATTTTTTGGGAAAAAAAGGGCAACCACTTCACACATGTTTGCTCTTTTTCATAACAAGGCTAAACTAGTTCATATCCTGAGTGTTTCTAAAGGGGAAAAACATTATTTCCTGACCTAAAAAATAATATGGTTTACTATGCTATTTTTTTTATAAAAAAAGAAAAATAGGGAGATTGGTATTTTTTTTTTCAACAACAAAATAATTCTCCTAATAACTAAAAAATGTAACATGCCTGAATCTAACTGGGGTTAGCGGTGGTGGAGGAACTGGATTGTGATTAGAGGTCGAACCAAAACAAAATACTTGTTCTTGGTGGGTGTGATCCGTTGTTTTGAAAATATTCATAGCTAATACTACTATGTAATAAGGGAATTCTTATTTGGCAACACATTTTGAAGGCTCTTTTGGCCATCGTTTTAGTTTGGAGCCACTATGCTATTAGAGGTATTGATTATTTAATTATCTCATCAGATCACAATGTTTTAGGCGGCATGTCTCCACTTACAGAAGTAATAAATTTAAGCCCATCTCCTCAAGGCTAGGTGTACTTCTAGAGATTGCTATGCATTACCTAACTTAGCCTTTGATCGCAGGTCTATACATATTTATCTATAAATGTTTTTCCTTCTAGAATAATGAGAATCGTCTTGCTTGTATAGTTTAACATCATACTTATGCTTCACGCAGAATACCATTATACCTTGGGATGGTCGGAGTCAGTTTGAATGTTATCTTTTTCTTATATACCAGTTTGTTAGCATGGCGTTTTCGAAAGTCTAGTGAGAAGTGGGATATTTCGAGTACATCTGCCCTACCATTTGTTACCTCACTTGGGATCACCTCCTTTTGCTTGTAAGAGGGCTATCCTGCCTTTTGTGTTTGGTTTTATATTGCTATGGCATTATGAACAGAACTTCTTAGCCTGTTCTTGTGGAATTCTCATGCAGGTTTTCCTTTGCTTTGTGGCCAATTTGGAGTTTCTTGACCCTGCCTCTTGTGGTGAGTCTCGTATACCTTGGTTTTCAAATTACTTGTAGCCTTTATGCTATATTACATGGATTCAGGCGTGGGTGTCAGGTGCGGGTATGCTTCAAATTCATCTAATTCTTATGTCATGTCGAGAATATTAGGACACGGTAAAATATTTATATTTATCAATATATTTCTTTTAGTTTCTAAGATAAATGGTATTTACAAGATTCTGAATAATACGAGAGTTTATGCATAGTAAATGTAAATGGGTCATGCTAACTACTGCTCATCGAGCGGTGATTAATAGGTTAATAAAGACAAATTTTTTTCAATATCAATATACTTTTGGAGGTGGGGTCTACTACTTTTACAGATATCAATACATTTTGCACAAATATCTATACATTATATACCCCTTATCCACTGTCCAATGGGCGGTGGTTAGCATTTTCTAATATAAATTACTAAATATGCTTCCTAATTGTATAATTAAAAATGTAAAGTGTTTACGGCATGAGTACTTTTTACATTTAGAAGAGTTCATATAACATATCTTATAGGCTCATGCAAATTTTTACTTGACAAAATTTGCTGCTATATTTTAATTCTGCAGTTCACGCTGTTTATGGCTGGCATGGTCGTGGTGCCCTACATGATGCTCGGGACATTGAGGCCACAAACAAACGAGCTCCGTATAGATTGAACTTTTGGGTGAAAGTGAAAAACTCTATGTCCATAGTCCATACACAGTTAGGTGAATTGTTTTATATAGTAGATTTTACAGTTGGTAACAATAACAGCAGGATCGAAGTTTTTTATTTTATTGTTTTCGATGCATCCCAATTGATACTGCTGAAAACCACAGTTCTACTAATCTTTGGAGTGATACCCTACACATATAATTCATGAAAATGCTGAAAACCTTAACCCTGTGGTATTTTGATAGAGTAGTTTGAAACGGAATTGTTTTGTAGCAGACTTGGAGCCAATTTTGAACAATTTAATTACGTGTGCGCCATTCCTTTAGGAATTGAGGTGGGTTTGGCTTATGGAAAGCTTCTTAGGGTCAGGGTTGTGATATAATAAGAATTGCCTGTGGGGTTCGGTGAAAAGCGATTTGGAAAATTTTCAACCTGCCTCCGACCACACGTACTCAAAAATCACAAGATTGGTTGATTATTTTGGTGACTTTGTATTGACAAATTGAAATGTTTAGCGATTTGAAAAATAATATAATGATGTTATTTTGGTTACGTTTTCACTATAACAGGAGTGTCTCCGATCCAGCTCGTGAAGGTAAGCCTCCTTCATTCTTGTTGCAGGAGGTGTAGTGGCCTCAAATGGCAAGAATATGACTGTTTTCTCTGTTGCATGTAAATGATTAAGGGTGCGCAACGATTAGCGCGTAATGGTTTAGAGAGAAAACTCATCAACCAAACCGCCATTGGTAGTAGTTTGAGAAATTCTCATCCGACCTCAAGCCACCCACTCTTTAAAATTGGCAGATACGATTGGCCGTTCGAGGCAAATCAACAAATTTGACAGTTTTTCTTGGTAGAAATTTGACATTTTTTTGCAGTTTTGTGCTGCAAAATTTAGGCTGTCAACCAGCCCAACTTGATGAAATCTCTCTCCATATGATACTTAGGAATCTATTCCTTTTTAGGTTTGGGGGGTTCTACGGGTTGGGTAGGTTTTCACTTCTCTGTCATTGTGTAGTCCTCCACCTAGAGAAAGAGACATTTATGGGTTTGCCCAAGGCTCCCTTTACTTGTCAGCTAAATTATATAAAAAAATAATTTACAAAAAAAAGTAAAGTAAAAAAAAATGCAAAAGAATTAATTTTCATTATCTATTTAGTTTGAAAGAAAATTAGTATAAAAATTAGTTTTCAACTTTCTTGTAACGCATAATCCTGTATTTTTAATAAAATTCGTTTTGTGGGAAAATGTTTGTCAGAGAAAACTGTTGTTATGAGCCCTATATTTACTTGTGATAATTGAGCATGCACTAAAAAAAATAAAATAATTATTTTTTTTTATTTTCTCACTTAACTGAACGAAGCCTTAGAGGAGCTAGATTGGTGAGAAGTTAAAAAATTTATAATAATTTTATTAAATAATAATAAAAATTTACATAAAATAATCAAAAAAGCAATTTTTCCAAACAAGGCCATTGTCATAGTTTTTGCGATCCGACATTGAATACGCAATATGTCTTGAGTGCATAATAGGGAATCTGAAACGTTTGTTGTTTGGTGTGCACTTTAAGGGACCCAATGAACATATTTTTATAATTAAATTTAAATATTATATAAAATTTATTGAGTTTATTATCTTGGTAAAAGATAAAATTAATTTGTTATTTATAATTATGTGATTAAATAATATTTATTTAATTATTTTTTAAAAATAAAATATACTTATTATTTATTTATTTGTAGAAAAATATAATCTAATTAAAGAGCTATAAAAATTCAAATGATTTAATATTTTGCACGAATGATACATTCAATACACTTTTCATAATAAATAAATTTGATTATTAAAAAAATGTCTAAGAACAAACCTCCTTGAACTGTAACTCCACTTGGTTTTTAAGTGGTTTTGCTCCACTTTTAATATGTTTAATTT
>JAOTRH010000013.1:11931742-11948213 GCA_034768845.1 Heliamphora exappendiculata | reverse complement strand
AAAAATGAAAAAAATAAAATTGTTTAGGATAATTTTTTATTATAACTTTTTTACTTTTTTGTTTTTTTACTAAAATATTTAATATATTTTTATTTTTTACTTTTAACTTATAGTATTTAGAATACCAACACAACTTTATTATTATTATTATTTTTGTAGAGAGAGTTAACTTTTAAAATTGAGAGAATTATAACCATTTTACTATAAAAAAGTTATTGTGTCTAAAATATATAGTGCGTTTTTTATATTGCTGAAACTAATAGTTTATAAATTGTACCTTGCAATAAAAATTGTAAGTGTTTGGTAAATATGTTAACTTGTAATTGAAATAAAAAAAATTAATTATAATTTATAATAAAAATTATAAGTATTTAAAAAATATTATAATTTATTGCTAAAATTTGTAATATAAAAAGCTAAAAAATGGTACCAAAAGCTTGGCCAAACACCTTCATATGGGTTTTTTTCTTGAAAAATAAAAAGTTAAAAAAAAAATTAGTGACTTTTTAAATATGACAAACACTCATAAAGGTCTTTTATTAAAATAAATTATTATTATTATATTTTTTTTAACCTCTGTCATCGAGAAGCACTAAAAAAATAACAAATAAAAATTTAACAAAAATATGAAAAGATTTAGAAAAAAAAAACAAAAGAAATTTAAAATAAATTGATAAATCAAATTTTATGTTACTTATTTTTATTTTAGAGTGAATTTTTTCATCTTCTAATTAAGTTTTTTTATTTTTTCAGTTTCTATCATCGAGACGAGTCAGGAATTAAAAAAAAAAATCAGCCAAAAGATTTGAAAACAAGTTCAAGAAAAACAAAAATAAGCAAAGACATCAAAATTTAGTCCAAAACGGGGATATTGTTGACCAAATGCAAGCTTCAGAACATCAATGTTAAACAAGAAGGGAAAGTTGTGAAACAAAATCAGCTTTAATTTCTCTATTACACCAAACATGTCTGACATCTACAACAACAATAATATCACAACCCATGATCATTTATTTCTCCTAATCTGTTTCCACTTTCTTTCTCCTATATGGCTCTACATAAGAATGTTTTGCAACAAATGGAGGACTCACACATCTGTCCATTACAAGAATACAAAGGCATGCCAATAATGCATAGAATGACAAATCTCACCTGGTCCGAGGTCTTGAGAGGTAAGATTGTGCCAGCAAGAAGCAACTCCCCTTCTGTTTCTTGAATTCGGCATATCGCAGGAAGAAGTAACCGAGATAATCAAAATCGATTGGGGACATCTTTGCCTGTGAACAGTCAGCAAATGATATGAAAATAGGTGTTTTCATTGAGTTCGTAGGGATCGAATACAAAGTTTGAAGAACCAAAAAAGAACCTGGATTAAAGCCCATAGAGCCCAATACAAGTGTGAAGCTAACATGTAAGTATTGGTCTCAGCATAAAGAGCTTCAAGGTCTTCTGCAGATACCTGTTGTCAAGAAGAGTCTCAAATTATAACCGTACAGATAGATAATGCAAGTGTGCAAGCTAAGTATTTGGTGGTGGAAGCAACGTGGTTCAATGCATCAACCTTAACCCTTTGCCACTATATGAATTACTTTCTGTTTTCGTATTCATTTTCAATGATTTCAACATATATATTTGAGACACAAATGTATACGAGGCTAATAGAAGCAATGCCTACATGGGAATATGAATTTTAATTAACAACAAATATTCTTGGAATATAAATTTTGACTAATCCGTGTGCCACATATGACTGGTCATAGTGCGCATGGTGTTGGGGTTAACTCTAATCCAAACCACGATAACAAATCACATTACTTCCCGTCTGTCTCTGTGAGACCCTGACCTGTTTTCTTTTTCAGCATTTTCGGACGTGCGTTACATGTTTTCGTTTGAGTATGTTTTTATTACTTTTGATGCATGATCGGGATTTGATATGCATGAGGGGTAGGTTTCCGGGGCCGTGGACCGTTATGGTGCGAATCTCGAAAAAAATTTTAAAAAAAAATATTTTAGAGACTTATAAATATATGAAATTAGATATTTTCATAAAGATATTTTTCCAAAACTTAACTCTTAAGTTTTCCGTTTTCTCTCTGTCTTCTATCTAAGTTCTCGGGGGTCCGGGACTCGATTTTCAACGATCCAATAGCGGGTTCTTGCTTTTGGCGTCGTGGGCTACGCAATCATTCGGCCAGATTTTGATTCCGACAAAATTCGATTTTGCACGTGGATCGAGGCGTTGAGTTTTGAACTTACTGAGGTAGGATTCTAGAACTATATGTGTTATAAGGGTGCTATGGATAATCCGGTGTCTTTTTACCGGTCGGATTGTCGTAAATCTAATTTTCTGTAAAGTTGGATTTTTGGGTTAAAAACCGGGTTTTTGTCGATTTTAGTGGATGGAATCGGGTACCGAAAGTTTCTTTTGAGGTCTTGGTGTTAGACCTAGGTGTGTGGATATTCACGGGTGTTGATTTGGAGTTTGGAAGGTTCGATTCGAGATTTGGAGGGCAGAACCCATAGCTTAAAAACGGTTTCTGGGTGAGTTCGGTCAACTGAACTCATAGGTTCGGTCGACTGAACTCATAGATTCAGTCGACTGAAGCTTGGTTTTTGGGTTCGGTCGACTGGACCGAGGGGTTCGGTCGACTGAACCATGTTCCAGGGCGTTTCTGGTTTTCCAATGTGGTCTTCGGTCGACTGGGGGCTTGATTCGATCGACTAAAGTGCTGGGGTGGTGGTTCTATGGTTGGGTTTAGATTTGATGTTCGAGAAGTGTACTCTCGAAATGCTTCAGAAAGCTTATAGGTTGGTTCTGTAAGTTTTCCTACATGTTCTTCTGGCAATGGCAAGACCATCTGCCAGTGGAAAACCAGCTCCTTTTCTGAAAATTCCTCATATTATGCTTTCTCTCAACCTCTCTATCTATACCGAGACTGTTACGCCGCAAATTCTGGGTCACGTGAAACACTCATAAACAACCAAACATGATACCCAACCAAGAATACACTCTCAAAAAAATCATGCATGTATTGTATATAAACGCCAAACGAAAACATTGCACGGCACCAATGCCTGAAAAACATGTTACAATATATATGTAACAATACTAACAAAAAGGAAGACTACACTTTTCCACCTCTTTCGGCACCTCCAGATCAACCAGCGTGACCGGTACCTGAAGAAAAACAAATCCCACACCGCGAACCAAGACTCAGCAGAAACTAGACAAGCATACAATATAAACAAAACATGCTAAGAAACCGAAGTGCAAGTTTAGACTCTCTTTCAAGCCTTGAAAACAGTTTTCACATTCGAACGGAAAAGCGAGAATACAACCATGTTTTTGGCTCACTCACAGGAGCCTTGAAAACAGTTGGAAAACAGTTTTTAGATCGCGATTCACACGATTCTTAAAAATAATTTGAAAACTGGTTTATCCGTCCTATAATGCAATACAAACAATCCATGATACATACAACCGGCCCTCACACGCCGCAACCACAGTCCTAACACTGAGATAAAAATCCATACATAAACATACATTCCCCGGATAAGACCGTATACTATGGGGTAAAATCATAGACCAAACCACGGGGTAAAACCGTACACCGCGGGATAAGACCGCACACTACGGGATAAAATCGTAAACCAGACCATAGGATAAAACCATAAACCATACCGTAAGCCACGGGATGGAACCACCGACTACGGATTATACCACGGGATAAAATCGTATACCATGGGATTACATCGCATATTATAGGATAAAACTGAAATTACGGGATAACACTGAACATTCCTATGCATAACCTAATCAAGATTTAAAGGCATATAACATACCACATACGCCACATATATGTGTCCACAAATCCATCACATCAATGCCTAATAAAACTATGAGTTTTACAGTATGTAACCACGATACACACAAGATATCATGCCATGTAATCTATCTATGAATAAACAGTTATAAATGCACATAACCATATAACCCGACAAGACATAGCATGCCACACACCCGTCATTCGATAACCGAACGACCCATCCACAAATCGGGACCCGTCCACACACAAGGACAACCAACACCTAAACCGGAGATCAACACCAAAACCTCCCACAGAACGATTCTCACCAGAACCCCACCTTAAACCAAACCACGAACCCACACGTCACGCACATAACTAGCACTCACACAACCGTGCCACAAACCCAAAACCAACCATGCGCGTCATACCCGAGGACGGCATCACATAAACACCCGGGGCCACCACCCGAACCCCAAAACCACAATGCCACCAACCAGACCCCAAAAAGAATCCACAGGTATTTGAATCGATCAATTCTCATAAATCAATCAATTGAATACCATAGGACGCCAATCGGATGGGTAGCTGAAATAAAGGATTTGGCCATTTTGCCTGTGAGATATTTTCAGGTAAAAAGAAAAAGAAAAGATAAAACTAACAGAAGATACATACACTAATTGTAATGTTCTTAAGTAACAAGCCATAAAACCTATATACACCCTATAAATAGCAAGATCATTATGCAGCTATGTAACGTGTATATGATTTTAGCACCAATATCTGAAGGTCCCACAAATTGGATCAACATCTTTGAACACTGTGCGCATGGCCCTTCGCCTTTGGGCCAAACCCAGCTCTGCTTGCTCTAGCTCGACTAACTTAAAAGGTGTTGGCTCTAACCCAACCCAACTCAATTAGCTCAGGAGGGTTGGCTCCAAACTAACCTAGCTCCACTAGAGCAAGAGGTGTTGGCTTTGACTCAACCCAACTCCACTAGCTCGAGAGGCTAACTCCACTAGTTCAGGAGGAGTTGGCTCCAAATAAGCCTGCGCTCGTTGAAAAGTGTTTGCTTTTACCCAATCACACTCCATTCTATCATACTTAGGCAAATACAAGACTTTATGATAAGATATGGAGAGTAGAATCTAGGAGACGTCAATTGGGATCTTTGGAGGATTGTGGCTTATAGGCTACAACGAAGCGCTCGTCAAAGTTGTTTAACTTGCCCCACTACCGTGTTGGCTCCATTCTAGTTAACTTTAGAAAAAGAGAGGTGTTGACTTAAAAGACAACAAGTACACTCGTCACTCAGAGGAATGCGATGCTTTAAGACCCGACAATGGGCATTACGCACTTTAAAGCTTGACAATGGACAGAGCATGCACTCCTTTTCCATGTCGAGTATTAGTGCCCTCCTCCAACAGCTAACTCGGCCGGTATGCTCAGGTTGTCACTCCGAGCTCTCGTCTCCTATATAAAAGAGCCCACGCTCCTCTTTTAAAGGTTATTGCTCATTTGCATTTCTCTCAAAATTAGAGCTTCTGCCTCCCTATCTCTTCTAAGATTGCCTCCGCTCTCCTCTTCTTTCTCTGGTGGTCTTGAGCCATCAAGTGCTTACCATCTTCCTAGACATTCTGGTCTTTCCCCTCAACCTGGACCAACCATCAAGTGATTTTATGTCATAAATCTCATTTAGATTTGGAAGGTACCTACATTGAACTGTTAAAAGCTAAACTCTATAAACAAGGTAGGAGCTTTTGTAAGTGTTGTATTACCTGGTGTGTTGTTTACCCACAAACAATAACTTCAATGTTTAATTAGTCGAATGACTCAAATGAAAGCCAACATAATTTAAAGGACTTCTTGTGCTTAGGGAAAAATTACTTTCACCAATCCAGAACTCCATGAATTACACTTATGTAACATAGATTTTCCATGAGTTATGCAAGCTGCCATCATATACCTCAAGTGGTTTCTCAGGCTCTAAATAGTGCCTGAAGAAATGATACTGCTCATCTTTACTTGGATATCTACATGAAAACCAAGTTCAAGAATCAGCAACTTGTATTTAGGTATATCACCATCATAACAGAAAATGGGGGGGAGAGGAATGAAAATTACTTACAAGCTGTAGTCACAATCATAGCCAGCATATTCATTGAAGTGATTCCCAATGTCAAAACCTCTGTAATTGTATGATCCATACTCAAAATCAATGAAGTAGAGTTTCTCTGGATGTCAACCAACAAAGATAGGGGTCACTAAGAAGGAAGTGAAATGATTTTGGATAATCATAAGGAATTGATGGGGAATGACAATATCTTTGGCTTTTCTCCCTAGTATACTGGACACCATTTCCAGCACCAAAATTGCAAGTTTATGACATGTTTCAGTAGTTTGTATTTAACATTAACATTTAAAATAGAGTACCAATTCTACTGATCCCCTTATCAGGTTTATGGATTAGACCAATCCCTTTTGCACACCACATTCAAGAGATAAAGTGTTATTGTGGCCAGACCAATTGTTGAAGTTCATCGTTTCCGACACCTCTATTTAAATTGAATGCTGAATTTATTATTTCCCTGTTGAATAACCTTAAAAAACTTAAAATTTTACATATCAATAAAGAACTTTTTTCAGCAATTCCGTTTAGGCAAAGTCAGGGCTACGAGCCACCAAGCTGATGATAGAAATCTGGTGGATCTTAGAATATTTATCGTCTTTGTGCAGGTGATAATCCTGTGTCTTTATGAACACAAAATGCATGCAACACAGACATAAATACTGACGTAACTAGAAAACAGATCCTTTATGAGTATAATTTTTGACATTTTAAAAAAATCAACCATCGTGTTCCAATGTTACCCTTCTTCAAATTTGTCTTAAGTTCAATCTGGAATCTCAAAAAAAAAAAAAAAAAGTTAACGAAATGAGACAAAGGGTATTTTTGTGAATTTCTTGGGCAAAATTTTCTTTAACTATGCGCATTGGCAACCATGCCATGTAATGGAACAGGGGGAATATTCCATAGCATGAAGCACTTGTGTGATTTTGTGAAGATATAGAGTGATGAAAGAGGAACAGAAATTGTAAAGATACGAGTACAACACGCACAAAAGAAATGTAGTTACCCTCTTCATCATTGAGCATCAGATTTCCAGAAAGTAAGTCATTATGAGCAAACACAACAGGAGTATCAAGGCGGTCTGTCAATTCCTGTTCCATAAGCACAAGATATTTCTTCACAAATCAAGCTATAGCTCTTCAACACTCAAAAACACTCAACATAAAGTCAGCATGAGATAATCCCAAACTGAAAATAACTTATGAAGCTAGCCATAAAAGAAAAGAAAATTGTCCTCGCTCTCTAAGAAAAAATCAATTCTGAGAACTGTTACCAGGTTGTCTCAAGATGCAAGAGTTCAGAAGACACTAAAATATTGACTAAGATTTAACGTAAACCACACAAAAAAAATTAATTAATTAATTAACTGAACCTATATATTTAAAAACAAATCATATGTAACATCATTGAAGAATATAAGTAAACAAAATCCTTCCAAGAAATATACAGAGGCATCAGAAAGTCAGACAAAAATGTTTTATAATGTGACTAGAAAGGTACACAAATATTTCACACCAAGAACCTTAAGCTGAAACAACATATCGGCAGAGATATTCATATTCCGTCTTTTAATTAGAAAAAGAAGACAACCAATAGTATACACCAATTACAAGCAAGTCATAAGAAGAGTAACAACCTTGAGCTCAACAATTTCAGCATCAACTTCATCAAATGAAATTGTTTCGTACTTCCTCTGCTTCTCCCTATCATCAAATGAAAGAGTGGATGCTGCAAGAATAGGCATTGAATTGATATAAAAAATAGTAACATGCAATGGAATAAAGACATTTTTATATTCAAGTAAGAAATTTGTACTATAAGTACTCATCACACTAAGTAGAGGAGCTAGTCATTATTCAGTAAAGACCTTTCTGAAAGAACTTGAAAATGTCATTCCATAGCTGAGGTTCTTTCGAGCCAGGAATTTCCACCTGATGGAATCTACGAAGCTGCTTTGCAATTTCAGCAGCCAGCTTTGGCTTTCTCATGTCTGTCAATAAAACAAGATCTGTCAGCGCAAGGTTGTAGGTTATCAAAAATCTTCTTGATTCATATGTCATTTCAATTGAAAAACTCCTTGAGTTAACAAGTAAGCCCCCAGTAGCAACAAAAGGAAACCCTTCAAGACATTTGTTAACGAATCAAGAAGTTCTAGATGATAGAAGGGAGATTGAGAGAATAATTTGTCACAGCAACAAGGAAATTTAGTGTCTATTTTTAAGGACTCTCAATCATGTAGTAACAAAATGTTTCAAATGAGTAGTTAGGCACAAAATCACACTTATTGTGGATTTAAGGCTATTGTGAATTTAGGCTCTGTCCAGCATACAAGCATAAAAAGGGTATGTAGAAGAAACTTTGCAAATTAATTGTTGCACATGCAAGCTAAATATATACAGCATCTTTAAACTTGAGCACGTGAGCACACACACACGCGTTTATGGATGTATATGTGAAAATAGTATATGTATATATTTTAAACTCTCCAACGGAGCACCCACTCCCACTCAGCGAATCAGTCACTTAGGTTTAGAAACTCTAGAATGACTAAAAAACCACGGATAATATCATAACACGAGCATTAAACACAACCTACCTCTTACTAATGACACATGGAAAAGGCATAAGTACTTTCTCACATGAAACTTTAAGAATCATCTGTGTCCCATCTGAACGCACCCAGACTTCAACCCTAAAACTTTTGCAGTGTTACTTCGGCAGGATCCAATCATCTAGAACACTTTTTTTCCACAAATAAGTCATTAATTTACTAAGAACTGTTATATGGTTGAGTCAAGCATATGCTTCAATAATCCTTTGCATACAAGAGGGAGGGAGGAAGGGGGGAATCTAGCAATATAATGAAGCCTTAATAACTTGTGCTTGGGATGGCCATAAAGAACTTTGCAAATTAAGGGTTAGCTGGTAACATCAAACCCTAGATACAAAAAGCCAAAAAATAGGGGTCCTTAACTACTGAACAAAGGAGAGACATAAACCAAAAAGACAAGTAAATAAACCATATCACGTTATTCACCATTTAAATCAAGAAAAACAGATCTGTGAAAGTTTATCCGTATAAAACATTAAAAATGCACTTTCAAAGCAAGAAGCATGGATTCTCATTTTAAAGAAAGCAAAGGCTCCATAGCACCAAATGCTTTAATAACTTGTTTCTTCTTCGTTCATAGAGTTCCACAAAGAATGTCACCTGGATATACTATGAGTTCCACATAAGAACACTTACAAACATAAAGATAAAAAAATGAATAATCAATGATTTTATTATTTCCAAACTTCAAATAGCCACACAAACAAACACGTAGACTTAGAACCTTGAGAAAGAAACATATATTGACAATTTGACACAACACAGAACAGAAAAAAATTGACATTAGTTGTCAACAACAAATTTTTGGATCCACCCTTAAAGATCACATACAATAAAATTCCAACGCAACCATTAATATAATTGAAGTTGGTTTCCAAGTGGACCAGCTACAACTCTAGTAGTTTGTAGCAGCAATCAACTAGAGATCTCAACCGATTTAGTAATTTCTTTCTTTCTTTCAGCTATTGCAGAGATTTTCAAATGCTACTAGAGGTCTTCAAAGGACATATTCTAAGAAATCCTTCATGAATCTCAGTCAAAAAAAAGATCTTCACAAAGACTTACCAGGTGGAGTTAGTGTTCGGGCAGTTATAAATGATTGTACCATGCCATTTCCAAAAACCCCAAGCAACTTGGCACCAAATCCTGCAGCTGAGAGCCATCCAATAGCCTAAATACAGTATGCGGTAAATAATTACAAAGTGGAGCAAACAACTGACAGGCTAAGTAGCCTATCCTACTTTGGAGGAAGAAGGGGTTATCGGTATTTTTGGGTGGAAGGGTTAAGTAAAATAGAAGAAGTAAGATACCATCTATTTGAAATCTCTCGCAAAAGGTTTCATCTTTAACTTGGCAAACCATAAGCTCGTATCCAAGTGTCAAACGAATTATTGGTCTTTTTCCATGATTATCAAAGAATTTAAAAGTTGAGTGCAACAGTCAACGGATCTCTAATTGAGAGAACCCAACAAGCTTATTAGCTTTGTATGTAAAACTTTTAGCCCCAAGTGCGATGATCATTAAAACACTAGGTATCGTTTGTGATAAAATCATATTAATATGATTACAATGTAAACCATATCTGTTCAAATGAAATGAGAAGGCTTCAGTTAAAAAAGCTACTGTTATTATTATTATTATTATTATTATTATTATATCTAGTAATAAAACAAACAGATGTGTTGGGTTTTTTCAAAGTTAAACCATGGAAGTAAAATTTTAAATCCATCCAGAAATAAAATTTTAAAATTTTATTGAGCAAACCCTCATAGATTGCCTAACAGTCAGGGATTGAAATCTCTGGACATCTTGAGTTCAAACTCTCATTGACGTCTGCCGGGGTTAACTCACGCATGATGCATTTCTTTTGCAGGTTTCCAAATATCCCTGTGCGCACGCGGCGGAGTTTTAAGGGCCCTGTCTTGAGGAGATTACTTAATGCCACCAAAAAAAAAAGAGAGTAGAATCGAGCAGGCATCCTTCAGAATCACTTAGTTCTCTTAATTTAAACATATGACCTCCTTCAGGGTGTTGCTGTTAACTCCTCCCTATTATTTACATCACATAGAAACTTGCTCAATGAATTTCATTATAAACTTCTTTGGGTGGACTTCAACAATGACATCAAGAAAGATTCAAACAATTGAACATTCTCAGCTGAAAAAGTTTGTTCGATTATTGTCCTATTCAGTACTACTGGCATAGATCATACTCAAATGAAACTAGAAGGAAAAAAAAAATTCACACAACCACAAAATTAAAGGAAGTTCAAATTTAGTTGAAAAATATAATATAGTGAAACAATACATCTCAGCAAAGTATCTTTAGGAACTCACCTGCAATTCCCGCTCCCGATTGATGACATATTCGGTATTGGGGCCATACAATCTAACTGTCATATTTACAACATTTCCATTTCCTTCCCTTATTGACACCTTCAACACTGCAAGGACGAATTATAAACTTTTTCTCCTCATACTATAATTGAAGAGGAGAAGCAAGCTAATAGCAGCAAGAAAGTTGCTATATCTAACAGGCTAAGTTTTTATGGTTTTTTGGAAAATTTAACATAGGATTATTCTACAAAACATGATTTGATTTGCCAGGAAAACAAAAATTGAACAAAAAAAACTAACCATATGAATAACAAAACCGAATAACAGAAGAAAAACGCACAAAGATTTGTGATTCCACCGGAAACAGTCTCGACAGAGAAGTGAGAATTGTCCAATTTCGCCCATTTCTTGAAGAGATCTTTGCATAGCTCTCTGTATACAAGAATTCCACCAAAAAATTAGGGAAAGAAAAGGATGGGGGCCACCAATGTAATCAGGCGAAAAAGAAACAAACTAACAGAAGATGACGTCAAATCTGAATTCACGTGCCTTGTTTGGCAGCTAAGAAACACGATGAAAAAAAGGAACGTAAAATCGAAAAGTACATATTTTCCATAATACTTGCTCACAGAGGTAATATATATAGAAACAGTAGAGATCAACAAAGTCCTTTATCATCCATCATTTGTTTAAAATATTTTCTCGATAATGTAAGTCGCGTTTCACTTAGAACAAAGAAAGATAGGATGCGAGACCTCAAATCCGGTTACGTTTTCCTAATCCATAGATTCTCTTCAACCAAACACGGAAAGCAGGATAAGAAGATCGAAAGAAAAGAACAGAAAATCCTGAGCTACGCATACTCATTCACAAACTAATTTAAGCATTTCTAATCTATGCGCGTAAATATGTGCGTGCGTGTTTGTGTGTGTGTGTGTGTGTGTGTGTGTGTGAGAGGGAGAGAGAGAGAGAGAGAGAGAGAGATGAAACAAACATGATGCGAGGCGTCATGTCCAGGAGAGGGAGAGAGTGGTCGACGGTGAGAGAAGACGAGAGAATTTCTGAGCTACCGTTCTCTCGAGCTTCTTCTGCAACTTCCATGGCGTTCCAGATATTCACTGCTCCCATTCTCTTTCTCTCTCTACTCTCTCTCTCTCTTCTCCACTAATCCAAAGGTTGATATATCGAGGATTAGGGGCGAAGCATCTATTTAATTCAATTCAAACTGTAATAAATTAATTAGTTGCATATGATTAATTCAAACTATAAAACTAATTGACTTCTTTGAGAATGGCTAAAAAAGTTATCTTATGGGAGAAGTTGATGTTGTACGGCAAAGATGGAGCATAAAATCGACGGTGGCAGAATTGGCGGCAGCAATGGTGTAAAAGTCGACGGTTTATAGTGAGAGAGACCGACAATGGTGGCGAGAGTTTGGAACGGTAATTTTAAAGTTATTATGATGGTTTGGAAGTAGGTTTTTTTTTGCAAGAGAAATTGGTTTTAGAGTGGAATTAGTTTTGGGTGATAACGGTGATTTAAAGTTTTTTTAATATTAAAATTAAATTTAATAAAAATTTTGTATAATTTTTAAAATTACATAAATTTTTTTATTTTTATAAGAAACCTACCTTAAAAGAAATTATTTTTCTTTTCCGTAATGTTTACAGTTAAAGTGGAGGAAACGGCACGTGTTTGAAATCATCAAATGGGCATGGTTGACCTCGAAAATTATCCAAT
The DNA here is from genome assembly GCA_034768845.1 of Heliamphora exappendiculata. Taxonomy (NCBI): domain Eukaryota; kingdom Viridiplantae; phylum Streptophyta; class Magnoliopsida; order Ericales; family Sarraceniaceae; genus Heliamphora; species Heliamphora exappendiculata. The sequence continues at coordinate 11,935,589 of JAOTRH010000013.1, read as the reverse complement.
AGCGGGTGACGTGCTAGGACTTAACGTATTCAACGTGATTGGTTCAAAATGCGTGACCGACCGAACGAATTGAAATAACATTGGCTTATTTAATTTTATTTTATTTTTAATAAAATAACTTTATTATTTAGTTAAATAATTATAATTTTTAATACGAATTTAATGTCCGATTGACAATTATCTTAAAAGTTAATTTTTTTAATTTTTTTACGTTTTAACCTAAAAAGCTAAATTGAGGTCAAGTAAATTATTTATTAATTTAATTTTTAAGTTAACGTTTTTAAAGTTGGTTGTATGGGTAAAACGTTTATTTTTTGACTTTTTATTTAAAGTAAACAATTTTACCTTTTTATATATTTAATATTATCAATTAATATAATTAGTAGTGGTAGTAAATAAATTACGAATAAGGAATATTATTGTATTTTAAAAATAGTGAGAATTTAAATAAAATATTTTGAGAGTTTATGTTTTAATTTGACTTTTTGACTTTTTAATTTTTTAATTTTTTTTCCAAACAGAGAACAATCATAATTTTTTAATATTTTTAGCCAAAAAGTCAAAAGAACTAAAGTTGCTAATCAGGGCCTCAATTAAGGACTAATTTGACAACTTTTTCTTGGGTAAGTATTTTATAGAAACTTTCAAATGGAAAAACTATGATCACTTCTAATTTGATTTGATATATTTCTAAAGCCAATGAAATAATTTTAAAATATTGATATTATTTGAAAAATAAATGTATAAATAATGCCTAATTTGAACCTCAAGGCATTCACTAGCCACCAACTTGTCGCCATCTCCGGCCATTATTAGCGTAGTTATATGTAGCCATGCTCATTTTGAATCCTCTAATTTGATACCTATTTTTGACAACTCTCATATTTTTAGACAACCCAATCTCCACTTCATTGATCATCATCACCGAACAATTTTTGTTTGTTGTCATCATTCACCACCTTCGGTCACCATAATAGATGCCTCCACAATTTGAACCTTCCAGTATTCCTTGACCCCAACATGGAGAGAAGTTGTTCTCCATGCTCTTTACTCTTCATACCCTCTTGATACCTCATTTTGTGGACCTAAAGTGGGCCACAGTAATTATTCAAATCATTTATCTCATAAGTAATGCCTAAAAGATCATTTATACAAAAACTTAAATTATTCGAATATACGTACACGAACAAATCACGATTTATTTTACAAAAATTGACATTAAATTGAAATAATTCATTTAAAATGAAAAGCATTTATTTTGTAAATAAAATGTGATTTGTTGTGTACCTATCGATATTTAATTTAATTAGTTTTTTTTACGTAGATAATTTTTTATAGTACCTATAAGATGAATGATTTTAACCATCATTGTGGGCTCATTTCAACTTCATAAAATAGAATATTAAATAGTAGAGGAAAAATAATATGAAAAGAACACATCCCACCAAGCGATTGTCACCTTTTAGTCATGGTTGTTTCTAGAAACTGTCATTTTGGCTACTATTAAGGACAACTTTTACATTGCTAGGCACTCTAATCTCGACTACCATCGATTGTTGTCGCCAAATTATTTTTCTATCATTGTCGTCATTTTGCGACCACTAGCCACCATAGATATCTCCGCATTCGACCATCCACATGACTCTCCTCCTATCTCCAACTCTCATTAACCTTTCACTTGTTTCAAAATAATTTATGGTCTAAATATATTTTTTATTTTTACTTTTCGCAAAACATAAAGTTTGTTGCATGGAGGCCACAGTTCGTTACATGAGATAAATAGGGAGTTATAGATATATTAATTATTTTAAAATAATATGATAAAGTGACAAACCCAATTGATTTCAAATAAGTCTTAAGTGAATTTTAAATTCCCTGAAAAATAGAGATAAATGATATCTCTATCATTCTTTCCACTCTATAAATACAAGTGTGATGTGTTGTTTGACATATAATCATATTTATCCCTTTCATCGATCAAAAGTTCTCTCTCCTGATTCTCTTTGGGGCACAATCTTAACCTTAGGATCTTAGAAGGTGTGAATTCGAAGAGAACTCTGGTAGTCGCTTTACTCGGTAAGAAAAACTTTTGAAAGATTTAGAGACGGGGCTCGTAAAATAAGTAGTTCGATCCCAAATATTGTGTTTGATCGCAAGAGGTATAATTATTATTATTTCCATTTTTGTCCAACAATGGTATTACAGCAAGGTTAAATATTTGTTGCACAAAAAAAAAACTTTTGAAATCTTGAGACGCCGGTGTTTAGGGTTTAACTCTGGTGTTGAATTCAGAAATTTGTGATTATTCTCAAACTTTTGATCAATGGGTTGAGGCGTGTCTCTTTGAATCTTATAATGTTTTAAAAAATGAATTTAATACATCTCCCACCTACCTAAGAGGATAATTATGCAGTTCAGACTTGGGAGGATGGATTAGCTAATCCAATCTGTTAGTGGGAGATGATCATGCAGCATGAAATAAATTATTCATTTGTATTTCTGATTAGTTCAAAATATGATGTGTATGCTATTTAATAGAATTAACATTTGTATTTTTCGCTCATAAAATTTTGTTTTATTATCCATCATTCCAAAATAATTCTTTGAATACAAATGAGGTGCGGCATCCCTATTTGTTTACTTGTCAATTAGAAATAATGTATTAACTTTTTTTTAGATTTGTAATCATTTGGATGTAATACTATTCAATGTTCATCTGTCAATTAGAAATATTGTATTAAGTTCTTTTTAGATTTGTAATCATTTGGATGTAAAACTATTCAAAACCTTGTAAAGGGATGTGTTTCGCACTAATTTAGTAAACGCTGAATCATTTTGAAATGATATGCTAAAATATCAATGGAGTTTGGGCTCAATTATATTTTATATGCATGATTTGTGAATAATGGAGTAGTTTCCCATATTTTATTTTAATTTAATTAGACATTTAATTCTCATTTACGTTACGATAGATGATTACTAGCACTTAAAACGCAAAATTTTTGGTCTTATAATGTAAAATAGAATTATTAAATGTCTAATAAATTTAGAATAAAATTTGAGATTTGTGCTAAATTAATTAATTAATTCCTGCATAATGTATGTAGGGAAATGACTTTCAAAAATATTATTACTGACCTTGTTAAGCGAGAAAAACTTAATAGAACCAACTATGATATCTGGCATAGAAAAGTTCAATGCCTTTTGCATGAGCAAGAGTTGCTCGAGCACTTGACCAGTAACTTGACCCCACCTGAGTCAAAGACCACTATCCAACAGCGTCGTGACCAAAAGCCTATGATAATTAGGCAAAGAAGGGAAAAAGTGTGTGCTGAGTTGTGTGCATAATGATCTTCTTGGGGAATTTGAGAATTTTCCAACTGCCAAACAAATGCAAAACGAGATGTGATTGAAGTATGGAAGCACGGCAGCAACTAAGTTGCGTGCCCTTTCTTTAATGTTCAATCAGTATGTGATGGACTCAAAGCACATTATGATTGAGCACCTTAGGGCGATGTCAACCATGATTAGAGAAATGAAGGCAGCCGGTAATGATCTTACTAAAGAGTAGCAAGATCTAGCTGTCATTAGGTCCCTCTCTGACCCTTCGTGAGGGCAGGTGAAACTAGTGCTGATGCACAATGAGGGAATCAAGACTTTTTATGACATTTCATGACACTTAGAGCTTGAAGCAGAGCCTATAGATGTGTACTGTGTTGGAATCTGTGAATTTCATTGGCCATTGAAATCCAGATTTTACTAGCTGGATTAATTACAATTGGATTGGCCATTCAATTGCAATTGAAGCCTGGAAACCAACAGCCATGAGTGGCTATTGATTTTCAGG